>OY986049.1:15147341-15747341 GCA_963920205.1 Stenodema calcarata | reverse complement strand
CTACTATTTCTGAGACGTTACATAACAGCAGTTCTAAAATGCCATCACATTTTTTCAGTCGTTCAACTTCTCACGTCGATAATCGAAAATCGTCGCACCACGGCAGCCGCCATCATATGGCGCACGAAGAGAAGCCATTGATGAGGAATCGCAGGAAGAGTAGTCGAATAGATGACAGACCGAGATTCTGCGGTATACCTTGCGCCAAGGAAACGGCAGATACCTTACAAGAAATGCTGGACTTTTCGCTATTTCTTGAACCCGTTTTTATACTATACATTATTTCAAACTTTCTGACGAGCATCGGATTCAACGTCCCCTACGTGTACATCGTGGTACGTACTCATTGCCACTCAATTCGTAGTACGTAGATTTTTTTCTTCAATCAAAGGTATATCCCTGTAGTAGGCATCTTGTATTACTTCTAAACCATCATAACACAATTTAAATATGTATATTTCTAGAAACTCGCAAATGAACGTGGAGTCGATCAAGATTCAGCGAACTTTCTGCTCTCCGTTGTTGGTTTGGCAAATACATTTGGAAAGGCTTTTCTGGGATACATAGCCGATAAGCCATGGGTCAACCGTCTGTACATGTATAACATCTCGCTCACCATTTGCGGCCTGAGTAAGTTGAATGAATTCATGATAATCACATACTATCATTTGTTCACCAAAACATCCGTGAGTAGTCCTCTTAGGTGTTACTCCTTTCAATAGCCAACTGTAGAAAATCTCTGAATTTTGGATGGATTGATTTCACAGGTTGTATAATGTGCATACTATGCAACTCGTTCTCTTCGTTTGCTGTGGTCGCTGCTGTATTTGGACTGTCATGCGGAGCGTACGTTGGCCTCACCGCTGTGGTGCTCGTGGATCTTCTCGGCCTCGATCGCCTGACGAATGCGTTTGGCCTCCTTTTACTATTTCAAGGATTTGCATCCTTCATTGGACCACCCATCACAGGTATCAAATGATAGTGCTACCATACTAGATCAGAGCAGGAAAATTAAATTTTACTGTTACCTATATAACTAAAATTCAGTGTTATACCACAGTTATACCAGATTTTCAGTAGGTTCACATTTTAATTCCTCGTACATATTGTGTCTTACAGGAGGCCTCTACGACTACTTCCAGTCTTTCAATCATGGATTCATCTTTTCCGGGTTGATGGTGAGCATCAGCGGGCTGATGCTGTTCGCCATCCCGCCCATCCAACGGCTTTTGGAGAGGCGATCGTCGAAAGTTGGGACTACAGACAATACTACAGTGCCCTCACCGATCGCTAACAACAGTTAACTTAAATGATCAACGCGCAACATTATTGCCTTACTGTGTTCTTGATGTTGTGTGATGTGGTCAAATTTTGGTCGTTCCACTTTCTCGCGAATGATGAAATTATGAAAGAAAAAGTGAATTGAATAGATCCAATACGTTCAAACTTGAAGAGATGAAAGGATCATCAACAATTTCGTAATTTCATGATTTTACATACATAACACTTGACGCCAATTCAGAGACCACCATAATCGGGTAATTTACTTAAGTCAAATCCGCCCCATTACGACGACCGAGAACCTTCACTAGGGCTGTTATCAAACTATAGAGCATGCTAGAAATAGATTCATTCATCTTTGAGTCATTTCTCTCGTTTATGTTGATTTAAGGCAAACTAGGGCAGCTGGTTGTTTACAAATCACTTTAAAGAGGCGATAATTTGTCCTCAGAAATGAAATTCCCAGCCGAATTTCCTTTGTCTGTCAACTTGCTTGTCTAGAAATCTATTTTATCCACATAACGCATTAATCGCTCGCTTCATCTTATATATAGGACGGTTCATACAATGTGGTGACAAAGGGCATATACGTAAATCCCATTGCAATAAGTGCAATATCTACGCATGCACACACCCAAAATGGGTTTTGAGTTATCTCCAGTACAACATTTACAATATAACTACCTTCGAAGAAATGTAGTTAAAATTCCTCGTACACCTAGTTTCTAGTTTAAATTCTTCATTAATATAAAAAGCGATTGTAGCTTGATTCCAATGATGATTCACTAAAATCACATTCCATGTACAAATTAAATATATGACTCGAGATGATTACTGTAAGGAAACTCCGATAGCGTTGTTCTTGTTCTTGGGCACACACCCCAGTTACCAAAGTTTAGTCAGTTGTCTGAAGCGGAAAATGTTTATAAATGTTATCGTTTCCCTATTGAACGCACGAGAAATTATTATTAATCATAGAAGAATTCGCCATTCAATTGCTATTGAGTGATTTCATTTATCAATACAGGAGAGTATGGCTTGAAGCATAAACGTTATCACGAGAATTGGCATCACTACTGCCAAAAAAATAACTTCATAGACCGCACGAATGAAATGACAAGTCAGAATACTATGATGATGCTCTCAAGTGATAATCCCGATTATTTTAGAAATCCAAGTTACCTGAGAAATCCTAAGGTTAGTTGTTGTATACTAGGGTTATTGTATCCCATCATGTGTTACGTAGATAACGCTTAGAAGAACCCTTGAAATATTATAAGATTATTAGATTAGATGAACTTTATTACTTTGCAAATATCTATGGTTTTATTTGAATATTTTATTTTATCAACGCGAAATCATACCTGAGTTACAATGTTTTAGGAAAGTACCCACCTATTTAAATATTTATTATTATTGTTATTGTTGTATTTGAAATTTTATTATTAGAGTACCCAACGAGGCATTATGAAATTGTTGGATATTCCATACGAACTCTTTTCCCATACTTTGCTTTCATAACAATTAGATGCTTGTTAACATGAAATTTTAGACACCTGACAATATCATTTTGGCATGATTTCCATCACACAAACACGAATGTGTTACAAATGTGTATTCGTACCTGTTAGCCTTTTGGTCAAGTCCGAATCTTATCTGTTACAAATGATAAATCTGCAATATAGGTATTCAAGTCACCCGTTAGCGATCAACGCAGTTTTTATGCTACAATGGATTCTTCCGTGTCATCTAATTGTATCGTGGAAACATACTAATAACTTCGAAAACGCAGCCAACATGAGCAAATCGTTTACTAATAGTGATATATAGTTAGTGCGTATATGAAAAAGCCAATGAATTATTTTAATGTGTAAGTCATTTTCTTTAACACTGTCAACGTATGTGCATAGGTACGTCCGTGACCATAAAGTTAGGTATATTTTTGTTATCCATGCGATCAGTGGTTACACGATTGTTTTTGTTGAAGATGTTGGCGTGATTTATAATTAATTTATACCGATCAACCAATGTGATGTTAAGTGGTGACATCGAACTGTTTGCCATCCCTTAACTGACCGAATAGTATTTCCTCCTTCCTAATAGTCTTCTTTTATTTTTATCTGTACCTAGAATATAATTAAATATTTTTAATAGCTAGAAAACGTAAGTTTAAACGAACAAAGACTGATATGTGATTTAAAAGTCTTCATCCTTGCCTCCTTTTGGAAAGATAACATATCTTTATGCTAGTTGTTGTCAGGGACCAAGACAACAATGTTTGTTTATGTAAGCCCACGCAAGTGCCGTTAATAATTTATCAAATAACATTATTACTGGAATATAATAATTGGAAATTTCCTATTCAATAATTTCGATGTATTGCGATTCAATTGTACATTTAAGTCAACTTCTAGAGACTCCTCTTCCTTATTGAACAGTGTACCACTGGATATACTGGAGTTTAGGAATAAAATGTCTAAAATAAATTAAATTTCGATTAAATTCACCTTGCGCCATATTTCATCATTGGACCCTCCTCGCTAAACAATACTATGCAATCAGAAAAAGAATGATCACATTAAGTACATTCTAGAATGAGGGAGATTGAGAGGATGTAGTTACCCTTTTCTGATGAACACAATCATGCCAGCCTGGAGAAAACAAAACTAACATAATATTAATTATAATTAATTAACAATTATATTTTAACAGTTAATAACTAACCAGTTAGGCAATTATTTTAGCTATAATTTATTATAAATAAATTACCATTTTCTGCCCGGAATTTAGTTAGAAAATTGAAGAAACCATCATTGAGTTTGTTGTTTACTCCCCCCTCTCACTCAGAGATGGCCATCCAGTCACTTCTCGAACGTACCCACAATATTTTAGCTCGCTACTTTCATGACTCATTTCGTATATGTATGGAAGTAACAAGGATATTGTATACAGACAATTGATCAAGAGAAGGTGGATCGGATAGTCGATTATTTATTTGCATCCCCATTAGGAGGGTGAAATCACACCTGCTACCGTGATCAGGAAGATGATCTCCAATCAACGAACTTGGGAGAGGATTGTGCCCTACATAGTCCGAATCCACAAAACAAAAAAGCTTGACGATCCGTTCCTCAGGTGAAAACAAACTTGAGACCGCGAGAAGACCTCATCACCCAGTGATCGACCCCACTCTCAAGTCATGCTGAATAAGTGATTGCAGGGTGGATCAGGTCCAGAGGATAAGGGTTAGTGGGTTTTTAGTGAGTGAAACCTCACACGGCTGCGGAGTGCGGTCTCACTAAAACGTAAGTCTTTTTCGAGATTTTCCCACTGTTACCCTCGGAAAAAAGAAGGAAGGTAGATGATAGATAAATATCTATGGCCTCCATTCTAATAAATAAAAGATTCAGATGGCCGCCATTCTATTCTAATAAATAAAAGATTGAGGGCACTCAGGGAAAGAGCTGTGGGGCTTTAACCCTCAAGTTGCAGCAATCTCCGGCCCTCCACCAACCGAAAGTCTCAGGCTGAAGTGGAGACAGCTGAGGGACAACAACTCAGATGCAACATTCCCATAAACACACAAATCATCAAGACACACTCCAACCAACATATAGGTAACTGACACAAACACCACTCCCTCCCAACATTACCTACCAGCCAATACTTTAATTAAATTGAGTGATTGATAAAAATAGTTAAGTGAGTAGATTTCCCATATTTCATAGCTAAGTAAGGATTTCTATGATTTCAGAGGTACGTAAGGATTTCGTAGGAACAGTTAATGCGGTTCTATGATCAGACGCGTATGTACCTAGATAGATCAGCTTGGAGCTACACATCGTTTTTAGCCAGCGAATTTGAATTTTGAATTTTCCAATTTGTCAGAGAGTTTGGTATAATTTATTTATTCATCAGCAATTATTTTTTTGTCACCCCACTATCAAACATATATCATTGAATGGAATTGAATGGCCCCTTCTTCCGGCAGCCGGGACTCGTACTTTGTACTGTATTTTTCTACAAATAAACATTGTTCTTCTTCTTTCTGTTTTCAATCGATAGGTAGGTGCCTAGGGAGTTCCCAAACTTTCGTGGATTGATAGGTGATTATTTAATGATATCACCATCATTTCCTTTATACCATCTTTGTGATCATATCAACATTAGCTGTATTAGTCACATAGATTCAATGGAAAGTTTGCCATTGCAGAGGAAGAGTCAGGCTTTCAGGGTTAACCGTTAACTAATTAAATACATTGAATTAATTGAATACAGATTCGAATTTTATTTACACGGAACAATACAGAAATATTGCAGTAGATCGGTGTACTGGAAAGAAACGTGATGAGTTGCACCAGTAAATAGTTCTCTAAAAAAATAGAAATACAGTAGTATGGTTGGAGATTTACTTTCCATAAGATGCGTCCTGCAAATTGATAGGGTGGAATTGCGAAAATGATTTTTTGGAGCTCTTGTGGTCGGTGGAACTTTTCTTGGGTGGTGCTTGCAAAGGACTATGGCCATCTAATTCGCGATGGCGGTCGGAGTACGTCGAAGTTGGGTGGAGGGGTAAATTGAGATTGGATTGCAGCAGATGTTCGTTTATCGTTTCGCAACGTCCAGGCATTCCAGCAGGAGGTGAATGAAACGTTTGCGGGAACGCCGAAACACGAGTCCTTGATGCTACGGCTGAGTCCCTCAAGACGCAGGCGCTGAGCTCCATGTATTGCATTTCCAACCGGACCATGTCTAAAGTGAGAGCGATGATGAAGAACACGATGGACACTGTTATGTAAATTAAGAACAAGGTTTTGAAATCAGTTTGGAGCATTTTCCGCGTTTCGACGGCAGTAACGTCCCTCGGAGCAAAGAATTCAGCCATATCGCTTGACTGGACCATCTATCATAAGGTTTACGGATAATTTCTCAAAGCATGCAACAAGAATTCAATGTTTTTAGTAGATTTGCTCTCCTATTTCTATGCTTAGCAATTCAGCAGGTATCTACGAACATCATGCAACAATTCCTCCCCCGTCTACATCAATCCCAAACCAACGGAGTCAATACTAAACGAATCGTTTCCAACTATTTTCAAGTCTTGGATACTAGCTTAGTAACTATTCGAGTGTAAATAGGGTGGAATAATTCAAGAACACGTGTAGGTGAATTCTAAAAGACAATTACCAGTACCTAGTAACTACCTACGGAGCTAGTATCATCACCGTTGCGTATCCACTCACAAGCAACGCCCTCCACACAAACCACTCGTTCCTCATGGCGTATCCGTACCCGTATTACCGCTTGGGATAGTTTCCAGAAGGTACCTTGGTACATTACATGAACCTACATTGTATTGTATTATGACGACTAGGGGACACTTCCAGACCCCCGGAGTATTTCAGTTTAGATCAAGGATCAAAGCAATGAAACATAGTACCTACCAACATACATGTTTTCGGATACCACCATACTTCAGGATGGTCTGAACTGGATTGTGGTATAGGTACACATTTTTCGGAAATTCGATTTTTAAAAAGGTTGGACCGAGAACAAATGATAAGCTTCCCTTTCTTCGAAAATTCGCTAAAAAGCCACTACACCATGACGTTTTTCAAAGGAAAACAAAATGCATGGGAAACAAAATAGATGGTTTTTGGAACTATGTACCTACTAGTGATACCTAACCATTGGTATCTTTGTAGTTCTCAACATTAAAATGTCCAGTGTACTCACGGTGACAAGCCCTTGAGATCTGGCAACTGTCGAATTTTTCGCTAAAATTTCGGGAACTAAACGACTGAACGTTCATTTTAGGAAACTGAAACCAATGAACAATCAAACAGCAGTAGGTATGGATATAACCTACAGCCTCCACATTCCAGCAAAAGCAACACCTTTGCATTATAAGGAGAACTGCTCTATGGTAAAATAGTGTAAAACATACGTGAGGTGGAAAAATATTCCTGCAGGCGTAGACCTACCTGTAGCAAAAATTGCAAATTTAGCAGAATGCTTCTTACAACAACTTGTAGAATAGAACGTCTCTTCCGAATACTGAATTTCCGTGGAACAAAGAAAAAGTAAATTATTCCACAGCAGATTGGCATACCTAGGTACATTATCTACCCCAAAGTGTGGATGCTTTGGGGAATTGATAATCCGGCCCTTACACTCAAAAGTAATGACTATGGATGCTATAAGTGCTGTCGAGCTTTCATTTTGACGTCACACATGGAAGTAGGAATAATTCTTTGTTCCATGGACGTCCCACTACAGCCTCGCGTCCGCTTGGAGCGCTGCGGTTATTGCCTTTATCCATGGAAGAAGAATTCTTCCATGGCCTTTATCATTCCTCTTCAAGTCAGCTGACTTGGTGATAAGAGTAGGAAAACTTTTTCAGAAATATTTTCGAAGTCACTTTTGTTTGTAATTGTGAAAATCATGGCTACTAAAAATTTGTTATCCCTGCGGAACATAATCGGAATCCAACGCCCTGGTTCGGTTCAAATTGTTCAGTTTGCTACTGCTCCTGAAGATACAGTTACTCACACTGGACAGGTAATTTACAAAATTACAAACTTACTTTTGACATTAAAGTTCTAGGTGTGTACTTAATTGCGCTATTTCTTGCAGTGTATTGGAGAAATACACAATTTTTGTTTGAATTACAGTTCATTGGGCTACTAAGAAGCCTCGTTGTTAAGTGTTTAAGATCTAAACTATGAACGCAGTGCATAGCGTACTAGTAGTTCCTGGCTCTGCTTCTTGATCTCTAGGGCATTTTGTTTCGCGATTACCCGATCAACCCATTTTCGCTGTAAACCTATAGGTACTACCTATATTATGAGCACGCATGAGTGCTCGTTGTGAAAATGTAGCGGTTTTGATATTGGTCTTCTTACTGATATGTCATCAAAGCGAGTCAAAAAGTATAAATTATCAGTAAAATGATGATTGTGCTGAGACTATCTCAGTATAGAGATCTCAGTAGATATGAGTATTGCCCAAATACTCATAGCTAAATAGTTAACACCTACTTAACATCCTCTTCCCAATCTTTCATTTTGCGACATAGGGAACCTAAAACAAGTTCCGAAATTCATGCGAAATCAATAGTAATAGTAGACATTTTGGATAGGACGAAGTCTAGGAGCTATAGCCAAAAAGAGACCGACAAACGTGTTTTCGCAAAGAAGTGCGACCTACCGCAGGTTTGCTAATCTTTGAACGCGTGTGGTGGCCTAACTGCTGGACCGAATTAATAATGATTCTGGGGTCCATCGACATAGTCTATGTCACATAGCATTTAACGCTCATCAAGAAAGTAAAGCATTTAAGTAAAGCAGTTAAGGTAGTATCATAGTAATACTATGATAATATTTTTTAAAGTGTAGGTATAAAATACCCTACAATTTCAGTAGTAGTAGAACTCTGTCGACCAAGTAGAACCCGAGATAGAGCTCTGCGAAAAGGCCATTTTTTCCAAAACGTGCAAATTCTAAGTTACGTTCATTCTCACTCGTGGGAGAAGGATTTGAAGACAATCTACCTAATACACTCTGATGTAAGATCAGAATAAAACCGATAAATACCGAAAAGCGGAAACCCAAACGACTTGAAATGTGCACGGTGTCATAAAGAACTTTTATATTATATTTTATATTATATATATTATATTATATTATATTATATTATATTTTTATCGGGTTTCAGGGTTACAAATGTAGGTACAATGTATGTCATACTACCTGTAGGGGTCCTAACAATCTACAGGGTGTCTATTGTAACTATTTACTCAGGGATTTTGCAGGTCATTTGCAACAAACAATGCCAATTTAATATAGTAAGTTTAACGCTCTTTCCAACGGTATCCTCAACCTGTATTTTACACATTCATTTAAGGGAGTTAGGTCCGTTTTACAAAGACAAGGTCGAGAAGACGAAAAAAATCTCAAAAGTTGAAAAAGTCGTATTTTTTGTTGTTTTAGTTACTATTGTTACATAGTTACTATGTAACAAACTCAGGGAATCGATTTTGCAGGTGATTTGCAACAAAAATTGCCTCTTAAGAGTTTTTTTCTTACTCAACTAAAAATACGACTTTTTCAACTTTTGAGATTTTTTTCGTCTTCTCGACCTTGTCTTTGTAAAACGGACCTAACTCCCTTAAATGAATGTGTAAAATACAGGTTGAGGATACCGTTGGAAAGAGCGTTAAACTTACTATATTAAATTGTCTAGTATAACTGTTATACTAGACACCCTGTATAAAAACGTCGTTGACACAAGCGCATATGCAAAGTTTGATGCCTTTATTGACAGGACTTCACTGTTACCCTCGAAAAAAAAAATAACAATAATAAAATCATCAGTGTTAACGTGTTGTTTCTGAATTAAGTAACACTAGGATTCTTGGAGGTGTAGCTGGAAGTTCTGACTGAATAATATCTATATTGTTGTGTATTCAGGGCCTCTGGTTTCCCAAATAGTTTTGGTTGGTCAGTTATCAGACTTTATCCAACCCAGGATACGAATATCTTTGTTGCTTTATTACTGTAAAACATTGAACATTATATTAAATAGTGAGAGTGCACCTAGTTGGCGTTACATTGATGATTTTAATAATGACCTATTGTAGGTATGTGTAATTCTTATCGTACGTTTAATCTGTAATATCCCAATTTTCAATTTATTTGGGCCATTGTTGAGTATCAAATAAAAAGGATGAATAAATATTATCAATCATTTCTGTTACAGCAATTTGCGAAAGATGATTACCGTCTGGCGAGATTTGTCGATAAAAAGAAAGAAGTGAATCCTAATTGGGCTATCAAATTGATCAATGACGTGCCTCCCATGAAAAAAACCGAGAGAGTCGTTTGGTGTGAAGGTGGTGGTGGTCCACTAGGACACCCCAAAGTTTATATCAATTTAGTAAGTATTTGTTTCGTGATTTTATTTATAGGTAGCTACGAACGATTTCAGATGTATGGAAAACTTAACTGATTCAAAGGTACATCCGTGTGTCGCTTATTTGCAGTAAGTCGGTCTTAATTCTGAACATATGATTTTGCCGTGACTTACCAGCCTGAAAACTTTACAAAACATTTCACAAAAGTAGCGAAACATTTTTTCTTCATTCATCAAAAGTACCACTTTTCCACTGCTACCGTTTCTGCTGACTGATCCACAGCGTGAAAGGCCTCAATTCATTTTGTTCATTAAGCAATGAATCTTCATGATGTCAGGATATACTCACATATATAAATCTCCATGATGTATGGATGTATTCACAGATATAACGATTTTTAGACGTACAACTCAGTCTATCATTATGAACAGTTCACCATGTACATGCCTGTTACGCCTTCTCATTTATACCATCATCATCTGTTCTCCTCTTTTTACAGGACAAACCAGGAAACCACTCGTGTAATTACTGCGGTCTTCGCTTTACCAAAGAAGATCATCATTGAGATCTGCCAGTTTTGGTTAGACATTATAATCAATCCTTTTCAACTATGGTAGAACTGTAAATTTATTCTGTTATTCAAAATATTTCCTGCATTACACTATCTCCAGTTACATTGAAAAGCTTCCAACGTTTCTAAAACTTTCCAGTACAATTGTACAATCCTATGTTTGGGCATATTGTGTTGACGTTGTCGGATTGACATTCAATAGTGTCTCTGAAGGTGAGAATTTTTTCTCCTCCTGCGATCGAACACATGAAACAATGACAAAGCTTCTTATTATTATTTTGAGATGGTCTTTACCGAATTTCTATTGCAAATTATTGTTTTCAACATTTGATTTGGTATAATGAGGGACTAATACGAGTTCTCCCTGCTTCTGCATCGGTGGGTAGAGGATTCATTACCTGTCAACTGTAATCGATATCATTTTCGATTGGTATACCTCCAATCCAGTTGCCATGTACACTAGTGTGTTAACAACCTCTTGATCTTAAGACAAAAAACCAAACTACGTTTTTAACACAGTTTTTACCCTGGCAAAACCCCACAACAACCTCGTGAGGATGATCAGAGAGTAATTGCAAGAGTGGCTTGAGGAAGTTTATTTATTTGTGGTTTAGTCGTTCAAGTAGTTCATCTCGACCGTAGAAAATTAGGTGCTTCAAAGATCAACCAAAAGAATTCAGAGAGGAACAAACCTCAACGGGTTCTTTAACGAAGATTATGTAGATTATATGATGTTGCTCACATTGAAAGCGTGTCAATATTAAATATTGACAACAATAAGAAATTTTCTTATTGGTGTCTCACGTCAACGGATTTGTTGGGTCGCTTTAGGTTTTTCTTGGGTTATTAAAGTATACATTGGTACTGTGGGTCTTGAGAGACAATCTTTTATTGGGGCAATCTTTCATTGGGTTATGAGATGAGTAGTATGAACTAAGTACTCGAGACGAAATCGTAGAAACCTTTGTCAAAGTTAGATTGGTTTAGGTCTAACACTGAACTCATATTTAAATGGAAATAGAATTTTTCAACTGCTCTGATCTTGATTTTCAAGATGAGTGGGTATATTTAATAAACAACACTAGTCATGGTAGTAGTTCTTTATTTACGACGTTTCGGTCTGAGGCCATACTCTATTCATACGAATATGTTCCAATTTTCTGGAAACAAAGTGCTAGAATGTACTAAATTAGTGACACTGTTCTGAAGAATTTTTTAGGAACTGAGCACAAACAGGAAACTATTGGTGAAAGAACTTATTGCCCACAGTATAAGGTAGCCTTAAATAAAACACTTCTAACATGCGGACTTATGTGGAACACGAGGCCTCTTCTTGTGGTGGATACGCTTAGGGAGCGTAGCAGTCACAATGCAAGAGGCCTGCAGTTCAGTTCGCTCATGTATTCAGGAACGTGTACTCTGGGCCTGTATTGGTAACTAGACACAATCATACTATACTTGGGCAGGGTCTAGCTTCAAGCAGTGATAGATGCTTAATGCGTATGTATACAAGCCACTCACAAATTGCGCTTTGTACATTGTTTTGTGAATTTCAACAGCGTTGTAACGGCAGTAATTTGTAGTAAATCCACTTCGTGTATTAACCAGTAGTATCTGTATAAGTACTCGTATTTGTTAATAATAGGTGGATACCATACTGTGTGGTGTTGGTCACTTGCTTCTACCATCTCATATCATCTCTAATATTCATGGGTACCTAGTTATAAATAACTAATTAAATCATAATTCACTCCCTAACTCCAACTTATGAATTAAGAATTCCTAACACAATGGCTTAAAATTAGAATCGTAACCCTAATGTATTGCACATCTTGAGCTTGATTACGCACTATTTCATCTGAATTTTACTACAGCCCTAATGATTGATGGCGACTCACTGCTTAGTGAAGTAAGACCCGCAATTCAATACATGGAGTGAATATGTACGGTAAATTCTTCAACATTTCTAGGTAGGTTAAAGTTCCCATGAAGCCATTATAAAACGTCATCTACTTTCTCTTAGGAAGTAAATAGCTGAATACATTGATTTTGATGGTGGTGAGACTTGGAAAAAAAGAATACAGGTAGCTGTTTGATTATACATATGCCCCTGTCCGAGGATGCCTCCTGCAGATGAAATATGCCATCTGCTGGTATACAGGTCTCAACTGTTATCAAGTTCTCCACATGATTTACGAATCACAGCTCAGTGGTCGCAACGTCCCAATATTTTGACATCCGATCTTCTGTTTCCAATGAGTCCGTTTCACTTCGTTCTTTTATGATGGAGAAATCATAGTCCAAGTGGTAAGGCATGAGTCGCTGTAGGCTTCCGAAATAGGCTGCGTTGGGCCCAGCGTTGAGGCTTCTCCTGGACGATGCTGCACCAAATTTGGAAAATCCTGATTGGAAGGACCGAGCACTCCCAAAAGTTCTGAAACACATTGAAATTGTATCGTTCTTTATCTTTCGTGCTCAAGGAGCCCATTAAGCAATGTGGTGCTTCGGTGAAATCGATGGCTGAAAGCACTGGGATACGGATGAAATCTCCTCAGACTGACCAAACGTAGATATTTTCAAGTAGAAGGGCGTATTTTTGGATTTGGGAAGCTAGTCAGTTCAGAAGTTCTTTGAGGAAGCAGTTATTCTTTGGAATTTTGCCGGATTCGCAGATATCATACGGGAAGACAAAGCCAAGTGAGAAGATAATGCTGGGTACAGTGGCCACCTCTACCATTTACTGTGGAGTCTATTATTCAAGATATTGTTCTGCTGAAGAGCTTTGCTGTGAAAATGAGTGTCAACAGTAATAGTGAGTGCTTGAAGAGTGTTCCTGCTCTCTATTAAATCATATGACTTTGTGCGACGTATGATCATGTGACTTTGGGCGACCTATTTGGTAGGAGGGCTTCTCTGGGGGGGGGGGGGGGGGGAGCTAGATGAATGAGCAACTCTACCTAGTTGTTATCAGTATATTTGACAAGCGCATAGTAGAGGATTCTCAAAGTGACAAAACACACTGAATGTGTTTCTATTGGTCCTACCAAATTTCTTTTCCTAAATAAGAGTGAGGAATTGTGCATCCAGACCAGTAATCGTCACTTGAAACAAAGCAGACTTTCCCTAATAACCTGAATGGATATTCGTTCAAGTTGAATGTATTCTTTTGTTACCAACCTACTCAAAATATGATTCAATCATTGCTATGTAGGCTAAACGCTTGAAGGTGATAGCCATACAATCTCGTATCATATTTGTGCAGAGAATTTCTACGACTGTGTTTGTGATTGAAATAGCGGAAAACATGCGGCTTGTGATTTCCAAGGTGATTGGGAAGTAAATGGACGTGAGGATGCAGGTTTTTAGGTTGGGTACCTGGAGAGGAAAGTTGGGTCAGTGTTGAGGTGAGGTGTACTCTTAGCTCTGGACCATATTCCCGGTCTTGACGGTCTTCTTGAAAACCCGCGAGAAATAGTGTCCAATTCCTTGTCAAACAGCAACTGGGTGTTTTGCTCCAGCATGTACTCCCAACATCTGAACTGCTCTTCAGAAAGTTGAGCTGACCTGGATCAATCGTTCCAATACAGTTGCTACATCATGTTTAACTCGTTGATATTTACTACGCCTAGTTTGGTATTTGCTTGTTCTACTCTTAAAATCATTGTAGGCAGCTTTTGGTTTCATTATCCCTCACACTCGAGCACTCTATGGTAGTAGGCAATGAAAAGTAGGAAATCAGTCGTCTTGGCATTTTTTGCCTACTTTAAAAAAAAACACAGATGATATTTTTTACTTTATTGTTTACCTTTCTGACATTGTCGTATCATCATACTCCAGATCCAAGGGTGCAAGTGCAGTAGACATCTTTCGTGTTCCTTTTTCTCGCATGAGAACTGATGGATAGCTGTGCCTCTCAATCATCTCACTCTGTTAGACAGAAGAATTTTACTTGTATGGACCTGTTCGGATGTTTGTGTGACTCTGGTTTTACCAAGTATATTGCTTACAAGCCTATCTAAGTATTGTAATGTGTGCTTACCTTTTCATTTAGGTAGTGGGTATAGTTTTCTCTTGAACTCCTTCCACAACTGGCTTGGTCACTTTGGCCGCTTGGTGAAGAACGATCTCCGTGGCACCAACAGTTGCTTTCACTTGTCTGTCGAACAGAATTGAAAACATCTTGGTATAGTTGTGCTCATCTTGATTATGATGGAATTGCTGTACCTCATCAGTACTTCTACTAATCAATTCATATCAGGTTAGCGATGTTGTATGCTGAGTTCTCACCATTGCTTCAGACGGAGGATTTCTTCTCTGATTCTCAAGTGTTGTATGGTGTCTATTGTACATATCTACGGTCTTAGGATCACACAGCTGAAAACCAATAGCACATTATTTTATATCTACAAGTACGTGTTTTATAGACTCTCAAATAGGGAATGACAGTGATTTTTTTTCCTGAGAAGAACTCACCTTCAGAATAATTAAGGCAGTGGTAAACAAATTTTTAAGGAACTACTTATTTTTTTTGGAGAGGTTTGAAGTCGTATTGAGCGGGAAGAGGGAAGCAATGGACGTCATCTACCTCCCAGGCCAATCAGAGAGCAGTAGGTATGTAGACCGGTTCTGTAAACTGCTCTCTGATTGGCTCACGAAAGCGATGCATGAAAGCCACCCCGGCGGCCCCTATCACCCGCTGTATCAACTACATAGGGATGTGTCCGACCACGTTCAGCGGAAGAAATTTAAATTCATCATTCTTCAGTTCGATCTGGTTCTGTAAATCGAATAATGATGTTGTCTTTCCATTGGAAGCACTTGCATCCAGTGCCTAACATCCTACAAGCCATAATTTTCTGATGGAGAGTTACATCCCAATTCTTCGTGACCAGCGACTTCAATTACAATAACTACCTGTAAAGTGTAATTGAGTTCTCTTAAGAGATGGTCCTGTTGATGATTCAGCTTGACGACCATTATGCTCAGGTTGTCTTCACAGCCGTAGCTCTGAGCCAAGTCCTGAAGTCTCTTGGCACTCAGTACGGGATCATCCATATGGCGTATCTCAGCCACTGCGTTTTCTGGATTCACGACTTCCCATAATCTACCACACAGATCTTTTAGAAATCTTCATATTAACGATAAAAACAGGAGGCGTGAAAACCACCGTTATACTGATTTTAATATTTTTAATATCGTAATTTACCGTTTGTTGGCCATTATGAGGAATTCGTCATGGTCTCTGAGAGTTATTTCAGTGACATGAGGATCTGGAATCACCAGAGGAAACATAGCGCTATTTCCAATTTGGCTTCTTGTCATCTGCAATCACATACCGATATTGATTCATACAGGCATGATGTCTGGATTTCTAGTATGGTACTGAATGTTTTGATTGTGTGCGACTTACCTGGGTGGGAACATGGGCAAGAGTGAGTGATGTTTCGCCTCGACATAGGACAGCCTTTGCTTCCCCCACAGTTGCTATCCGCAGCGTTCTTTTCTTCATTCCCGTTCCTCTTTCACTACAGATGTGGCATACCATTGCACAAACACCAACTTTCTGTCCTTTTTCTTTCAACTCTCTGAAATTCATTTCAATTCATTAGAGAAAAGTGTAACAAAAGCGGTGGTTTTAATTATATTCAAATATCGTTGTTAATCATCTTCCAAGTGGTAGAGAATCTGACCAATCTCACCTATGGGCAGCAAGGAGTGTGTATTTCATATACTCGTTTGCTGTTTCCTTTACTGTTCTTTCCTCCAAGAGTATTCGAGGGATCGACTGGGCTAGAAGATGCGGAAGTTCAGTACTATTCCCTGAATCAAATAGGCCCAATAAAGCTTCGGTGTTGCAGAAATTGGTCAGCCTCAGTTGGGATATACATAACCTGAGAAGAAAAATGGAAGGTGCCGAATCAATTCAATGTTCAAACATTTCTTAACATTTAATAGTTGATCCATTTAAATTTTCGATTTTACCAATGTACACTGAAAAAAATGTCGTACTTTTCTCTGTTTCCTGGGGTTTCCGAAAAACCGAGTGGCCATGACGTTGCTGGATTGCCCTCATAGTTATGGTGTTCCGATTTGTGGTGATCTCGCTGTCCTGTTGGGAGAGAATCTCTGTTCTGGCCAGACACATCGACTAAGCTTATGCGCCGCTGTGATCTGAAAATTAGAAAAACGAGAATAGTTTGTTTCGTCAATAGGTATATTTGGAATCGTTTGTTCTCAGCTTTTGGTAGAAACTCATACTTGTAGTTCTGAAACTGTCTTGGGTCAACTTGAAGCCTATTATTTCCGGATACATCGAGGAACTGAAGCTGCTTCGGTACCAGTGAGACTAGATCGACTTTCTCCAAGTGGTTATGTGATAAATCAAGAACCTATAAAAAATTAATGGCGATTATACCAGTTGTTGGTAAACATCGAAGCTGACTGCTACAGGTAGTATACGCATTATTATATCCGTACATAATCATCATGCTGGTTATAATGACTTCTTCTAATCTAGAATGAAAATAACGGAAATACCTTCACGGATGTAGATGGTGCCAATGCTGGACAGGATGTAAGTTGGTTTCCATGCAGTCTCAGGACTCGAAGGTGCTGCCACTGGGCTATGTTTCCAGGGAGCCTGTCTATTCGATTTCCTGAGAGGATCAACTCTTCCATATCAGGCCAACTGCCCACGCACCTATAATATTATAATATTATTTTCGATAATGTTATTTTTTAATGAACGTTTTAAAAGTCGTCTTAATTCGTGCTTCAGCACTTATTCAGCTGGATTTATGCTTATTGCAGATGAACTTACAAATCAGGGAGGTGTGTGATGAGATTGTAAGCCACATGCAGTACTCTGAGGTTCGTAAACCGGGTAAGCATATGTATGTCAGAGAGCTGATTGCACGTGAGGTAGAGCCTTTCAAGTTGATGACCATCTCCCACTGTATTAGGAAGAGCTGTCAGTTCGTTTTTGCTCAAGTTTAATATCCTCAACCTGCAAAAAGCGGTAGCATAGACGAATACAGGGAATATATAACTTACAAGAGGTTACAGATGAGTGTTCCAGTTTTGACGTATCGGGATACAAATTACCTGGATGTGGCAAGGAAGAAGTGTTGAGGGACATGGGTGATCAGATTGCTCTGAAGAAATAACTGCTGAAGTGGTATGTGCCTGATGATTTGTGGTAGACTCGTTATGCTATTGAAGCTGAGTTGTAGGGTCTGTAGGGAGCTCAATTCGGAACAAAATAGATGATCAGGTAGGCTTGTGAGAAGGTTGTGACTGGCGAATAACGTCCTCAGCTGCTGGCAACTGTTCAGCCACTCCGGTAGCGTCTCCAATTGGTTACTAGAAATTGAAAATTGAATTTTAGCTGCAAGGTTTATTGTCGGTATAATTTATATTTTTAGTGCTTGTATGTACTTAAGAATTTGTGAATTTGTGACTTAAGAAGTTTAGAAATTTGTGACAGGAATTCAAAAGCTTGATGACTCCATCACAGTGAATAGATGATGATGGATTTTAATGTTTGATTATCAAACGGAATATACATGGGTCCATAAACCACTAGGTCTATTGAAGGTCTGAATTATTCAATTGAGGAAGACTAGGATAAACGGTGAAATATTAAATATTTCACCGTTTATCCTAGTCTTCCTCAAACAAATTTTGTTTGTTTCCCATGGATTAATCAAATGATATTTCGTACCCGCCTCAAAAATGCTCAGACCAGACATAATCCTCTCTTATAATCGAATCCTTAATTGCCGAAAGGCACCAATTTCTCCCCCTTTTTCTAATTTCTTTCTAATTTCAGTCCCTTTTAGCTTTTACTTTCATGATTCAATTGCTCATGGTAAAAGCTAATTCGGCAAAAGTTTCTGGGGAATAGTGGCAGCAGGGAAGTTTATTGTCTGGAAAGCCGCCAAAATATCTACACAAAACGAGGGCGTGAAGTTGCAAATTTCATTGCTATGCTATTGAGGTAGGTACCTAGTCATTCGTTTAAGAGCTCCACTGATTTTGGTATAGTTTCACTAACACTATTACGTGGAATCATTTACTATTGAGCTCAGAATCACCCAGAGTTAATTTTATCATCTCTCTGGAAGGAACGTTTTGTATAAAATTTGTTCAGAACCCAGTCTGATTAATATGTTAATGTTATGCACTTCGCTATAATTTGTCACTTGGGAGTTTCCACCAAAGAATTCATAGGATAAATTACACAAGCATCCTACTGACGTGGTGAGAGATTGCTTCCCAAAAATTCCATTTCAGACTACTGAAGGAAGAAGTTACTTAGAGTTAGGTGGGGGTTATTGAGATTAAGCGCCATTGGCGCTCATGTGGGATTTCAGTGAATTGCCAGATAACAGTTAACAAAACGTATCGTACAAAGTTGCATTGACTGCTGATTGTGCAAAGAGAAACTACGTATAAGAGTTGTTTGTGATTAATAGGTTGTATTAGTGAGAGTTTTGGCTCATCTTAAGACTAGAACACACTAGTAGACCATGTTACGCGATTGTCTATAGGCGGTCTGGACTTGAGACATAGACATGGCCTATAGACACCGATCTTTGTCTCGTCTAGTGAACGCTCGTAACGTGAATTTTTTCAGTCTCACCTACGCAAACCATCATGAAGGACGTTGCTTTGTGCGGAATGAGTACCTGTTCAATGATAATTTCAAGAGAAAGAACGCGTAAACTTTGATGGACGCGCGAATGACCTAGGTTCGGTACTGCATTATTGAATAAATCAAGATTTCTGAATTTCACCCGGCTGGCGTCTACTGATTTTGAAGAATTGCTTCAGATGGTCGGAGGGAAAATAATGAAGCAGGATACAAAATTTAGAGAAGTCATCACAGTTTCTGTTCGACTGGCAGTCACACTGCGTTTCCTAGCAAGTGGAGACTCATTCACGAGCCTCATGTACACCTTCAGAATATCCAAGTAGGTAATATCGTCTAAACGTTGGACCAAGTATCCCTTCCTGATCGGGAGACTTCACACCTGCGATTTTTGGTCCGTTAACAGCCCTGTAGACCAGCTTTGTTGTTTATATATGTCTACCGAGACATCCTGAGACAACATTAGACACGTCTCTGAGACCAAAATCGCGCAACGTGTCTACTGGTGTGGACTAATCTTTACTGCTCAGTGGACTGACGTTCTCAAAAACTCGCTGTTAGTTAAATACCAACTTGGTGTAGTTGGGATTCGAATTGTTAACAATTTTTAACTATTATTTTATGTCTTGTCTTATAAAATAATTGTTTGGGAGTAAATGTCTTGTATACTTTTGGTGTGGGTATAAGGAGCAGCGAGTGGGTGAAGCGTATAAATATTGTTCTCTATTGAAGGGGTCAGTTTTGGGGATTTGCGCTCTTGAAGAGAGTAGAAATATTCCTTTCCCCTCATTATTGTTTACCAAGTTCTCTTGGAAATCGATGATTCTCAACGCAGGTAAACGTAAAGTAAGCTTATGCTTGTACCAAGTTATACATTCTGATCAGTTTATGGATCCTAATGAGTAACAAAACTGTGTTACTCAACAGAACAGTGCTCTTGTGTACTTACTATGAAATATCGAGATGCTTGAGTTTCGTCGGCTTCGGATGGATTGTTAACTTGGTGAGGCCTGAAAATCAAATCGATTCAGACAATTGATAATCATGAATGAGCATGAAGAGCACATCAAGGGACTTCTGTCGCTATGTATCCCATTGGTGCCAATTTATAATCTTGAGAAATTGCTTAATAGCCTTGAGAATTTCTTGTGTGCTTTGGCTGTGTTGTACACTACATTGATTTTCTAACCAGTGTATTATTAACTGAAATACCTTCGACCTATAAGTGCTGTATGAGTAAATTGACTAGGTTTTGTAGACACGAATTGAGGACTGTTGAATGTTCGACGGAATTGATATTTTCCCTCCTAAAGCTATTTTGAAACTGTTGTGCAATTGAATTACAGTTGTTGCCTGCTATGAGGGATGAGAGTGAAGTGCCGTTGAGAGAGAGATCCTGAAGCCTATTTCTTGAGCACTGGACACTTTGAAGCTTGTCGAGAGCTGTCAAGTCCAGACACTCTATGTTGTTCTCGCTCACGTCCAGCTGCGTCAGATTCTGTAACACATCAAACCGCCGTTATTTACTGAGGACTCCTGTGGTTGAGTGCAAAAAATATTTTACACGCGTTGACACGTCATAGTATTGACACTGATAGATGATTGGTTCTACGATAGACAGATATTGTTCTCACTTTTCTTAGAAAAAAAAAACTAAGTAGGACATGTTTTTCTTATCCCGCCCGTATTGTCATGTTGAGGATATTTATTATCCATTTCGGTGCTTTCAAGATTGTGGTACGTCACCTTCGAGTCGATCGAAAACCAATCATAGCAGTATCCCCTTTTTTAGTTCGTGGTAGAGAACAAGGACGCCAGGAAGTTGTTTCCTAATTACATTGCAGTACAACCTGACATCAATATGAACACTAATGAATAGGAGCACAATATGTGCAGGGCCAAAAATCGGCAACATTATAGTAGTTGCCTTGGCCCTACGTAGCCTTATTGCGCAAAGGGCCACAAACCTTTCGGCAAGATATATCTTGAAGCCTCCTAAATTTCGAGGGGCTGCTCAATAAGTTCATACTAAGGCTGAGTTCGAACTTGGACGTTTATGGCGTGAGAAGATTGTTTTATTTGAAAAAAAAAATGCAAGAGGCAAAATCGCTAAAAATAAAAAAATATTGATTTGGCCATGTGCAAGTAGGGGTTAGGTAGAAATTCAGTTTTCGTTATTCAGTTATGTGCATCATGGACCCCCTCCCAAAAAATCAAAGTCTGGATCCGCCCCTGAATATGTGCATTTGGCGAGTGGAAAGAATATATACAAATCAGAATAGTAAACAAATTAATTTTAGAAGCTAGGGACAACCTTCTAAATGATTTCAACAGCATAGGTAAGACTAGTGGTTTTCATTGTACATGCCATTGAAGTTTGAAGGTAAATTCTGGTACAGTTTCTTTCTTGGTAGAGAATTCATATTCATTGAGAACGTTCGGGATACGAGGCAATTCATCGTTAAAGAGTCTTGGGAATGAATTCTCGGCGGTACTTAGTACTTTTTAGTTCCACCTACTGCAATTACGAGGGACGTCCACAAAGTCAGGTGCAATTACAAGGGCTGTGTAGGACTAAGGGAATTTGTTTTTCATAATTGTCACCACTTGTAGGTAGAGAGGTTCCTAATGGTCAAAACAAATCATCAAACGCCTCAGTTCGTTACGAAATATCGTCACAGCAGCCAAACAGTTCGTACTCCAATCGCTCCAGCTACTGCAGGTGTTTTGGCTAACCCGAATTTCTTGAGCGGTAGTGAAACTTTTCTTGGCGCAATTGTGACTGGTGACGAAACGTGGGTGTGCCACTATATTCCTAAGTCAAAAAGGCAGTCTCTACAGTGGCTCCATATACATTCACCATCAACCAAAAAAATCAAATTTCAATTTTCAGAGAGAAAGATCATGGAATCTGTCTTTTGGGACCGGGAAGGGATATTATTAGTCAATTTTATGCCTAAAGGAATCACCATAAATGCAGCTGCATACTGTGGGACACTCAAACACTTCAATAAAAATCGAGGACAAAAGGAAAGGAATGCTGACTTGTGGTGTGTCACTCCTTCGTGACAACGCTAGACCTAATACCGCACCGTTCATTTGCGTGGGACATTGTGACTCACCCACCCTCCTCCCCGGACCTGGCACCATAGGATTATCATCTTTTCAATCAATTGAAAGGGTTTTTGGGTGGACAACGATTTTCAAATGACGAGGAGGTCCGGTATGCGTCGAAAAATGGCTTCGGCCGGTGGAGTGGAAGGTATAGGAGGAGGGTAAACAAAAACTGGTCCCTAGGGTTCAAAAGATGTATTGACCTCTATGGCGAGAAATGTAGAGAGATAATGACATGTTTTGACACTTATCTTGTAAATTTCATTTAAATATATTCATTTTTCGATTTTTAACACATGTAACCCTACTTTCTGGACGTCCCTGGTATTTGCATACAATGTACAAACAATCTTTCGAATCCCTTTGCCTTAGTTATAAATTGTTCCATGTTATAACGCTACGAGGTCGTAACGCAACGTTATTCATCTTCGTTTTTCTTCGTGGTATTCAACGAAAACAACTGGTCTTATCGGTCTAGATGAAATCAATTTTGAGGTCGGTACCTAATCATATTCATTGATTCCATACTAACGATTCCTTTACAACACACCTGGATTTTTTAACATGCCGTTATGATTGAGGTTGTCCCTGACTTCTAAGATTTATTTGATCGTTATTCTGATTCGTCTATTTTCAGTTCACTCGGTAAATGCTTCCATCACTGCTCGGTGTTCGTTTAACGACAACGCTCGTAGTCCGTTCTGTTTATCTGATGTAAATACTGCCCCGTGCTAGACAGTGGGCATTGAGGGTATTCAATTTCGTAAGGCGGACCTCAGGTTTTATGAAATATGGTTAAGCTCTGAGTATTATTACGAGTAAATAAATTTTTTGTTGGTGATGGGTGAGCTCGTTATAATATTAGATAGATACCGGTCATTATCTAACCATATTTGAGATTGTAATTGGCAATTAAATGGAAACATTCGGTCTTTGTTTCCACTGCTCAAAGTGTGCATATTATTATCTTACCACCCAGCGGCATGGTCCAAAGGAACCCCCCCCCCTCCCTCCTCGAAATATTGAAACATTAAAAAAGTTAAAAAATCATGAATTTGAAAATTCAGTTTAAAACCCCATATTTAGTAAGTACCTTGTTTGGCAAACATATTCCGGGGGAGGGGGTACCCCCGGACTCCCTTGCTTACGATCCCCCTCCTTCCGACTAACGAAATTCCTGGCTACGTTACTGTTTACCTACAGGATTTTAACTAGGTTGAGCTCAATGCGAATGAATCTAAGCTCTCCTATTTGTTGCTCATAGGAAGTTGAAGCAATATGTTCTACCTAGGCTCTTATTATATTAATATACTCTTGTATTAATCAACCTTGGCTTCGCATTTTATTATAAAACCAATCTGGCTTGATTTTTTCAAAAACATATTCCTCATTCCCTTCATCCTCGTAATCATAACTATTGTGGGAATCGTCCCAGAACTTCGATGTGGGAGGATCATGGGGCTTGTGGGAAATGAGAGGTAACTGATGCCCAGCATAGTTAGGGATCGAGGGAAAGTGCTGAGACTCCTTCCGTGTGTAATAATAATTATTATTAAGTGGTACAAGTGGTCTCTCTCATCATAGTAGGTGTTGTCTGCTTCATACGAATCCCATCTGACTATTACTATAGTGTCGCCAAACATGGTCTGCGGTGAAGTGTAGTGTGATTTCTAATATTCCTTCCTTCGGTGGAAACACTGATTTCATATGGAATCTTTGTAAACCACGAACTAGATGCCCCAAGCTCCCAAAATCTGTTTTTCTGAACTGGGACAAGAACCACAAGAAAATTTGAAATTGACGATTGGAGTTGATATATTTATTTGAGTCACAATGCCTCATTCATAGGGCTAGAATGGTTGCTTTTTGGTTCATGATATTTTTTCGATCGTTGGGACTTTCTGTGACTGATATAAGGTATACAAACAAGCTCTTCATATTATGAAGAGGAATACGTATTCATCGACGGTCGACTGGAATTTCCCAGCCCCAGTGCTCTTTGTATTCATCGGCGAATTCAACTTTGGAGGGAGTTACGTATTGAAAGAAACTTCGTGGGATGCCGAGTTAACGATTTTTCTTTTACTTCAACCTCTCAGATTTTCGTAAGTCAAATTACGTAAGTCGCCTCTAATTACTAATAGGGATTTCGATCCTCATTGATTTCAATCCCACGGCGGTCAACAGGAAGTTATAGACCAACACTATGCTAGTCAAACCAAATTTTTCTTGGTCGATTCCAATGGTTCATTACCGAAGAAAATAGACCAAAAGCGGTAGAATTTGGTTGGAGTTAACAATCATATTAATATAATCATTCAGTCGAGGAGATCACTGAACGCAAATGTGTATAATATATTGCGTATAAGATATTATCTTCTCATCATGCAACTAGCAATACTCGTACCATCGGACACTCACTTTTTCATATTCATCATATTCTATAAACACCCCTAAGATGAATTTAAGGTGTATTACGTTGAACGAGCAGCGCTCCATTTATAAATTAATGTTTGTTATGAAATAGGTTTTACGTCCCAACCTTATGTTGCCTATCATCAGCAATCGACTCAATAATGAAAGGTGAATGTAACAAAGTCGTCCTGTTGTTGGTAAAGGTCGACCTGACCCCCGGATACACGGTTAATACGATGCCCAAAGGTCTTCAAACTGTCTATTAGTAAGAAGGGTCGAGGAAATGTCATTTCCTCTTGACATCATTCTAGCGCCCCCTGGTGACTCTTTTTCCCATTCACCCTCTTGTAACCTACTTAATAACTGGATTGAAGATGGTTGGGCCATTGCAATGAATCCAAATGTTTTATAGCCAAATTTTGACTGGGGTTTGCATGCAAATTTGCTTCGGAACGCTCCGAGGGTACCTCGGGGTTCAACAATTTTCGTCGTGTCATTCAAATCAACATCATCCCTAATGTATGTGTGGTCACTAATACGAGTAATTGCCTAAGCTCACTATTTCTTCACTTCAAAATCCTCCCCCATGTATTAATTAGCGAATTATCGAAGAAGAGGAAGCTATTGTTCTCGGCCCAAAATTTTTAGCTCAATCAGCTCAATTTTTATAATAGGTTACATATTCAAACTGTTGTCTATTACGAAATCAAGTTTGTTGGTCTTAAATATTTTTTCTGTGCTACTATTTGACCTTAATTCGAGAAATAGAAGGAAAATAATACCGTATAAGCGCTTCCTTCTATCCGAACATAGGGTTCGAGAGCTCTTGAAAACTTGAGAGCTCGGTAGCGAAAGTCTGTGTAGTTGAAGTTCTCCCGAGGATCTGGCAGATACTTCCTGTGCTGCTCAATCAGCTCTCGATAGCTGTCGGCCACCATTTCTCTACAACAACGTTCGTCTCAGAACTATGGTTCTGCCCTCGGTGCTTCTTCGAATATTGATGCGCTTCATCGAACGTAGCTACCTCCCAGGTCATCACTTAAGTAGTTCATCACTTATTCACCTCGTGATTCATGTCCCTTCATAGATGGAATTATGAAAGCAGAGAAATCGAAATGCTAAGTGAACAAGTACATGACTTGGAGCACTTCTAAAGTTCTACGTAGGGCGTATATGTGAGATTATAATCAATAAGATTTAACGTTTCAATGTAAAGGCCATGTGAATGCGCAGTCAGCCAAATAGGCTGAGGACGGAACTGCGGTGGTTTTCGTAGCTCCAAAAAATTAAATAGAAGTTCGACTCACCACAAAAATCGTTTAAAGGTGCATTGGGCGAGTTTGGTAGTCGAATACTTACAAAGGCAATACTTTAAGTTCTGGCTCATGAACACACGTAGATACTACAACAGCATTGTGCAAAAAAAAAGTTTGTTTTATGAATTAAATACTGATGGAAAATGGTGAGTTATGATGGGTCAATCTTGGTTAAAATTTCATAGAAACGCACAATTTTAAATTTTAATTCACATCTCCCCTGAAAACAATGAAAAATACTTGTGTGAAAAGATTAAATGGAGAGCTTCAATAATTATATTTATCAATCCTCATAAAAAGTGTTTTTTGCCCCAAGCCAAATCAATCACACAATTTTGAATTGATGCTCAAATATACGCCCTGGAACCCCACCAACTCAATATGCCAGTGTACGACGAATAATCTCGGCACACGATACTGCCCCTGTGCACTATAAAATTCGAACAGGACCCGCGCGATGTAACCGCCATTCGTCTCACCTGCGTTCTCGGCCCACTACTGTTGTTCTCGTATACCCTTCCCATCGCGAAGACCCCTTCCATTCATGAAGCCCACTTCCCTCATCAATAGGATTCGGTATATCTAACGTTTCGATTATTGACAACAATAATTGTCAAGTTATTGAACCAGTGCGCATGTGTACACCTAAATAGGTACGTCGCAGAGTAATCAGGATTGTTGTTGACATTATAGACAATGTACTTGGCGCCATAAGTTAGAACTAGCTATGCGCTGGTACGATAGCCTCTCTACAGCGTTAGCTGACCAACTGCACTACTAAAAAATCAAAACGCATGAGCTTGGAGTAGGTTACGGATAGTAAGGTTGGTAACCATGGGGTCTATAATTCTTTTCATCTGCCCTTGTCCCATACAGATTAAAATTTAATTTAATTTCTACTGCAGAAAATATGGTGGACGTGGGATATATATCCATCAGAAGAAGTTCTTCCATGAGTTGAGCTGTTATTCATTGTGTAGAATAGTGTATTAAATGTAGTTTAATGTATTTAATACACTATTCTACACTAATGAATAACAGCTCAACTCATGGAATAACTTCTTCTGATGGATACATAGCCCACGTCCACCATGGATATAAATTCTTACTCAATGATAAAATATGGAATTTTTAAAAATTTTCCTTGATTTTTATGATCTGGTAAATTTTGTAGATATGTTCATCTGCAGTAGAATACACATTCTTCGACTTCTTATAGACATAATAAACTGAACGCATCCCACAACACTACACCTAATCTGCGATTTTCCGTACCATGATGTTATTCGCCATACATTTATCAAGGTGCCACGACGTTCCCCATGTCTGAGGATAGCAGGATGAAGGGCATGTAAGCCATTTTTGTGTAATACATAGCACGCTTAGGCCTGGAAGATGCATAGTAACCTTTCGTTACACATACGTTATCTACATTACCCCGGGTAACCCTACCTTTCACATTAGATGGGCCTTTGAGGAAACACTGGAAGGTGGTTGTAGCGCAGGTGTGGCCATAACTCAAACCCCTCCCCTTTACATCTTACCCATAACAGCAGAATGCCTCCTATATGCTAATTCTGCATGGTCGTAGACGGCAAAGGGCCGAAGACGGGGCTGGTTTTAAAAGATACGTTGGTAGATACGGAAAGCTAGGGGTGGGGAAATGACTCACGTTTTCAAGTCACGTGATCTGGTGTGCCAATTCCATTTAAATCACTGTACTGCTGTTCCAAAAAGTGTGTATATTCGTCAATGCTCTCCGACCTTGCAGGACCGTAGTAGGTAAGACATGGTAACGCATTTCTGTATGATGTATGTACTTAACAACAGGTCACCGACTGTTTGAAGATAATAGAATATTCTACAATTTCCGTAGTAATTGTTGGGTTAGGGGGTGAAACAGAAGTAACTGCAGTTATACCTCATCTCAACGAATATCAATCCAAATGAACCTATGTTCCACTGTGGAACATAGGACAGGAATGATGAACCTATGTTCCACTGTGACAGGAATGATGCTGTGTGTCTATTATTCATTCGAATACCCTGAAATATATCCAGCATTGTATCTTAAAAATCCACCACTATTATTTGCTTGCCTAAGAACAAATTTAAATACTATACAGTATACACCATGTAGTATACACCATATCTTCGAAAACACTCTCAACACCAATCGTACTTCCTGGTGGTGTAGGTACATTCACCACACATACAAACATAATACTACTTAATAGAAGATGAATTACTGTACTCTCGTGACCACTTGAAAAACCGGCGGAATCCTTGCCTCGGTCGTTCTAGGGAAGCTCTGAACAGATAGGAAGTGACTTCGCTCTGTCTGCGGTAGAGAAGATCCAAGTTCAGAGTCTCTCCTAAGTTAACTTTCCATTAACCCATTAAGTTAGTCATTAAGAACAAATTTATGGCCTAGGCAACCTCACCAGCTCCCCTACGGCAAAACCTGGGAAAAGATGGTTCGGAGAGATCTAGTCAGGTGTTGAAAAGCAGGTAAAACCCCCTACTAGGTCGCTAATGAAGTTTTATAGAGATTTCCGCAGATTTTAACTCTTAAGTAAATTAATAGAGGTCTCTACACTAACCTTCCGAAATATGTGCGCTAACTATAACATTATGATTTTTTTCAAGTTAGAAACCCACTTTGGATCAAAATTGGGGAGCTTACGGTAGTCCATCTCCCTCATCTCTGGCCATCGTGTCATTCTCCCTTTTCTCCAGCAATGCGGAATGTTTGTCCCTCTCTTCTACTGGAAATCCGCGATCAGCAGCATAAAGGGTGTCACACTAGCAAGGAGAGTGTGGCTGGTTCTGATGCTGTGATGCTGTTATGTGGGCGCATACAATTCAATGGGCTCTTCCGCTACACAGCTGTCATGCGTTGTGTGCAGTGTTAAGTTCAATTGTCCACACCTCTGCCCCACACCAAAATCTAATACACCTCTGTCATCATCAGGCGCCGTTTGAATGGCCGGCCATACTGAGGGATAGGGGCGCCCCTATCCCTAAGTACCTATCTCCCGACAGACTTGCTCCAGACCTCTGCACCATCAACTCTTGATGGTAGGATGGTGAGTATGCACTCACTTGTCAAGACAACTAATTTTGGGATGGCGGCAGCTTGAGCTATGGTCATTCAACCACCTCGTGATCTTTCCCATGATTTGAGCCAACTTAGTGCGTGAAGAGAGTTTTAGCCGGTGAACCGTAAGGAGGTCTCATTTGAGATATCTCTTAACATATTTACACTTTCCTTATTTGAACACAAATATTCTCAAGTGTTTCTTTCAAACTACCCAGGTACTTAGATGATTTGCTATTGTGGCGCAAATCGGATGAAGAAGAGGGGGCGTTGAGTGGAGGAGTTTGTCCTGAGAGGTCACAGCTTGTTATCCTAAAAATGATTAATGTCGGAGGATGAGGCAGAAAGGTGGGGTCGTCCCAGTTCTAAATTGCCTCCCCGCCCTCCTTAACAGACCTTGTAGAGGTCGTAGCTAAATCCTTGACATCTGCTTATTACAAATAAACACGACACTCGCGACTAACTTCGTTACATCATTTCCCCACCTCTTCCACTCTTTCTGTCACTTCACACAAACCCCTTCACGTTCCTCATTAAGGTGATTGTGAAGGATGATGTCAGTGAATTGAATTAAAGTTTCTGGAGCGATTTCGGCTGAATGAATTGTTTTTCAGGCAACCTCTTTTCTAAATCGGGAAGGATAAAACGTTCAATGAACAAATAGCCGACGAAATAAGTTGGAAGGCCTGATGTACAGTTTATTAGTGCGAGTTGCCATGGAACGATAGGATTGTTGGCAAAAACCATTTTTAATTTTCCCTCAAAGTATCCTCTCGATGAAAAAATTAAAAAAGTACTACCCTTCTGCTCAACTGCTCACATGGCAATAGTTAATCATCCGCTCTTTTTACCCTCTAAAAAGAAAAGCCTTGACGGGATGACAGGTGTGTCAGATTACCCTTCAATGCTTTTTCACATTCAACTTTTGTCATAAATTCGGGTCATAACTCAGCCTTTCATTCTAATACACATCTTTATTACAAAATTCATTGTTTGTAACCGACAAACAACACTAACCTTCCCACGTCATGATCACTTGGAATCAGATTCCGTCAAATGTCAAAAGCTGCAAATTCTTCCACAATGATTTATTACTATACAGATCAAACCTCTTTATATTAGAAGAAATTATTTATATGTTGCGTAAAAAACCAGTCAATGCCGCTTTGTCCAGAAATTCAAACATCGTATCCTGAAACGTCCCGAAGAAAGATGTAGGACCTGTGCCAATGTTAATCTGAAATCTTCATCTAGCCCTCGGAATTGACGTAGACCTACGTCAATATCTATAGTAGATGACTTGGGCAGATTGAAAGTGAAAAAAACTCTGGTTTTATTTCCATCCCAAGAGTTTTGGTTTCTCGACCCTAAGCATGGAAGATTTCTTTCTCCTTCCTTGGAAGGTTTCAACGAGTACGTTCGTCAGACTGGAAGCAAAGAACGGGAAACACGATAACATTTGGCAGGAGGGTCCAACCGGATACTAATAAAGTGGAATAGGAAAAAGCTCATGGCAAGGGGTGGGGGGATTGCAGATGAATTGCCCTTTAGTTTTTACATTCTGCGTAGGGCGGTGTGGGAGGTCACTGCAGTCGTTGCAGGTGGTCGGTTGGATGTTTGGAATCAGTCCAAAAAAAAATAGGAGTCTACACTCTAAACCATTAGGAGTCTCGCTGACTATCATTCTGCTCAGTCTTACTTCTATACAATAGATATATTGTCCTGTATTGTTACCAGACCTGCTGCACTACGTTCGCATCCTGGTGTGTACCCACGATTTAGAAGCTCACCCTCGATTTTCTGGGAACTTACTAAGAACTTGGCTTGCTACCATGGTCGGTCTTTGCCTCCTTTCTATTGCAGAAACTAAGACTTTTCGTGGGAAACTAGAAAGCTTCCATTTTTATCGCCCAATTCCAGCAGATCGTTGCATCAACAAGTTCATCACTGTTCCCAAGATATTAACCGGAAGCGTTATAAAACTATTTTCTTGTTACTGTAATTTATTGCTCCTCATCTTCATAGGTGTTTATTACTACATTACATGACGCCCAAACGGTACAACTGCAAACCCCAGTAATTTCTTGTTCAAATTATACGTTACGGGCTCAATATCACTTTTACTCCACTGGCTGTATACATTGGTTTGTGAGGACCATTTAACCATTTAACCTTTTCATCTTCATCAGAAGAGTTACGTAAAACGTAAAAGCTTCACATATAATAACTCACCCCGTAGTTGCCAAGTATGATGTTTCCTTTGAGAAGATTGGCTCTCAGGTTGATACTTTTCAGGTCTTCTGGTTTCACTGTTGGTTCTCCTTCGTTCGGTTCCTATGAAAGATCAAATTATACAATGATGCAATACAAAATTTACGTAATTATTGTAGTTTCTATCTAATGCAGAATAGGCAATCTCAATATCGATCATGGTTACTGACATGAATCAACTACAACACATCAACAACCTTCCAAGTTTCTACTTCATGATAGAAATTCGAGATTGGTTATTAATTATCCTTTACACTACAGCATTGAATGATTATTTTACCAAAAGAGTGAGTGCCCGCATTTCCTCACGCAGAAGGTATGGAGGTAGAAATGACAGCTTGTTGTTAGATGCAGAAAGGTGCAGCAGACTAGGCAGCTCCCCCCAGGGCAGAGCTTCTAGTAAGTTACCATCCACCCTCAGCTCCTCCAACCTGAAATGGGGTAATAGGTATTATTAAACAAAATGATTCCTGGATCCATCATATTTCATTAGAAATCCAATTTCAATAAATGAATACTCGATGATTCATGTTACTATCCAATACTACTATGTTACTATCCTTTAATGGAGACGGGAGTGCACCTGTACGGCCTACTACTAAATAGTCAAGGTGGTGTGTAGAACCTTCTCTGTGACTGATCATTGTTGGCATGACTAAGGTCTGCAGCAGTAGGAAGTGCAAAATTGCGTGTGGCTTTTCACTCCAATATCATCATCAGAGGTACTTGTGCCATTTGCGAGTGAAATACAAAGTGCCAAGATTTAATATTTCAAAAAAGATTCAGAATATCATTACAACCGATTTACCGCATACATTTATGAACTATGGGAGAAGGATTCTACAGCTCAGAACCGAAACTCAGTACACCTTCCACAACAAGAGGAGGCTATTCCAGAATTTCGCAAGCAAGCCACTTGTAAACCCCTTGTTGTCGCAATGATTTTGTTTTCCCCGGGGGGAAGAAGAACAGGGTAGGGCTCGGTTTATTATTCATACTGTGTTGGAGGTCTGTCGGTCGGTCGGCCAGATGAGAGATGGTTAGTCCGCGATACGAGGAGATTAACAGAGCGTACCTCCTCCTTCTGGTCTGACTCAACTCTCCTAACTTGGCAAACACTGGTAGAGCTCACGGCTTGAGGCTTCCTCTCTACTCGATCTTGATTATTGGTCTTCTTACATAAATGAGGCGATTTCTTAACAACACTATCTAACTAACAAACCTCTAATTCGCGAGTAACCAGGATATAATAGTATCTAGGGCCCTTCGTTGAATCCCATGTTTCAATGTGTTGTGAAACCCAACTACTGTATTTGATGAAAATTGTCTAATACAATCTTAACTTGCCCCATTCTTGTGCAGATCTCACAATATTTTATGAATACTGTTCAGTTGTTTAATAAACATAATAATATTATATTATGATAGGTGTGATTATCGATGTCTCGAAGGAAAGAGTTGGACAATGCATTTCATGATGCTAGGAACTTGCCGGTACATAGAACCACCTCTACAGAACAAAATTTGTTCTGTTCATAAACTTGTAACGTTGTTGAAATTTACAACTTAGAGTCCTTAGGAACTTGTAATACACAACGTTACAAGTTTATGATAATTGACTTTTACTTATATGTTTTATTAATCCTAGTTTATTGACGATGACGTAAAGGTTTTTACAGTAATTCATATGAAGACACACATTTTTCAACACATTCGGTTTAAATTTACCCTTTTCTTCACATCAGTTCAATTTTATGATTTTGATTAATCAGTCGCTTACTATTATAGTATAATACTAAGGGGTGGGTCTCAATGTGGTTAGGTACAATAAGTGGAGACCACTGCAGTAAATTCATGCCATGTACAAATAACTATGATGAAAGAATTTCGGCCGACGAAAATGGGTTTAAATCCAAGCATTAATACAAATTTGTGAAAAAAGAGATAAAATTTATCTATTTAATAGTGGTATACCTAGGGGTAGTACATGTATGAGTATATTACTTTGATAATGTGGTTAGGTACAATAAGTGGAGACCACTGCAGTAAATTCATGCCATGTACAAATAACTATGATGAAAGAATTTCGGCCGACGAAAATGGGTTTAAATCCAAGCATTAATACAAATTTGTGAAAAAAGAGATAAAATTTATCTATTTAATAGTGGTATACCTAGGGGTAGTACATGTATGAGTATATTACTTTGATAATTCGTTCGACATGTAATGTTGCACGACAAACGGTTTTAAATTACTAGTTGACTCCATAATTTCGAGTGCTCTACTTATCGGATAAGCGTTTTTGTTATATTTATATGGGGTAAATGGTCATTGGTTATGAGTTTCTCCACATACTGATACCGATGGATGTTTTTGACACAGATGGCTAAACTCTTCTTTCAAATATTGTTTTTTGTGAATATTAACGGGAATCCTTGTGCCTCAGCAGATGTGACTAAACCTAACTGGGCGCTCCGAATGGGAAAAATGTAATTGCAGGGTCTTTCATAACGGATATGTCGTGCAGGCTTGAGTAAGCATGGAGACAGAATGGAAGCTACTACACGATCCCTTCTGTTGAAAAATCTCTCAGTACCACTGGATGAAAAAAGCTCTAGTTACGCTCTCCAAGAGAAGCGCAGATTAAACCGAATGCCTCATCACTTCCTAACAAGCGGGGCTCATGGTAGCGGGTCGGATGCTGCGGTTGTAGTGAAAGAAGGGGGAAAATGGACCGATGGGTGAAGTAGAGGGAAGACAATTTGTTTTTACTCGAGCGAGGAACGCGGAAGATGAAGGGGGACATGGTCTTTTGGGGAAGCGTGGGCTGGCTACACCGCAAGACCTCAAAGGGTAGACCAGGCGGTACCGATCTCGATCAAGGATTTAGTGATGGCTCAATCCGCGATACTTTGAAAAGCTGAAACCGCGAGTCGGTAGAAAAATGTCTCGGCTTCCCCGATTAATGGTTAACAGGTTCAGCAGAGTGTGGGAGTTGAATTTTCTGATAGGTCGCTACTGATGGTGGGCGTCCCGAATATGGCAGATTTCATAAGGCTTAGTTCGCAGTACATGGGCAGAATCGGGCCACTCTATGGGGGCTTAGGGGAATTAAATGTGTGGGGGGATTACTCATAAATTCCAAAAATTCACAGTGTGGCAAGTGACACGTCATTTTAAAGATTTATTAACGCTGAATACGATGGTGAAGTCAGAATTGTGTTATCCTATTCCGTTCGCTCGACCGGAGCCATTTCGACGATCACTTGAATGTTTCATAGCCCTTGAGTATGAAGTATCTGTCAAAACTTGAAACTTGACGGAGAGGTTCTTCAAGTTTCGAGTACAGTGAGCTGTACTGTCACTCTTAAACGGCACCATTCCTTGGTGCGTGCCTCTATTCAAGAAGTGGTTGAGGTAAACATGCCCTCGTCATCCCAAATAATGGAACAGTTAAAGGAACATTCTCTGGAATGACTTTCTTCAACATTAACCCATTCCGCATGACTTAAAAACTGACTCCGGGTTTGAACTCGTGAATTTGACCTAAAATATCTACATGTATGAAGATATTTGCAACACCCCTCGTGCTATCGAGTTGCTATGTTTTGAGACTTTGCTGGGAAGGGACCATACTAACGATTGAACTTTCAAAACCTACTCTCATATAACATGAAAATCAAAGGTACCACGATTGATGTCATTGAATATAATAACATTAAGTTGTTATATTTGTGGGTATTTAGCAACTAAACCATCCTCCATCCATGTTTTCGCACAATTTCTCATTTTTGTGGTACTTGACTTGAAATTCAGCGATTTATAATACGTTTTACTGGATGACCAGAACAGACTAAATTTGAACTTCAGACCTTTTGTCCCTACGAAAAACACTTGTATGCACAGAATAAAACAGCAATCAAGCATTTCAGCCTAATGATAACACATAGGTACGTTCCAACATCATAATATGATATATTATGACCCTGTTGGGCGCCACGTTGCAATATCAAACCGTCTGGCAGAATTCATTAAATGTATTCAAAATTTTAGAATATAATAAATTCTAAAATTTGGGATATAATATTATTATACTGTCGCTATAATAAAAAAATAAACGCATTGCAAATCACATGGACTCTTTCTCTTTCAATGGACTCGTAATGTCACCCAAATCTACTTACGAAGCTCCATTTCTAGTTAAATAAGGACTTCTATGCTTAAAGCTGGTGTTCGTGGAAAAAAATAAAATTGACAACTTCATAGGGAAGCGTGAAACGTTTGCACAAAGCTTTTTGGAAATTGAGGAAGATTCCACTTCAGCCCGTTAGCCAGGACGTTCGGCGGTGTGGGATGTGTTTTCACCACTTGGATATTCATGAAGTCGGATGACCAGAGCTTCATTTCAGACCACGGGCCGTGAAATATTTCCTCGCTTAAACCTCTCTCACCAAGGTGGCCAGTTCCGGAGCTAGCAATCTTCTCACCACAACATTCAGAATCGACGTCACAGTTGAATTGGCCTGCAAGTACCGCTAATAGACACAGTAAACGGTAAAAATTCCTATGAGTTGCCAAATGTCTATCACTCGGCAAATATTCACCATGTATGATATAGCTTAATTGTTACTTTGTTAGGTTGGTTCACAAGCACTAAACTACTTTACCACACAGACACCCTTTTCTTTCGTTCAACAGAAGATTTACAGAAACCTAATTCCTCTCAGATCTTTAATAATAAAGAAGATTTACGGAATGAAAGGGATATTAAGTTTGTAGGTACAAAGTATTAAAGAATGATTTATTAAACATGATATTGCGATCTTGCTGTCTAATTAATAATGAAATTGATCAATAGACGGTAAGTTGGGTGCTGAAGCTTGAAAGCTTACGCGTATTTTCCGTGTTATTAAATCTTCATATAATAATTATATTGGAAATGCATAGTTCTACCGAAACACTGACTGTAAAAAACTCAAATTGTAGGCAGCAGGCAGCAGCTCAACGACGGATCAAATATCAGTTTTATAATATCTGACGAGATGACCAAGAACTAGAGATGGTTCTTCTGCAGAGGGAATCGATTGGTGGCGCTATGCACCATTAGATGACTCTGCAGGAAACACGTGGGACGAAAGGAAGCAAAATGATTCCTCACTTTTGTCCTTTTTCAACCTTCCTCGATCTTCCCTCTCCGCGGTTTGCTGACTTGCATGAGACGAGGGATGATGGGAAATCAGCTCAGAGAAAAGAGGCTTTTCCACTGGTTTTACAGCCAGCCCTATTGGTAGCATATTGAATACTAGAAAATCCCACAGAAATAGGCGGGCATAAAAAAAAGAGGTGCTTTTGAATTGGCGCTCTAGTTTTTACGATTCAATGGAGTTTTCCGTTATAGACTGTGTCATTCTACGTTGCTTGACGAACGCAACCCCTCCCAGGCAAACACTCATACATTAATTTTTGTTTACACATTCATTCACATACCCATGCATTAATTTTTGTTTACACATTCATTCACATACCCAAGGGTGTAATAATGTTTATGGTGAATATATGAAGCCCAAACTCACACACGAAATTGCTTGGAAACATTAGCCCCTTAAGTTAGCCAAATGACAAACTTTAAAGTTTGAGCTTCAGAACACAACTTCGTTACAGTTTTGGATGATAAATGCCCACAAAAATAACGCTTCAATTAGAAATACCCCCCATTTAAAAGAAATAACCAGCCGTTCGTATCCAATGAAGGCTCAAAGCTGGAGCAAATCGAAAGTCGTCAACATGAGGGTGAATCGTGAGGCGGCCTGTCGGTTAAATGTTCATACTGGCCCTGCTGATTCGAATAGTACGTGGTTTCAGATATCGAGTTAAAGAATTTTAATTAATAATAATTATTAAACATTATTAATAACTAACAATAATTAATAATAATTTACACAAGGTACTTGATAAAATTATTAATAATCAATGATAATTCATAATTAATCTATCATTTAGTGATCTAGACAGAAGGGTGATCTGTACAAAGAAGATAATAAACAGTTTTGTCAAGAATTTGCAGAGTTTTTGATTTGGTACTGAGAGTAATAGTGAAAACTACTTCACAAAAACTACCACATATTGGTGCCCGGTTTCGTAAGCTCGGAATGTCGAAAATATCAAATGCTATTAGAAAAATATCAAATGCTATTAAAATCGGTGCGGGAAAAGTAGTTTCGAATTCACACTTTGATTTTTGGCAAAATAGCTTTTCACAATGCTGAAGTTCCTCATGACTCAGATTTTAGAGTTGGTTTGGATTACCTACTATAAAAACTCTAACAAACGCTGTTCTAACATTACTTTGTATTTGAATCCATTATCATTCAAATTGGACCTATACTCATTCCCTACCGCTGAGTTCTATTAAACTTTCAATTTTATATGAACGTTTTACGCAGGATTCATTAAGTTTAATTTCAATTCCTTCCTACGAAACTCTAAATTTTCAAATTTTCTCGGGGCCAACTGCTCGGTTGAGAGCAAGAGGCGGTAGTGTGCTGCTCACGTCCGAGCGGTTTGGCCTCGGCGGGTTAGTTAGCGTGCCCGAAGTGGCTATTCGGGGAAGGAAAACTAGTTGAAGTGGAAAATTAGTCAGGTTCCGGTTGTGAGCTCCACAGGTAGACTGTACCGGTGATGCTTCCATGGTCATTACCTCACTCGGTTCCTTTTTCTTCTTTGCGTCAACAGAAAAACGTTAAAGACCACCAGGTATATCACGGCGCGGTATAAGTACAAACAAAAAGCAACTAAATGCTCGGTCGAAACAGACACCAAGCTGAATTTTATGTGACTATGTAAACCGGTCCAGCATTAGTAGGCCAGCAGCAGTGGTAGCATATGTAGGCCATTTCTAACAATGCTGGTGATATGAACTTTTGCCAAATATCATTAAGGTACCCTCTATGAAACACAAAACAAATGGGCTGATGTTAGTCAGCAACAAACCACCAATTCTGAACAATCAAACATAAACCTGACATGGCGCCTCGTATTGTATCCTTGACCCAACTGTGCATATTTTTCCGTTTGACATTCCATATTTCACGCACATTTCCATTAACTTTTGTCTCATCACAATCTATTTTTACCATCCTTAGCAAACTCAATATTCTCACTGCAACCAGAACAATGGGTATTGAGTATTCTAACAACAATAATTATTCATATTCCAATTTGATTTAGTTCAAATAGCACAGTGTTGGCCGAGAAAAAAGCCCCAAATTTGCCCTGAACGGTTCACCCTACTGAATAGATACAATTGGTTGTAGGATACGCAGAAATGCTGAGGTAGTTGTGGTTTGGCCCCATGGGAATTAGCTCAAGCTTTGTAATTCATGGAACTCAAGCTTTGTAATTCATGCACAGAATAGATAGTACTGAACACTCAGTATTTATTTAGGCAACCTACATCAATTCAAGGTGATCGACAATGTTCTTCGTGACCACTAATTTAAAACAGCAATAATTGTGTTCAGCAAACGAGTCATAGCTCGTATCTTGAATTGACGCAATGTAAGTTTTGCAACTATTGCCGTATTATTTCGTGGATTGACCCCAACTTGGGAGCACCTACTATATCTCCGCTCGTTGCACAGCAGCCATGAAATATTCACAAGCGTTGGTTAGTAATGGATAAACATCTGAGCTGAATTATAATCAGGAGGGAGTATTGTTACGACCACACAACAACCCCATTATGCCCTTTCCTGAGGGTGAAGCACTCGTATAAATACGGATGCAAATTATTCGTTATAAATCGAAAGCCATTCACGGATATTTATAAAAACTAGTTTCCGTCACTTTAATTATAAATAACTTTATTCTCAGACATTTGATTAATCTTGATGTGGTTGGTGTTCATGGGATTGATAGTATTGTTACGTGAATTATTGATAGATACAAAAGAAGTAAATCGTCTCAAAACAAAAAATCGATATCACAAAGCCATAATATGTGGTATTTTACATAATATGTAAAAAATTATAATAATATTTTACATTTTTTTGCATGCGAAATATGAGAAAATAACGTCACAATTAATGTCAGTGACGAAGATGGTGATCATCTCCAACAATCAAAACATACCTACTTCTCAACCTCGTTGGAATGACTTAAGTTGTGTTATTAGCGACTGGAGATACAACCCACATAAACCCCATTCAAAATTTCTTTTTTCCCATCGAATTAGCAGATAGGTTCCCACCAGAATACACAATCTGCTTCTTATCCTTAATAGGAAGACTAAATATACAGATCAAAGTACCCGAAAACTTTGATGAGCGAGCGAATCCAGCGGGCTCTGTTATAGTAATGAATAAACATTTTGATAAATTTCCTCATCTTTGGTCTAGGTCAATTTGTTTAGGGTCAAATAGCTAGTTTGGGATAGTTGAAATTCAACCTGAGACTTCCAATATTTGAACGATAAATTACCAATTAATGCAAAATTGCCCGATGATCCATGTTCTGTTGTTTTCACCTACAACTCTCGTTACCAATGTGTATAAATAAGTGTGTATAATAATTTTGCTGGCTTGGTTTGCCAGTTATCTTACTGGCAGAACTCAGAGGGTGCGATTGAGGGGTACTATTTCGTCTCCTTATCCGGCTTCGTCAGGCGTCCCCCAGGGCTCTCACGTCGGACCCCTACTATTTTTAATTTTAATCAATAGTGTGGCTTCCCTCGCTCCATCTCACAATGTCAGGATTCTCATGTTTGCGGATGATCTCAAGGTGTTTTCCCGTATAACATCCTCTTCAGATTGCCTCCAGCTGCAGCAGTGCTTCAATGGTATCTTGGAAAGGTGCTCGTTTAGCCATCTCGCCTTGAATCCAGCCAAATGCACTGTGACTTCATTTTCACGTACTTCATTGACGGAGTTGCTTTGACGAGTTTGGAGTCTACTCGTGACCTTGGAGTGCTTCTCGATTCGAAGCTATCCTTCAATGACCACATCGAAATGGTGGCGTCGAGGGCTCTGAGATCGCTTGGATCCCTTAAAAGGTGCACTCGTGACTTTACGTCACCTGAGGCCATTGGAACCCTTTATAAATCATTAGTACGGCCTGTAATGGAATACGCCAGTCCTATATGGTCCCCATATTATGAAGAGCATAAGGATCGTTTGGAGAGAGTGCAGCGGAGGTTCTTCAGGTATCTCTGCTACAGGCTTCGACTGCCGGCTGACCACCACCAATTTTCAATCCTTGCAGCTACCTACAATTTGCCCAAGTTGGAAGAGCGCCGTTTTGATGCGGATGTTGTTTTCTACCACAAGCTAGTAAATGGTAGGCTTCAGTGCCCTTACCTCCTTTCATGCGAAAACATAAACGTTCCTAGCTACCCCACCCGTTCAGTCACATTGTTCTACGCTCCTTTTGCTGCCTACAATTATCAAATTCATCGCCCCTTGATTCGTTTACCACGTGACGTCAATGCTTTCCTCCAGACAGTGGATTTTGATTTCTTCGTTAGTAGCCTTTCTCGCCTCAGAACCAGCCTAGCTATTTATCACCTGACTCAATGAATTTCTTATCCAGCTTACAGTGTTTCGGGGTGTTTTTCATTTTTCATTATTTAATAGTAAACCTTTTGCTTTTTCTTTTAGTAGTATTTTTGTAAAGTATTTTGTTTAAGTACACTGTATAGTACCTCATTGTTTGCTCTCTGTCGTTGTGCAACAACTAAACTTTGTAATTGGCGTGAGCCGTGCGTTAATAAATAAATAAATAAATAATACCCATTAGTCACAAACGGTAATATGAGCCAAGCTTCCCGCTTCACGTCTCTTCATCGGATTCGTTCAAGCCTCAATCACCGGATATGAGGTCACGATCGCATTATCCACATCAAAAGGATTGTCATTTAGAGCGCCTACCCGTGGATAAGTAGGTTCTTGCCTACTTTATACCTGTGTTTTTTGTGGCTTTTTTTTCTCATTTACGCCATATCCTGAAAAACCTCTATGGCAGGTAATTATTTGTGAAGCTTGTTGATTTAAATAATATTGAGAGTATTTCATGTTACATTTTGATGTATTTAAAATTTAATAAAGGTAACATTTAAGAAGCAATAAAACAAAGCACTATTTACAAAGGATGATAAACATAGTCGACATGCATCCGGGATATGGCTCAACGTTACCGTATCGTGATATCCGATTCATTGAATTTATATAAATCATGATCTAGTGAGGACTCAGGTAAAAAACGTCTATGTTCGTAATAGTTTCAGCAATATACACCTCAAATTGAATTGAAGGTTACGTAAATCTGTGTGTTTCTAGTGTTAATGTTAAGGAGCTAAACACGCAGGTCAGCTTATTGGTGTTGATTGACCCAATTGATTGGTCACGAGCCTATGATAAACTCACCTCTGACACGAACATGAAGTACAATCACAAACAACACTTGAAACTCCCTCACGACCACTACGTCATTCTGATAAGGGATGGTAACGAGCTGAATTTTCACAACTGTACAAGAACATGACTACCCTCAGGCATGAAAATAGCTACTAGAAAAAGAGCGAAGTAAATGATCCGAGGCGGTGGGTTGAGAAACCGGCGCGACAATGCGACACGTGCGACGCGAGGGAGCGGATTCCGTTCGTGACTGATCCCTACAAAGGAACTGAAAGAGGCTGTTGGGTGTCTTGCACACCGGACACGACGCTGGAGAGGGGACATGGGGGTATGTCCAACCGAGCAGGGAAGGCAGGACACGGTTCTGTGATCACCTCCAATCAGGATAAGACGAAGAGAGGATGGGAGAAACTGAGGGCCGATCCTTTGTGGTAGATATGATTCAAATTTCACCTCGGTAGATGGCTTCTGTGTACTAGTGCTCTCGTGGTAAACATATCTGGACCGAAATCCGTGTGAAATGAAAGATGAAGCTTACTCTTTACTGAGTTCATCCATATTAAATTTTGTCTTTGGTGCTATCATAATTGTTATGCTTCAAGGACCGAAAAATCGTTGAAAAACCATACCCCAAGCTCCTATCAGCCGCCCCAACGACGAGTGCCTCAAATCCACATACTGAAATCTGACTGGGAAGGAGTTAAGGACTCAAAGATGAGAGCATTCATAGAGACAGAAGCCCTTGTGCTTCTTTGTCAACAATGAAAAACTTACTATTCACCACCATACGAAATTACAAACGACAATTTCACTGCCTCACTGGAAACTGGTTTTAATGTTTTAAGCTTGAAACATGCTTTGATTGATACGACTTGAAAAATTGTCTGAATCAATAAGATCTTTATAGGCACTTGTCAGCACTGGTAGATGTAGAACAGAATGGCGCGCCAAAGAATAATTTCGTTCCTGTATTACATATAATTTATCTCAGTGCTAATACGGTACAAAGAAACCTCTACAAGATGGCCTCAAGATTCACTTAGCTGATACTTGGTACTCAGTGGGCCTCAAATGATGTTTCAGCATCCAAGGTTAAATAGGTAAGAAAATGACGTAAGATATCGAAGTGGAAACGTAATTTTCCTTGGAACTACGCGTATAATAACCATGCACTTCTCCTCGCATTGCTACAGAGGTATGTGAATCATGATAATGTTTCAAAAAAAGAAAGGTGGATTAATGGATGGAGAAACAATCAAAATCGTATGAAAACTAAAACAATTTTTGAAAACATAGCCACAGGATTTGATCTGATCATTTCGCTCTTGGCTAGGTACTCATTGCCGTCGTGAGTGGAGAGGAGTTCGCCCAAAAGCTACGTTGGTCATACTTAAACATGACGCCACGTGTCACCAATTGATTGGAAAATCACAGTCGTCTTTCACACGACCAGGAGGAAACTTCCATGAGAAATAACTCCATTATTGAGAAACGCGAAATAAGCTGAAAAATAGTAGGTACCTAATAATATTACTTACTACATACCTATATTATAGTAATATAAAATAGTAGGTGATAAAATTTATCACCTACTATTTTAATAGTAACTAATAAAATAGTAACTGCATTGGTAAGCGTTTGTAATCAGTATCTAGGAAGCAAATTGAAATCCAGGGACATCTGTGTGATTTTAGATTTAGATGTTTACTTTGGGCAGTCAAGACACTGAAGTTTAGGAGTGTTTTTTATCTATATCTATATCTTGGTGACTTGTGTTTGAACGAGGTAAATTAGAAACCAACATATTTCACAGAGTATAAATACTTTAGGCTGTTTACTACTGTTATTTTGAGGAAGTTTACTTATATGAATTTATTTTTCAATGCATTGTGTCAGGAATTAATCGTTGCAGCCTTTGTTCAAAACCACCGTCTTCGTTCTGCCATTGCCTTACGCTCTCCTTTCCTCTACTGGAATACTGTGCACGCCTAATGATGAGAAGATAAGGAACACGAACAAAAGCTAATCAGGCTTAATTACAACAGAAGATAACTTAGTTCTCCAATCCTGCTCATGCCTAATAATTCTCTGTTGAACATGGAGTGTCGATGGAGGGCTGTGGCGTAGCCAGGAATTTCGTTCGCGGGGGAATTATTTTTTAATAAGTATATTAAAAAGTAATCCCCCCACGAAAGTCATATCTTGATATTTCAGGGGGGGGGGGTCTATAAGGAGAAAAAATATAAGGGGGGGGGGGGAGAAATATAAGGGAGAAAACCGCAGATGTATTCAAGAACTCCTGTATACCAAAGGGAAGAACGTGAGTGAATACATGGGCCTAGGAAGTACGAGTATATTTATTCGTATGAAAAAGCTGTAGGTCGGCTCTTGCTTTTATACATATAAATAATTCTTAAATAGTTCTACAAATATCTCAATCTGGTATCGAAAAATGAATACAAATTCATGCTGAAAAGGCAGACAACTCCCTATCTGCACATAAATGTACAGCAATGAGGAATATTTTGAACCATGCCCTAAGCTTTTAACGAATACCAGGAATACGTATACGCATGATTTGTATAGAAAAGAAACTAAGAAGTGTACATGGGAAGTGAATGGGGAAAATAAGATGCCTTAACAACCCTTGGGGTCAGGAACAAAAGCCGAGCAATAAATACTTAGAAAGTTAAATTGTGATCTTCCCTCCTGAGGTTTATAGGAGAATTTATTAGGCAATCCAATTGGAGATTCTGACTGATAACCACGTGCCATTCATTTGTGAAATGTTTTTAATCATTCTAAAGTTCCCGTGGCAGTTTCGCGATACCAAGTTTTCCAATGAATTTCGCATCAATTAAGCCGTCTCTTCCTTTCCATCTTATGAAACAAGTTCATTGATTTCCATCGGATTTTCGAGATTTATTCATCCCCCAGATCATCTTATTCTTTAGAACTACAGATGAGATGAGGCACTCCGAGATTTGTTTGAAAGCATATTTGTGTGGCTCGAGAGAGCAAGGTGCACCTTACAAACTTGTAACCAACTTCTTTCTACGTTGGATCATTTCTTAGGCGGTATACCTATCACCATAGGCTTAAAGAGCTGAAACCTGCTTCGTAGTTTCATTATGGGCTTTAAGAGCATAAAGAACGGATTTTCCAGTCATTGAGTTGATTCTCAAACTCCCTCAAACTCTACGAACTACATAAGAACACACCGGTTTCTCTTAGGCCTAGTCGAGAGATCCATAGAGACATTGTTTTCATAGTGTTTGTGAGAATGTAAAAAAATATGAAAGCTGCAAGTTGAGTGTTGATGTCTGAATCACGGGGAGTGTTCCCAATTTTCGATTCAATGGTTTTTTGCGAGTAGCTAAGAAATTTCTACACGGATGAAATGCTATGTGATGATGGGTTTTGCCAAATCGTTGGTAGATAATGGATGAGTTGGGATTCCTCTACAGCAAGACCAAATATTCACGTAAGTTTAATGCAGGAAGAAGCACATACGGCCACAGCTTTGAGACATGCACGTTGATGGTCAAAACACAACGCAGCAAATTCCTAAACGTGCCTGGGAGTTCGGTCATTATAGTGGGCTGCAAACAAACGCATGAAGAATGATTTCCCTGCTACATGAAGACATTGGTAGAGACACATAAATGTACGGACTGGTAGCACACTTTGGACAATTCTACCCATCATCAAGATTTCTCCGGGGAATGAACAAGTACGAGTAGGAAATCATAAAGACATGCCGCATCGATTACCTACGGATTCCGTGTATATTGACGCGTTCAATGGTGTTGAGCTGTACCTATAGTTTGTGAGTTTGAGAACATGAAAATGATGCAAATTTAGCCAACATGCTTTCCTTTGAGCAGAAATGAAGGCACTCAACGAATTGTCTATCTGTCGGATAAAAATTGAAGCTATGACTGGTTCATTCAGATAACTCCCAAGGGCGGGATCCCCTCATTATCCCAAAAAGCCTTTTCATGCTCCCTCATTCTTTCTCGAAACTTCCTGCCAGTTCGACCACAATACTCAATTCCACACGAACACTTTAATTTATCCACCTCCCTTCTTTCTTGGACGTTAATTGTGTTTTTAACTGACTCTAACTAAGATTTGAGATTATTTCTAGTTTTATATCCTACACCGAACCCTTTAAAAGTCAGTATTTTACCAATGTTCCCAAACATTTCCCCAAAATATGGTAGTTTGGTAAACTTATCTTTTCTTCAGTCACAACTTCCTTAACTAGCTTCAAAACTCCTTGTCTACTTTTCTTTTCTAAAAACCTTTTTAATAAACTCCAAGCTAATAAACTTCAAGCTAAACTCTGGTGACTTATTGGCAAAGACGAGGCCTTAACTATTATACTATGTAATCAGCATGTTTACGAGCTAGGGGAAGATTTGACTAACTACGCGTGGTTAAATCGCTAAAAGATCTATCCGGTACATGACCGACTCGTGCTTTCTATTATTCGAGAATATGAACAGCCAATTTTAGGGAGGAGTTTGATAAATAAATCTACATTAATGATTTTTTAGCGTATTATTTTTAATAATTAAAATCGACGAAGACCCAGAAAAAACAACGTAATTGAAAAAATAACATTCTTGATATAAATTATGAACCATATTTGACATGTTATGTAGGAGGGCACCGTTTCAAAACAAAAAAAATGGACTGATTGGTGCTAAATACTCATTTGTAGATATGGTGAGTAACTGTAGATTTCCATTATATACCTAATTTGCAACTCTTCCAATGCTCTCATCATAATTGAACCATCAGCAACTTCAAAGGTAAAAGCTGTAGCTATAATAAACTTCAAGCTAAACTCTGGTGACTTATTGGCAAAGACGAGGCCTTAACTATTATACTATGTAATCAGCATGTTTACGAGCTAGGGGAAGATTTGACTAACTACGCGTGGTTAAATCGCTAAAAGATCTATCCGGTACATGACCGACTCGTGCTTTCTATTATTCGAGAATATGAACAGCCAATTTTAGGGAGGAGTTTGATAAATAAATCTACATTAATGATTTTTTAGCGTATTATTTTTAATAATTAAAATCGACGAAGACCCAGAAAAAACAACGTAATTGAAAAAATAACATTCTTGATATAAATTATGAACCATATTTGACATGTTATGTAGGAGGGCACCGTTTCAAAAAAAAAAAAATGGACTGATTGGTGCTAAATACTCATTTGTAGATATGGTAAGTAACTGTAGATTTCCATTATATACCTAATTTGCAACTCTTCCAATGCTCTCATCATAATTGAACCATCAGCAACTTTAGAGGTAAAAGCTATAGCTCGAACATTTGAATAAATTTCAATTCACACATATTTTTCCAACCGAAGAAAGTAATTTTGGATATTTATAGGGGAGTGTTTCTTGATAAAGATCTACGACGGACCTTGATTTGTACATGAAGAATAAAGGTCGGCCCGGACTTTGGTTGAAAGATTTACGAGCCTACGATATTTATATTACTATTTACGATATTTAATATTTACACTGCGGTAGTTACTGGCCCACTCTCTCCCCGTCACCCACAAAATCACCCAAAGACAGTGATCAAAACCGTGATCAACAGGTTTGCATAGAAAACTATGCAGAAAATAGAGAAACGTTGTGATAAATTAGTATTGTTTTCTTATCGATCGAGAAGTTCGTTATTGAAAATAATAAACCAAAATAGGTTAATTGTTATGGAGAGAGGAAGACGAGAATTACGGATATCGTTACTTCTATTTCCAAAGAAATCGTTCGTACGTAACACATAACACTTACCAGTTAGTACTGGTGCATTACACCCCATCACCATAATCTTATTACCTTCTGACCTCCAGTGATATAGAACCAGAAGCTGTGGAGCGTTCATGGCAAATCGCCAAAAACGTATTATTTGAAGCCACGCTTGAAATGAAAACGTTATTCAAGCGTTAGCCGTTTTCGTACTGCTCTCTATTTTATTTCTGGTGCAATGTGTAGAACTCCCTTATACTCTTTCAACAAGTATTTCTGTTGCTCTTTAAAGTCTGAGAGGGTCGTCAAGGGAGCAATTAAGGAAGAGCAGGGAAGAAAGAACGTACGCCATTTGGTCTTATCCAGCCTTTATTCTGCCTTCCAACAGGTGCTGGGTTCGGCAAGTAATGATATGACGTCCCTAATCGACATTCAGTGATCACTTTCTCTTAGAAATGTTTTGGGAAAATGCATTTACGGGAATTCGCGCAGTAAGATCAACCTAATGGTTATTCGAAACGGAGGGTGAATAGAAAGTTGACACTTGTTGGGAAAAACTTAACAAAATGCACGAGATTAAACTCGGATAAGGCATACAAAAACTAACCGACAAACGTCTTCAACCTACCAATTGAACAAGTAGAATAAGGCCAGTGTTCTTCTCTATAACGACTATACATAAGACAAAAACGCTGCAAATGTTTCTTCGAACGGTTCATTATTTTTCGTCTGTACTGGTTTGATCATGAGAAACGAAAACATGAAAACATCACGAATAACAAAAGCTTCAACCAAAAGGCTTGAGTTATTTATGTCCAAACTTATATTACATCACATATCAGCCGTTGGTTGACGCAAAATATAGGGAATGAGATCTCGTATGGAACGGAGGGAGGGTGTACATTGCGGTGGATATAAAGCGGATCCCAACTCACAAAAACACTGCCACTTTGGTTAAGGGCATGTAGGGAGAAATCCGTAAAAACGCCTCTCCAGACCGACCATCAAGAGTATTGTTGTAAACAAGGCCCAACACTTCCCTGCTTTCCCTCCGAAATCCAACCAACGCCAGGGGGGCTTGATCCAAGTCTGTTACATCAATATAAACACCCCCCTCGCCACCATTCACTGCTAGTGCTATGCTTCCGCTGTGTATTGATTGAGCCGGATATCCGGGGTGCACAGCATGGAACGAGAAATACTGCCGACCGGAGGGATGAAAACTTTTTCATGAGGAAAGCGGTAACCAAAACAAGATAAGGAGCATGTTTTTGTGGTTTCAGATCCACCGCAGCTGAGAGGCCTTGCTCGTGTCCCAGAAGGAAATTGTTGTTCCAGAGATAGACTCCGCTGTTCTACTCTGCCACACATTAGTATTGACCATGCCGCCCTGATCCAATTACCTATATACCACGGTATACTATATTATCATAGTTGTTTAAAATACTCTCACTGTCCCTCAGTCTCCTACTGTTTTCAAATTCTGTTCTCCTGATGAATGCTTCACGTTCGAAGCTATAGCTTCACGTTCGAAGCTATAGCTTGACGTCTAAGACGTCTATAGACGTCAAAGATTTGGGTTTATCAAACCCTGTCTTCCTAATACACCTATTCAGCTCCCAAAGACCGGAAGGAACAGCATTGTGTATTTAAATGCATTATTCAAAATATTTTATATATCTCACTGATCCAAATCAAGTGCTCACTCACGGCATTTCTGAATATGCCGACTACTGAAGCCAGACTGCACTCTGAATTGGGAATGAAAGGCCCTCCCGGCAACAACTGTTGCTATAGACAACCGGGCATCGCACGCGCATACCATTGATGCACCTCATCAATTTCACCTCCAAGTCTACGGGAAGGGGTAAAATAGAAGTTTAAATGTTCAAGATAAAACAGTTTTTCTGTACGTACAAATTTGAATTGATTTTGATTCAGAGAATTGTACGAGTAGCTTCCTATCGATGTATTTGGAACTTGAAAATATCTCGAAAACCGAACAAGAATATCTTAGTAAGAACTAGAAAACCAGAAGGCTAGGTAGTGGAATTATTAAATTCTTGTGATTGAATTTCGTTGAATTTGGTATTTTTCTTATAGGTACTTATTTTCAATATTTGTCAAACTAGTCAAAAACTCATATGACGTCTATGAATCTCCCTCTATTTAAAAACTTAAAAGAAATAGCTGCTGGGATTTCGTGATCCCTGGGATTGGAGTTCGTTGAATTCAGCTCCACTACGCCTATTTCACCAGGTCCTATTTGGCATTATTATCATTACTTATTATTATTATTAAGTGAATAGTAAATTTTACCATGTTTGACCACAGTAAGGCTTGCTGAGCAAGCCCTACAACAGAACCGATATACCTATATGCCGACCAAGAGTAATCTCGAAACGTTCAGGTAATCGTTATAAACCTCTCGTCGATAGGCTACCGTTCCTATCGATAGTAACTATTGGTGATAGCAACTGTTGGTGTCCGATTGTATCGAGCCTATCGATGGTCTCAACTATCGACTATCTAAACCCCTATTGTTCACAACGAGGGCTGTAATTGAAAAAATCACCAACATGACCGTGAATCAAACAGCTGATCTTCAAGTGAATTTTATCTATTTTAGTGCCAATCATTATCTCAAAATGTTGTCTACCATGGCCAAAAATAAGCGTAATTCAGGATCAAGAATTGGGCATGAACAGAAATTCATCTGGGTGGACGACATTTCAAAGTTCCCGTCATAATAAACAGTCGTCATCGTCTGCTAATCGGCTCATTTCAAACATTTTGGGGAGCTCTCGAGTTATTTATTGGTTACACAAAAAATAAATAAAACACGTAATTTTTAACCAGGTAAGCATTTCAACCAATTCTCGTGCCGGTGTAGAGGATGAGTATTTCAATTAATTAGGACAAACACGAAGAGCTGAATGTTGCTAGCAGCCGTTTCGTTTTAGTATAGGAAAACTGAAGGGTTCAAGTGAGTCCATTCATATGGAGGAAGGTTTTGAGCAGTATCTAATGTTGTAATGTTGATAGGGCGAAAATTAAGTTTCAGACAGGACCTGCTAGAATTCTACCGGCAAATTAAACGCGGTAGGGAAGCTCAAGGGGAAGCAAGCTTCCCAAATTGAAGTACAATTTCAGGGACGAAAGTTATATAAGTTGCATGTATTTTCAAGATGTGAGATTGTATCTGTGATAATTTTATTTACCCAGATCCAGAATATTAAACAGCACCACATTGTCATATTGATCGGTCTAAACTCTCCAGTACTTCTCCCTTGAATGTAACTTGCTCCAAAATCTAACTGGCGTTCATGACATTTTTTGTTGTTATATCCAATTTGTTCCTAGAGCTGCCCGGTGGAAGCCAATGGAAGGAGTTGACTGAGACAGAACCCGACCGAGATGTTGATGAGAACTCCTGTCGCATCACAGCGAGTAACAAGTAATAGGCCAACTCTACTAGAAACCATCAACTTGTTGACCTATGGATACATTCCGAAATTGAAACTTTATAAACTAGACCTAGTTAACTTACTTGTGCAATCTTATGTACGGCGGTAGGTTGGTGAGTAAGTTGTGGCTGAGGTTGAGGGAGACGAGTCCCAGATGATTCCATATTTTCTGAGGTATCGATAAGAGTCCGTTGGAGGACAAGTTGAGACGAGAAAGCCCGGACACCTCGGCCATTCCCGCCCAACCATCGTCGTCATCGTCCGAGGAAGCTGATGACGAAGCCATCGCCTCCGACAACCGGTTGTCCGATAAGTCGAGCGTAGGGCATCTTCCAATGTTCCTCGGGACCCTCACAAGCCCACGGGAGGCATATTGTCCTTCCTTTCCACCCCTCTCCTGCAATCATATTGACATTTCATATAGGATTTTGGTTGCTAATTAAATTGACATTATAAAGAAAAGGAAAACCACAAGGAGTTGTGGGTTTCCCAAGATCAATGTTATGCCAAAATACTCGTACAATAAAATATTTCAGTGAGACTTTAAAGGACATATAGTGTGAGTCCTACGGATTCCTGCCAGGTTCTCACAAATTGTATGGACCAATAATAATTATAAACCCCGATCAACGGAACTGAGCAGTGGAAGGAAAGAAAAAAAGATTCCATTGATATTTTCCATATTTGAAGACGTGAGAATGAACTTCTGACAAGTGACAAACCCAATCTTCTTCATGAAATGATCCTAAGAGGTTTAAATAATCATGAGAGTTGTAATTCATGATAGGCACTCGGGTTGTTCCCTTCCTCACTCGCCCTAGCATTTTTGATCTCTTGGATCTACCTGCTGTGCCCATCTCCCGTAAATCAACGCCCACAATGTTTGAGTGGATTCAGTTTAATTCTTATTTCTATGATAGGTTTTTTATAGTGATCAAGTATTATTTGAAGTAGCAAATTGGATACGTAGGTAGGCATACGTCAAATTTGTGGAATAGAACTATAGTTCATATCCTACTGTTTTGGGAATTACAAGGATATTCATGGATAATCTCGCAACCGAATTGATTGAATATTTTGAATAATACACCCTCTTCATCACAAGGGAACAACTCCCGACAAAATTGGTTCAGCGGTTAGGCCATCTATATAGGGCAGGAAGACTAATTATTATAGTATACTAGCCGTTACCCATGCGTTGCACGGGCCCATGGTCTCAAGGGGCTGTTTATCAAATGTCATCACCCTAGGGTGAACAGGAGAAAATTCAGCTGTGTCGCTCACGAAGCTGATCTTACATGCTCCCAATCACTCCCCGGAGTCTCATGAGGCTGTGTACCAAATTTTAGCGCTAGATGAACAGGATGGAAGTTAGAACCGACGAGAAATTTCATACCCTAGGCCAACTTTGCTTTACAGTGGTTCGCTTCGCTCGCGTGAGAGATTCCTGTAGATAAGTAGACGCATATTCATAATTATCACTACATCACGTCGGAATGCTTGACAACGGAGAGAAGTCATCTGTATCGTCACTAAGGAAAGCCTCGTTCAGGGTGTAGGAAGCGAGTGTGAGAAATCTAATATCGATCCCTGCAACTTGCTGATCACAACGGAGCAAACCCTATCAAAATCGATTCGGCGGTTGGCCGTCTATACAGAACAAACAGACAAAGTTTTATAATATAACATTATATAGATTTTATTTTCCGAGGGTGTGGAAGGATACGCATATACTCGTACACGACTCGCGTGGCTAACCCTCCGACTTTACCAAAAGATCAACAGCTGGTGGTATTACAAAGGTTGCCATAGCCTCAACACTAGTACAGTATTCTGGAAAGGTGGTAGGGTCACCTTGCTTTTCCTTCCCTGGGGGCCGTTACTCGTTTTGGCCGCTCCCAAGTCGTGTTTGCGGTTTCCAGTCGTCGCCCTGGGAGCAGGGGATGTCTTTTGGGGCGGTAAAGGCGGCGTCGAGTATCGATAACACCGCAGGTGGAAAGGTATACGAGCAGCATCCAACGAGATTGTGGCTCATTCCAATCACGTCAGTGCCTCAACCTGCCACGTTCCGAAACACCTTCACATCGGATTTTCGCTAGAATTCCAACCCTACCCATCGCATTTATTTAAAGTCAATCTCATAATTTTTACTCACACTTTCACTTTTCTACACCGAAAGCCATCGCAATTTATACAACAACAGGTAGGTACTTATAAAAAAATTTTAATCGACCATCAACATTTTCAGAGTTCGTTGATTTACGGTCCGTAATTATTTTTAAAACTCAGTCAACAGCTCCAACACTTCAAAGCTCTAAAACTTCAAGTAGAGTGGAAAAATAAGTTTCTAGTAGATAATATCTACTAAATACTATTTAAATAGTTTTCAATCTCACACATTGAATGATTGTCCACAGGGCTCTCTACGACCAATCAAAATGACCGTGAGCGAACGGCAACATTTACAGCACAAATGATGATCAAAGTGACCGAAGTGCCATGAAATAGAATTTCTAGTCTGAAATACTTTTCATGCTCACACAATGATGTTATTTCGGTTTTCTCAAGTAGGTAGATGGAAACCTAACGAACACTAAAATTTTCTAGTTTACGTATCAATGAATTTATATTGGCCTGTTTTGAAATGTGGAGGCCACTTGTCACGATGGCTCGAATGATTGCTTTGTTCTCAGTTTTGACCTCGATTGATTTTGGTTTACCAACATCCTCTTCCAATCTACTTTTAGCAGATAAATGAAACTGATATTATTAGTTGAATAAAATTAATAGCTTATCGCTCTTTGATCGGGCGAATACCAAACATTATTTTATCGCTTACCAAGAATATGGTACGACACACGGAACACATTAGGGGCAATAATAAGTTTTGAATTTAATTCGTTTCTAACCAACACTACTAAAAAAACATGGCAAAAAATATAGTAATCCAGACACTGATTACATAGGTTGGACGACTAACGCGGATTTCAGAATACTGACCTCTGCTACAACTCACACACCAAAGGAAACGGTCCCCACTCCCACTGTAAAAAGGAAGTGTCTTAACTTCTGAGTGTCTGACAGATGATTATTTGGGTAATGGGATGCCATAAATTGTGGAACTGCGTGCACATTTACCAGGTAAATAGAATAACAGACTGAAAATTAAAATGTTGATCTTGATAAGTATAGCACGTAGTTTTTGTTTTAATTGATTTATTTTCAGTAAAATCAATGTCTGGGGCAACCAGGAACGAATTGGTTCGCAATTATCTCTAACAGTTGTCCAATTCGTGATTGTGATCTACATTGCTGATTTTCCTATTTTCTAGTTCTCCAACTGTAATGGCTTACAATGCCTTCCAAATTTGTATGTTTCTTGCAAACATGAGGATCGTATCTTCTGTGCATCAGTAATGAATATTAAAATTATCCACGTGTTTATGTGTATCAAACATTTGCCTTCCACCAGTATCGTAATTTCTCCCAAGAACGTGAGACCTTCCCTCATCTCCCCCATAAGATAGGTCTTGAAATGTCATCAACACGTTCTATGTCCTGATTATACCCACACTAAATCTCCAGGTATTTCTCTTGAAACTGGACATAGAATCTGCAGATCTTGTTGAACGTGATGGGATCCTGAAAATTCCCCATTGAACGCCTTGTGATGGCCTCAAAACCGTTAACACAAATGTCATGTGTCACACACCAGACAACCTCCATCCACAAACACCATTCACATCACAGACCACCGTTCCATAGACCTGTTTATGTTTAATTTGTGAAAAATGTATTTTGATATACAAGGTACAAATGAACTGGATCACATAGTTTTCAATCACATACGAGAACTCACCTCGGAAGCCATTCGAGTTCATCCTCCACCAGTCAGCCAATCCAAAAGCACTTGAATTTCCTCATCCCGCTCTAAGATATTCAACAAACTGACACTCAAAATAGCTGTGATACTCGCACCCACTAACTACTAATGCTACTCAACTTTTACAGTTTTTACGAGTCGATTCGATATATTTACGACAAACAACACTAGCTAGAAGGCTTGAATATCACAAATGTTTAATTTTCTCGAGCTGTTATTCCATGTATGGCAATTGAAATTGTTTGATACTTGGCTAACGAGACCTTAACATTTGAAAACGAAGATCGTAATACTCGTATATGTCAATTTTTCGTCCTCTTAGAAATAGTAAATTCCTGCGAGAAGCTGATGAGTATATAACATCATTCGAACCGATAAACACAGTTTGGTGGACTAGAGGTGATATCCGATTATTGAGTTACAGAACGACTCCGCGGCGGAGATCCTTCTTACCACGAGAGACATCCAAGACTGAAGACCAGTTCCGCCATGAAAAGCACGCCGCGACACGAGACGAGCTGTTCCAACGAATCGGACGAAGACAGATGATGAGACGCAGAGGACAGGGGTAAAAGATATTCCATGAGATACGACAGTACGTCGCTCACGGGAACAGTTTGAGTGCTCTGGACCTACAAGTATAACTGTTTGGCGCCCCCAAACCGTGTCATAATCTAGCACCGTGTACAAAGTAGGTTATTGAAGCATGAATATTCATCTACAATGATATGGTAAAAACATGATACTTAAGTTCAATAATCGTAGTCTACCAGACAAGCAAATAGCAACGAAAATACAAGGCGCGCGTGAGTTAATGAATCAAATAAGGCTCAGCTTACAATTGTATCATTGTAATTCAAATGTTATTAGGTAGACAATCGGATGAATAGCAATCAAGGTACGGCAGAATCCAAAAAATTATGATTCATTTTTCAAGCACGAAATTATATGAGTAAAAGCAACAATCTTTTAGAGGGAAAACTACCTTTCAACCCAGACTCTTCAGACCACCACAAAACATCTTTTATTAAACGACTATAATATTTTTTGTTATTAGAACATATTGTGTTCCAAATTAGTTGAGCGGAGAACTTTCCACTGTTGCAAAATTTGCAACAGTGGAAAGTTCTTCGCTTAACTAATGGAATGGATGGATGATTCGAAAATGTGTAGTTGGGAAGCTGAGTGACCTTCGAGAGGATTCAAGGGATGTTCGTGAAAGAAACATAAAATATCTTGTGCTAGGCTCGACATTATCGATTAGCATGGTTGATACTTCAATCAGTCATATCCTATTGAAAGATTGATTGATGGTGTCACGGATATATCCAATGTATATATACAATGGGCTGTTATTGGCAATCATGTTATGAATATTGCACACTGATAAAGAAGTCAAACGAATTTTTCCGCGTATGGGGGGAATTGGATATTATTTCTATATATTATATTATATAAAATAGTAGTAGGTACCCATGTACCTACTCCTGTATTGAATGCAATCAATATCACCAAAGAACTCATTACCGACCCCCTCCCCCCTCATTAGGTGGTAATGTTGTCACCTATTTCAACAATACTTAGCGCACAAATCCAGTTACCTATAGTTATAGAATAAATAGCAGCGTTTTTATGCAGTAGCAATCTGGAAGATAGCAAGTCTTCAATAAAGTCGTAGTCTGGGTAGTCATTTGGAGGATTCTATTCAGCGAGCTGGGCTGAAGGTATTTGGTGGTGGATATTGAAACGTCCAACAGGGCGGGTGAACTGTTAATGTCCTGGAGCGTGGATTGTCCACGAGTGCAGAGCCGCACAATTGACAATTGAGCGGCTTATTCAATCTGGTCAAGTCAGGGGTGCATCTCCTGATGTCCAGTCACTGTACCTTCTGTCTCATTGAAATCGACGCTGAACGCTAAGCTTGATATTCTTACACAGCTTTGATATTCATCTTGGATACTCTCAATACTGTAACTATGGACTGAGTAGAATGGAGAGAGGCAACTATGTGCATATTCTTCATTACCATTAATAAACCATACCCACGATTGATTTTTTTTCCCCTGAGAATGGTTTTTCTCCGTCAACTAATATTTTTCCGATCCGCTAGGTTTCATATTATTTTTTCAATCTACCCAATATTTTACGTACCTTATTACTCCATATACTTTGTCATTTTATTTCACCCATAGGTGTATAGGTGTTTCGATACATAAAATAATAAACCTTTTGATCGATATTCGGATCCTACTTATCTTTGGATGTGAACCATCAATTAGATGGGGGAGTCAATTTTCTCTCCGGAATATTGTAATAGTCAGTTGTTGAAAATATAGCACTTTTGTTGGTGTCCTGCATTTGCCTGCTTATCAAACAATGTTTGTATTGATCCCAAACAACAAGTTCCGAATATACTGCAGATAAGTAGAACTTTCGACCGTTTCAAGTGGAATATTTTCTGGTTTCCAGATGCCTCCTGTAGATACGGCCTTTTTCCTTATGAGGTCATTTTCAAATCTCTTTCTTCTGCCCGGCTGCTCCAGATGATCATCTCGTCCTTCATCACAGGTGCTCATCCATCTCCCGTCTCATCTTACGAGGAGCAAGAAAGAAAGGGAAGAAAACGAGCACGCGACCGGACTACAAAAGAAATGAGCCAAATGGACACAGAGGTATTTTGCGATTGGGTGGATTTCGAGTCCCAAAACTCATCAAAAAGATGAAAGAGGGGAAAAATCCCGGTTGTGACGTTCACTTTCCACTGCATCATGGAGAAAATCATTTGAGGAATGCTCGACACACTTGGTTCCGCCTAAAAACTCCAATTCATTCAATGACCTCTATCTCTGCAGGAAAATTCTCTCCTTGTCTTTGAAAACTAGGTCATAATATAAACGAACATTGTTGACAAAACAGTGAGCCAGACCAGTGATTCTGAACTTGTGTTCCGCAGGCAATTTTCATGTGGTCCGCGAAGCGAACAACTAATGAATCTTGGATCTGGAAAATTAATGCATCTACCGATATTGGTTCGCTCAATATTAAACTGCTCCATTCTAGAATTTGTTCCGCAGTGAGTAGCGGTGATCATCCTGAAGTGTGTGTTTGCAGTATCGTGTTGACCACACTCGTCTACAGACCGATTAGTACGCGCTATCTTCGTTCGATTTCGGCCGCTTTTGTTTTAAGGGTTGGCCTGACGACTTGAATTTACCATCATATACAAACAAATGAACAAAGTGAGTTTAAATATTTTTTTGATAAATACTATAGAAAAGAAACAAATTTAAGTTTAACCAAGAGTTTTCATACTTTTGGAGGGATGGCCAATATTCTCGTGAATCATTAAAAAACTACCTATGTCCTACCTGTCTAACGGTTGTGGAAATATTAATTCTATCGTATGTGGTCCGCCTCGGATTCTGAAAGGTATTGAGAACCACTGAGCTAGACGAACGGACTAGATTACAAAAAATAATAATTTGGTAGAATTTCCAGCGCTTTTCACCAAATGTACACTCTTTCGATTGGTAGATAGTCACTATAGTGACTGGATATATCCAGTGAATTCATTCCTCTCATGGCTCACCCCATGAGACATCATTATCACTTTTTTTCGAGTTATCGCTGAAAATTGGCTCACTGATAATAAAATTGGCCACATTATGATCAGTCATAATGTGGCCTGGGAAAGTAAGTGTATTCCACGAAACAGTGTCTAGTAACCCACAAGCATGAGAGTGGCCAATGATTGAAAGCGTTCACTTTTTTCAGCAGTTCAGCAATAACCATAGCATAATCTACTCTTATGAATAATTGAAGACAATGCCCTTGTGAGTGGATCATCATCCTTGGGTTAGTCATTGAATATAACCTTTCTTGGAACCAGCACATTGGGCAAGTCTGTAGAAGAATTTATAGCTCTCTCCAGCCACTTCGCAAACTTAGTAAATTCATCCTTCCGAACCTTAAAAGACAACTGGTTGTTGCGTTAGTTGCACCCCATTGGGATATTATTTTCTCCCATTCCCTCCGTAATGCCTGTATTTGTTTCATTCACAACATCAAACCTCGAAATTCTGTAGGAAGTCTAACTCTTCTTTCCTCCCCCTCAAATAAATATGTAGGTACTTCAACCTCCGCCACCTCATTCGTATTTTAAAAAAATTTGAATAATTATTCCATTCCACCCTACCTGCATAATATGATATCTAAAGCATCATTTCCCCTCTCAAATTCACTCATGATTGTTCGTCACACCACCAAAATCTTCGCCCACTCGTTTGGTGTTGTAGGGGCTAGGCTGTGGAACGCTCTTCCTCTACGCCACAGGTCTCTACGTGCGGTCAGTCAGTTCAAAATAGGCGTTACTAAATTGTATGCCAATAGCGAATAGCCCCCCCCCCCCTCCCCCATCATTACTTTCTTTTTTCATGTTGTTCGTAAAATAAGATCTTATTATTATTTCTATTCTTGTTTATTAGTTCTATTTGTATTCATCATAAATTATGGAAATAGAAATTTCTATTTAGCAAACTTTCCACTTGATTTTATGTACTTAATTTTCCATTCTGTGTCATTTTAGTGTACCACATGGGCCAATCGGCCTTTGTACAATGAATGGTTTTTATTGTTACTTATTATTATTACTTCAGAATCTGCAGATATAATCATAAATATTTCCCTTCTGTCATTTCATAGGCCACGCCAACTCCTCCAATGTAATCATATTTACTTAAATGTCTTTAAATTACCTGATTTAACCATGAGTTCCAGAGTTTCTGTTGCCAGGGTTGGTCGAAGCCAAGATACAGGGATTTATTTCCTGATGACGTCACTTTTATAACAGAGCGTCCACCCCGTGGCCCGTCAGCCGCCTCCACGCCTTCCACTCGTACTGCCTCGCGACCCCAATCACTTCCATCCACTAAAAAACATGGAATGTCACTTTGAAAGATTCTTCCTACAGCGTTGAATATAAACCACTACAGAATAAATTACAATGAACAATGACAACGTCAAATTTAAAATAAAAAAAAACGTTGGTACGTCATTGCTTATAAACAAGCTGACACCTCAGGTATGAATTACGGATAAAAGCGACATGATCCTTGTTCCCGTTTTAAAAACATGTTTTGTATTGTGGAAAGAAAGACAATTTGATTCGTCCTCTTCGTCCGGTTGTAGGCCTTCCACTATATTGATCGCTCCGGAAACGCAATCACAAGTCTCCTTTCTTCGTTTTTTTTTTTTTTTTTCATACATAGAATTGGAATTGAGCTCGGTTTAGTACTGTGTACTTTCCGGGTTAATAGTCCTACAATTTCGAATGAGTACCATCTTAAGTGTTACCTGACTGAATTATCATTAGGCCGTTTTTCAAGGTGATGATTTTCTTTTTCCATTGAGGTAAAACGAGGCCCTTGAGGAGCCAAACCTCTCCACTCCTACCGAACCATTTGGGACCTGCGAAAAATCACAAACATTGCAGTTAATCAAGAATGAGCTACACAACTCTTTACCACTTGAGAAATCAGGAGCCAACACATCACAACACAATGTTCATATTCTTGGACCCTCGATCAATCAGCTCTATTGACATGTTTTGTTGAGTTTCTCAAATCATCGTAACATTGTTAGTCGATTATTGTAGCTAGTTATTTATTTACATTGTGAATTTGAATAAGACGAGCACCTATGCGTTTCAACACATACAGTTCTTTGACTCCACGTTACTGTGTCTAGAGAATTCATGAAGCTTTCAAAAAGGTACAGGTTCTTTACACTTAACAAGTGGATGGCGTGGTAGAGCTCCTTCATATTGTTCAAGAATTCGTAGAGGAACCTCGTTTGTAGGGCAGCAATCTTCGTATAAGAACACCGTTTATTTATGTACGAGAAACTTATTTCATGAGTCATTACGTTACCTCTACGTAAGGACAGAGCACGAGTCTTTTCGTCTTTGTTTACAGTAGCTTAGCGTAGTATGATTCCTGACAATCAAAGTTCAAAATATATGAATCTCCACCTACCTACGTATTTTGTTCATTTTATCACATAGTAATATCTCAATCATAAAACTGACGGCAAAATGTAATTCTATTTATGACACTTTTCACTTTCACCTCTGGGAAAGAAAGCGCGTAGGATTGATCTCGTTTACTGGACTGATGACCATCCAAGTGAGTATACCTACCAAATTTTTGTCGTGAGAGTGAATTGAGAAACAAGAATGTTCTCCTGTCAGTGGCTCAAACAACGAACGATGTTCAGGCGTACTCAGTGTTTTATGCTGCTTATTGTACAGTCATGAACAAATTATCTCTGTATAGAACTGTAGAAACAAGCGGTTCCACATCGAACCAATCTGGAGTTCAGGAACTACGTAACAGTAGAGGCGACGTATATAACGCAGGGTGGGAGGAGAAAGACAAGGCAAGGACAACAAGGTCAGAGATCACGAGCAAGCTTATCTCTGCATAAGTAGTTACCTATCGATTCCGGCCTACCCCCTTCTCATATCTAACATCAACCAAACCACAACCTGAATACCTCGTTTTGTATCTTATGAGTTGTACGATACGAGCCCATTTCCAGCAACAATACACCGTCAGTGATTAATGGAGGGGAATAAAGTTGAATAGAAGAATACTAAGATCTAGAGATGGAGGTATGAAGCCGTTCTTCTGAAACTCAACAAATTGCTCTCTACATCAAAATCTTGTACGTTGAAAAGTGGGTTACCGGTGTGGAATGATATGAGAAACCTCAAGTCAGGATCTATTCCGAGGCGAGCTCTCCTCGAACCGTCAGAGTATCCCAACTGCTTCAGGAAATCGTCTTGTACTACGAGGGGTTTTTCGTTTGCAGCAAGAGGTCGAGGCTCGTCTCCACCGTACTGAAACAAGAAAGATTAATTAACATTCCAATACTAATAGAAAGTTCCTTCATTCTGTGAACAATGAAATGAGAGACTTATCCTTGAGTACGGAATTACATGAACGTTTCTTACACACATTAACATTTAATCAACTGTAGTAAAATTTACTACTTAATGTACTATTTAATAGTACATAATATGTACTATTTAGTATAGTATATTTATGTAGTATTTAGTATTGTATATTTATGTAGTATATTATACTATTTACTACAGTTGATTGCGGTTATCATAATATATTATATTATGATAACCGCAGTGCAGAATATGTTGGCTCATCATCAGGAGCGTAGCGAGGCTCTGAACATGGGGGATCACATTAATGTCATGTAGAACGACTCTAGAGCACTTATAAGATCATTCTGGGGATTATTATTATTATTGTAATTGTCTTATATTATAATTGTCTTTTGTTCTGAATTTTGTTTTGTTCTGGATTTTGGTATACAAATTTTTCGGAAATTCGAGTTTAAAACATGTTGGACCGAGAACAATAGCTTCCTTTTCTTTGAAAATTCGATGAAAAGCCACTACACCATGATGTTTTTTTCAGAGGAAAACAATAGGTTTTTTGAACTAGGTACACCCTGATAGCCATTGGTCGGTATCTATTGTACTCGTAGTTCTCAACATTAAAATGTCTAGTACTCACGGTGACGAGCCCTTGAGCTCTGGCACCTGTCGAATGTTTTGCTAAAACTTCGCGAAACGTTTATTTTAGGAAGATAAACTAAACGAACAAGTTGTTCGGAACAACTGAAACCTACCACACACATCAAAACAAACAGAATTGCATGGATATTATCAATTGGTGGATATTATCAATTCTATGGCCTCCGTATTTCAGCGAAAGCGACGCCTGCGCATAACAAGGGCATACGCGAAAAAGTGCGGTGACCAAGGTATACAGTCAGAGACACACTCGGACGTGTAGTGGTGTTGAACTATCGATAGGACTATCGGTACTATCGATAGTTTCTGACTATCGAAAACTATCGATAATCAGCGGAAAAGCCACACAATGTGTCATGTTTCCAGAAAAAACACGTACTTACTGCAGGTGGAAATTGAACAAAATTTCTGAGGGGAAGAATCTACTGCTCTAGATGTTTTTTTTTCTTGATCAGCGCCACTTTTTTATTCATTTATTTTTTTGTTCGTAGCATTATTTTGACTGATAATTTTTGGTCTTCAAACAGTTATTCGTAGGTATTAGAATTAGTATCAAGATGATCCTTACCTCAAGTTATTTTTTTAAATATAATATATTTTGTGTGTATTATACACAATTCAAGGGCCCAAGAGTTAATCACTAGTTTGGAACATTTTCTACACAGTTCAATCAACACCATTATCGTTAATTTCTAGCCTTATGTCTTGATTACCTTTTCCAGTTCTTTCCCAGGCGAAAATGGTCAAATAAACAAAATATTCAATCAGACATGACAATTTTTATTTATAAAATACTAGGGTATTTTGCCAAAAAAAATTTGAAAAAATATTTAGCCTGACTAGGTCAATAATTAAAAAACCACAACCCAAAATCGACATGTGAGTGACCTAACCAAAACGACTTATGGTTACGACAAATTTTGTATTCAGCAATAAGACTTATAACGCATCTGATTTTTGTGCTGAACTAATCAGGAATACTTTCACTTCACTAAAAAACTCATGAAAGACGACTGACTTTTACAAACAGAGGCCAGATCACTTGAGGCCAGATTTGATGCGAGTGGGAGAGATGAAAAGAGACGAGTGTTAAAACTATCGATACTATCGATAGTTTTTGGAAAACCCATCGATACTAGCGGAAACCGAAACTATCGATAGTTCAACACCACTATGTACGTGACGTCACGACCCCCCCCCCCCCCCCAATAATTTTGCGGTTCCGATCTCACTCAAATCGTGGATCTTTACCTTCTTCATCTTCTTTTTCTTAGATGACTTGGCTTCAGCCATGGATTCTTGATTCAAACCAACTATCAAAGGTAGGTAGCATGGAAGAAGGAATAATTCCTTCTTATTATTCTTCCATGGGTAGATAGGTAGTTGTAGGTAATTTTCAATTGAAGGTTTTACTTTTGATTAAATATTTTGTTATTCGTAATAAATTTCTTCATCATTCAACTTCTACCTACATTCTTCATTTCTTGCGGGGAAGCGCCGCTTCCTGCGCTGCCCCTGACGCTTTGCCCCTGCTCATGATAATATTATCCACGATGGGCGAGAGACAACCCGTAACTCCAGTAACTCCCAGATGGAGATTCGGGTTGTCACTTGCCCATCGACGATATTCAAACCCACACAACGTACTAACATTACTAATACAAGTACCTACATAATAGGTACCTATACATTTCAATTTTTACAGTATGTATTATTTTGTAGTTGTTTTATTTTTATTTCTTGTAAACAATGCTGTTGCATTTGACTAATTTAGCTCATTCGTGCATTCGATTGTCCTGTTGTTGCCATGGATATCGTAGAACGTGTTATTATGACGTCGTTGTGAATCGAAGTGAACCTGAGGAACAAATGACTAGAAAGGCGGACTTCGCAAGTTTCCGTGACATTCCAGGTTGCAAAACTCCGACTTGGAAACCAACCGATTCGGTGCAGGGGATTCGTTCCTAGGTCAGTCTCCAATACTGGCCCGAACTGAAACATCATCATCATCAAGATGGAACTCTTCAGATGGGTCGAAATGACTGTGTTGTATATTAGGCTCGGTCAATTACCATCTCGCCTTGAAACATTGACCGTGTATATCCGTGGGATTCCATTTTGGTGGAAAGATCAAGGTGGTAATATGAACGAGCGTCTTTGGTTTTGCGTCAGATGTTACAACATTCCAAGTTACCTTTGTTTCCATATATTTCCACTTATAACGTACGCCAGCAATAATTTATAGGTATCAGGAAGTACCAACATACTACCAAATATTCGAAATACATACCTACCCTAATTTCTGTCGATACGAGGAATATCTCAGAGCAAGCTGCTCGATATCACAAACCACGTGTGGTTTGAATCAGCTGTTCTCCAGTGTGAAAATTGGTCCGACTTACCGCCAAATTCACTCATAATGACGATTTTTTATACTATTATTTTATATATGATTTTTTATACCTATTAGGTTCTACATTTTAGCGCTCATTGTGCACAAACAGCTGGTCGTACACAGCTACGGATGATCTTGACAAATTCTCTGAATCAAGATCTATTTTTATGTGACAGGAACATTTCATTTAAAATGTCTGAGATGTGATATAATATATTATACCTATTATATAATAGAGAAGAGAAAAATATCATAAGTACCTATAATAAAGATATATACTAACTATCTTTATTATATGATATCCTTCTCCTCACTGCTCAGCAAACCGGGTAAAACCTATTTAGTCAAATAACAAAATCTAGACACTGGTTTTTATTAAAGGTACAATTCCTTAGTCATTAAAATACAGACTATTTAATATTTGTTTTAGGTCTCCTTACTTGCAATTAGGTACCGTCGAAACATCGCAACCCATTTTTTACCATCCAAAATATTAAGTATTTGGTTTGTTAAGTAATTGGGACTATACATAAATGATAAGTGATAATTAATAAAAGGGAATGTACTTAGGAAATGTACGTGGTTGTAGGTATTACACATATACCATTAAATTACATAACAAATAACATAACACACATAACAAATTTTGTGAGAGGAACATTGGTTTGGTGAACATGTCGCTTATTGGGTGCAATAGTGTGATATCTCCAAATCCGATGTTTCGGGGTAATCGAACTATGAAAACCATTTCAATTCTGAAATAATCCGCTACAAATTTGACGAAGCCAGTTTTTAAAGCTCAGAAATTAGAGCTTTAACAACTCGCTTTGTGAAATTCGTAGCGGAATATTTCAAAGGTGAAATGGTTTTCATAGTTCGATTACCCCGAAACATCAAATTTGGAGATAATATCTCATATTATGACACTATTGCAGCCAATGAGCGATGTGTACCTAATGAAAACCGTGACCATTGAGACAAATTATCCACGACATTAAAAGATTGGACAAAAGATTTATTTGATCCCTTCCCGGACACATGTTCAATTATTCATGCCTCGAAGCGATCATCCAGTGGAAACCTTTTTGGATGAGGGTCAATGTCCAACAGGACGGCAACGAATTACTGTTCACAATTGGATGATGCTCAGCTCGACTCGAGTCGAGTCACACCAACAGATGCCTTTCAATTTGCTTTCCCTTGTTACGGCTCTGACAGAGTAGATGGACCATGAAAACGGGTAGGTGAGGAGGCAAAAGTAAAATGATGGACCGAAAAAAGCACTTCCCTTGGATACGCCTCGCCACTGCTGTCGCCAGAGATTTTCTTGTTGGTCTTCAAGAGACAATGGTTACAAAAATTGATGAGTAGAAGTGAAGCATATTTTCAGCTTATTGCGGCAGATAGACACACATTTGATGCGATATGTGAGGAACTGGACTAGATTAGTGTCTCGAATGGATCCAACCGTATACACTTTTTATTAGACCCAGTCACGCTACGTGACGTAATAAAATTGTAGAGACGAGACTCATTCACTATTTCTTAGCGATTTCCTCTAAAGGGAATACAACCGTAATTCGGAAAACCGTACGTACTGCGATGGTATAGTATCGTAAATATTTCAAACCGTACTCACTAACGACACAGGCATGAAGGGCTCGGGAAAATGAAGTCCTGTGTAAATTTCCGAATTTTAAATATAATTTATATAATTTGAATCAGAATTCTTGGAAATACATCTATTTCCATTAAAACATTTGATATCGAAATGAACTCTACACTATGTTGGGAATTGATGAAGGTTTAACACAAAGCTCAAATAAACCTCCGGAGCACATCGTGGGCACACCGGAAATGCCTATTGATGGCACGTTATATGGCCCCATCTCATTCTACCAGCTTGGAGGCACATATAGTGGACAACTTTTATTGGAATCTGGCTATTCTTTTTTGAGGGACTAACAACTATCGAAATGGTTCGTTTTTAGTTGTACACTGTGACGTTGTGATGGCCTCTAGTGTGGTCATTTCCCTACCATTGTCGAATGTGTATGCAAACCCACTAATTGCTCAGAGATAGGTACCTAGTGATTTTTGCTACATTTTCTTAACAATCGTACTTCTACAGCGGTAACGGAATGTAATCAGCAAAACGTCTAAAGATGAGAAACATCCTTGAAAAGTCGTGCAATAGAATCCATTTATTTGATTTATCATACACTTCTTCTTTTATGGTATTTGGAGCCAGAGTATACACATTTGTCTTATTCCACCCCTCCCCCCCCCACCCCGCTCCCACCGTAAAAATTCGAGCTGGGCAAGAAGGCTTGGTTTTGCCACGAGTCGTAAAAGGGTTTCTCATATCGTGATGCTTGCGAACTACGATTGAGAGCGTCGTTTACCAGATAACTCTTCTTATCTGAGCAGTAAATTTTGACCTTCTCTACCACCTCTAACTGGCCTGCCTTTTCCACCCTGTACCTCCACGCAGTGATCCATTCTTCAAATTAACAGGTCTAACGTGCTTTCGTGAGCCAAGAAACGTCAACCCGAGCCGTAAAAAAACTGCTCAGTATTTTATTGTGGGTTCCTCGTTGAATCATCTGGAGTTGAAACTTAATGATTCAATAAACCTCATTTTAGATATTTCTCACTCCCTTCTTTCTTGTCGAAGAATTTCGTTTATCGAGCACGAACTTCATCGTGGCAGCCATTACCAAAGGGACGATGTTCCCATTCAGATGCGGTAACTGGTGATGAGAATCAATAAATGACCCAATTCAATTTCGGTAACGTTTTATTGAATAAATTGCCGTCATTGTATCACATGCTATAGGGCAATTCGGAGTGTTGCTCCATTTCATTATTTCAGTAGTGGTGGTGATAGCTATAGTCTAACAGACTATAGTCTGTTTGAAACTTAATTTAATTTGTTAGAAACAATATTGAAACTTAATTTAATTTGTTAGAAACAATATTGAAACTTACTCTGATGAGTTAAGGGCAGGCTAGGTCGGATGACTATCACGGCCCAAACGGCTGACTAAACTTCGATATACTCGTTTCCAACGCCCTTTCAAAACACATAAATGGAACCCCACAATGATCCTTGAAACTTTCCATAACCCTGGGTCAATGGGAAGGGGTTCAATATGAATTTAAAAAAATTCATATCTTGAAAAATTCAACTGGAACAGTGTACTTTTTAGTTCCCATTTAAGAAGTTTTCAATTTTTAGAATTGTTCAAGACCATCTGGAGGTTCGTACGACCAGCCGTTCGTTCACATTGAGGGCTCAAAATTGGAGCTGATCAAAAGTCGTCAACATGAGGGTGAATCATGCGGCAGCCTGTCGGGTTAACGTTCATACTGGCCCAGCTGATTTGAACAGCACAATGTACTTTATAGTTTTCAGGTATCGAGCTGATTATAATTAACTCGATACCTGAAAACCATAAAGCACATGTGCTGTTCAAATCATAGTTAGTTATTGATGATTACGAATAATTTACACTACTTGATAATAATTATTAAAAATAAGTGAACTAGACGGAAAGGTGTTCTTCACAAAGAAGATAATAAACCATTGTGTCGAGAATTTGCGTTTTTTCAGGTCGTAAAATATTTTGCCAACCCATGTTGGTCACCAACAGCCTCCAAAAGGCTCAACAGCTTCAAACCGTTAGACCCTTGTTATATTCACACAACGGTTGTTTTATTCCTATATTGGGAGTGTTAAAAAGATTGTTATTATTCAACGGCCATACCTCGCTAATTTGGTCAATCATTGACTACTACTATTCCTTCGTATTTCACCCAAAACATAATTTCATAGTAGGTATCTCAAGTTGACTGCTTAGAAATATGGGATCTGTTATTGAACACCTCAAATTTTGTTCTCAATGAAGCAATGAGCTGGCATTAGACGGGCTCACAGCAACCATGCTTATAATGTTGCAGATGGAATAGAATGAATACAAAACTCTGTGTGTGATCATACGAATTCTAATCTCTTAAATAGTTTTTCTTAAAAGATGTTTTCTCACCAAGGTCTGGATAGGTGGAAATTTGGTTGGAACGTTTTCCTAGATATATTGTACATATTTATATGATACATTTACTGACCACCGCCTAAAGCCGCACGTAAAATTTATTATTATTGACCCCAACCATAGTTAGGTATCAAAAGCGAGATCAAAAGGGCCCAAATTTAGTTGTTTCCAGCTCATTACATACTCCAATTTGCGGATAAATTGGATAATAATTATTAACCAGTCATTGATCGAGGATGTAGCAGGCGTGATAGCATATAATATTATTGCCGACGATATTTATCGGGCCGTTACTCGAGCCCACTCATTTCCGCGAGAGACTAATGTGTCATAACTCGTTCTAAGTACATACCAATACATAATGAGAACAGATGGCTCGAAACACTGTGCGAATTTCAATTAGGGCGTTTGAAATAAACTTATACGCACTTTTTGCCTCCAAATTGGATTACTAAATATTAAATCAATGACCTCAAACCACAACAGAGAAATGAAAAAAAAAAAAAAAAAAAAAATGAAAAAAAAAATTCGAATACGAACACCGATGAGTTATAGGGCATAATATGCCCTATATTATTTGGAACAGTTCAATATTCCGTAGAGACTATAAAAAAGTGCCCCTCGGAAGAACGACGGAGCCGTTGAAACTTCCAGTTCGATTTGATATATTCCCTTCAGAAAGTACCTATTCACTGCTTGGAAAGGTTTGTGTGAAACCCTTGTCGCAAGGTTGGCCACTTATTATATGTACCTATTGTGACAGGCTGTTTTCTTTTACCCAAACGATTACGTTCAAAAGGGTGGCCCCTTGAAATCGACCAACAAGTAAGCTATCGATGTAAGGAATTTCTGGATCATTACCTTCTATAATGAACCTTCGGAATTGCCCAAGAAAAAAGAAGAATTAACCCCCCCCCCCCCCCCATGCAATGTTTGAGGGTTTACGTTTAGGGTTCCGACTACACCCACGGTGATCCTTGAAAACATTCATATCCCAAGGGGAAGGGGAAAAAACGAATTTTGAACTTTTAGTTCAAGTTTGAACTTTCAGATCAAGTTTGAACTATTAGTTTTTTTTCAACTGTCCGATCAGGTAGACTTGAAAATCAAATTTGAAAATTAAATTTCAAATATAGATCAGAACTAGATGACAATGCAATATTCACTCGGTTTCTTGTCTGTAAAATTGTCCGTAAAATTAAATTTGGATGATGAGCTAGAGTCTTGAAATTTTAACACATATTATAATGGATCAAAGATGGATGACAAGGCAATAATATTGCAATATTATTCACTCGGTTTCTTGGCTTTAAAATTTTTTAAACAATTGTTACATTAATGCCTATTTGTTTAAACCAATGAATTCGGAAGATAGTCTTGAAATTTTAAATATGGGTAGAGGATGGATTATAATGCAATATTCACTAGGTTTCTTGTCTGTAAATTGTTTAAACAATACCTATTTGTTTCATTCATGTTGGATGATGAGCTAGAGTTTCATCTATCATTTCGTGAGTTAGATTAGGCTGATCAGCTCAAAAAAGATGATATTTTTATGCAATAGGTACTGGATAATATCTGAACTGGAAACTCCACTAAGTATGTCGTAAATAAAATTGTTTCACGACAAATAATTTGTCTGTGAAATCGCAACACTATTTAGAGTTTTCAGTTTATGTTTTCTTCTCTTGGAAACTATTGATACGAAACATAAACTTCATACAGAATTCAACTTGGACACATACTGAGCCAGTATGGAATACATTTTGTGAATTACGGTTTCATGAAGTTTGAACTATGTTTCAACTTCCCGATTAGCTAGAGACTTAAAATTTTAAATATACCTTGGTCAGAACTGGATGACAATGCAATATCGACTCGAATTCATGTCTGTAAAATTCTTTAAAAATTCCTTTTTGTTTAAACAAATTATATTTGGATGATGAGCTGGAGTCTTACAATTTTGAACATGGGTCGAGGATGGATGGCAATGGATGATTGCAATATTAATTCAGTTTTTGTACACGACACTTAGCCCAGTTAGCTTTGGGCTAAAATTACGAAATCTGGTTTACAGGTTTGGACAACACCAACGATGATCCTTGAAACTGTTCATAACCGTAGGTCAAGGGTAAGGGGTTCAAAACGAATTTCCAAATTTCAGTTCAAGTTCTACCCATCTTGCCACCCACCCCAATATTCCCTCATACCGACATGAAACGTAGCATCAAGAAAGAAACTGACAGAATATGGAAATTGGAACACAGCAACGACCAGAGTGGCAACCACTACAAGGCACTGTTTCCCTCCGCCCCTGGAAGGCTCTCTTGGTTCCGTGGAATTAAACAAGTTCATAACAAAAGTTTTTAGAGAAGCATAACGAGATTTCGGAGCGGCCACGGTAATACACAGTTATCTCTTTACAACAAGGGCATCTCCAGCTCACCATATTGTCAAACAAGAAAGAGCAACTCTATTCGCAGAAGTGTGGAAGCACGTCCAAAATCCCTGCAATAAGTCGACTCTCGTGCAAAACTCCAAAAATATTATTGTGTCCAGTGCTGTATTTACGTTTTTAACATCAATCAACATATCATTGTAAAACTAACAGCAATAACGTACTGTAAACAATAGGTTATATATCATATTATTAATTTAAATTAAATGTTAATACAATCACAATTAAAGGTTAAGTAGGGCTGAATGTTTAATTACGAAGCCAATAAAGCACTTTATAAAATAAAATAAAAATAAAAAAATAAAAAAGTTTGAATAAAATGTTTTTTGTTTTTTTCAACATGAGGGTGAATCATGCGGCAGCCTGTCTGGTCATGTTCATGCTGGCCGGGCTGATTAAAATAGCACATTGGTGTTGTGACATCGAGTTAATAAATTATAATAATAATGGTTAATTCATGCTACTAATAATACTTTTTAATAATAAATAATAACTCCTACTACTTTTGAGTAATTAATTATAATTAATTATTAAATTATTGCCAATGTAGGTGGAAATAGAAACCCCAGAATCATATTGGTACAATATTTTTGTAATTGATTCATCATCTTTGGAGATGTTTCATCTATTATTTCGTGAATTATATGAAGAGTGACCTGCACAAAGAAGATGATAAACTGTTTTGTCATGAATTTGCAGAGTTTTTATCCAGCGCTAGTGACATTACAGACGCACTGAAATGATTGCTGTTCTTAGTATCTATTTCATATCTTGGCAGTATTTATTTTTGTGATACATACGATTTTTCAAACAAAATGGTTACCTCGTTTAATGATAATCAGTTGTTCTTGAACCTGGTGACCGGTACTTTGCCGAGCGGATTTCTCGGTGAGGAAACACCAAACACGCGCGACAAAAGCTCGACCTGAAGTTGTTTCAGACCCCGCGGTAACTCTCCCGCGTCAGTCTGACGGACTGGAGCCGGAGGCCGGGAAGCTGTAGCCCTCGACCAGCGTCCACATCCCCCGCCCTCGAGGGCAAGGGCGTCCTTGAGTTTGTACTTTCACTCAAGGCGGGGTTAACGGGGCCGAGGGCCGTTAACAATGGGCTCCCTCGCACTCACACCTTTGCCAACCGAACTGCTGGACCATGTTACAAAGGAGATTCATCGTGGAGATCTATTGTGAGATGTTTGAGTACCTAAATGTACGAACAGTACGAGCTCTTGGTGGATAATAGGTAAGTACCCGGTGTTTCCACCTACGAGATTCTTATCCCAAACCTGATCAAACCCGCTAAGAACTAAAAAAAAAAAAATAAATCCTGAAGCAAAATTCCAAGGCGCCAGCAAAGAGACTTTTCATTGTATTATTCAATCAAACCTCCGAACACCAGGTGGGATCCCTAACGACGCCACGGTCTTGGTTTCTTCCACTGAAATTGTAAAACGAATTCTTCCCTCATGAAACTCTAGGTCATATATCCTGCAACCATCTGTATTCTTTGGATGAGTTTATATATTTGTACAACATAACAATAAATTTATTACGATTTTTTATTCATTAAAAAACATGGTTGGGGTACCTCGGGATAGCTAAACTTCTGGAATCCGACTGATGTGCCATTTGAGTTTAAACAACTACAGTTTCCAGTGCAGCTTGCTTTTGCTATGACCATAAACAAGTCCCAGAGGCAATCATTAAGTGTTTGTGGTATTAATCTAGAAAACCCTTGTTTCTCACATGGTCAATTGTATGTTGCCTGTTCCCGTGTTGGAAAACCATCAGATTTGTTTGTCTACGCGCCAAGAATCAAACAAAAAATATCGTATATCACAAAGCACTACAATGATAATAAAACTGATTTCTGTTAATAATTATGATTCACATGATTAACAATAAAGCGATTACTTAGGTACTTTTAAATCCTTATATAATATATTATGTTTCATCTAATTATTTTTTATTCACAACGCCTTATCACCAGGGTGACGGTTCTGTTCACGAGAATTTTCAGCCACGACTATAAAATACGTAGGAACAAAAAACTGCCACACTACAAATCTTTATGACAGGACGAAGTCTGTCGGGTCCGCTAGTATATAATATATTAGTTTTTGCTTTTCAAGTGCCATAGTTGTAAGAAATTAGTGTGCAAAGAACACAGGAGATCTACCAATATAATATAATATATTAAAAATCTACTCTGGAACTACAAAAAAAAAAACAATTTTTTCCAAAGTTTTTTTTGTAGTTCCAGAGTAGAATTTTAATAAATTCAGTTTTAAAATATCTAACAATTTTTTGACCTTGCTTCCATGCATTTATTCAAAGCACTCATTTATTGCATTTATTAACAAAAAACGATCTTAAGATCAGCGTACTAAAAAGTGTTTACTTTTATTATTAGGTACTATTATTATTACTATCATCAGGTTTCGCCTCAATAACTCCTTCGTATGTATGTCCTTGGCTTCATCGTATTAATTTTAATTAAAAAAATGAATTTAATAACAAAAAGTACCTAAGGAATAGAGTAGTGGGGTCGCCAGAAAACTCTCCCGGTAGTTGGTGTAATTTTTTTCACTAAGGACTAAGTAAAACAAATTAGTTCAACAAATGGATATCGGAGAGAGTTTTACTGATCATTGATAGGAAGTTGGTCCGTATTTATGAAAACACTGCCAATTCTTCCACGGCCGTTTATTATGTCTGTATTGTGTAGATCACGTTCTGTATGCAATATCCTAGTGAGTCCCATAAATATTGAAAATAATTATTAATATTGGAGTAATTATGTAAAATATCCTCTTTGAGGAGATGGTAGTCGGTAACTAATTATGTGATGGTCTCGTCAATAATCCAACTACTCGTAAATTCCATACCAACCCACATAATTCGTCTAATTATTTGTACATCGTAAATAAATTGTACCAATAAGCACCTAACAATTAATATCCGAATTTTTATCTTTCTGTGGACGTGATATGCAACTGAAATCAAAAATTTAACATTCCATCTGAAGCTTACGAGCGTTCTGGACATTTCAAGCCCCATTTTCGCAAACAATTTTAAATATCTTGGTCAATTTTAAAATGAAGTGGTGAACGAGGAAATGGAAGTGATTGGATTTCTTCAGAACCTAAGTATGCTCTTGGGAACAAAAAACAGGCGGAGCTAGGAAAGTCGAAAAATATAAAGGTGAAAGCAATACGTACAGAGTAGGAGGTAAGTTGACCAACTGGGACTAGGACATTTACTATCATGTTAAATGCATTCACGTCTTCAAGTACTTTCGCATTTTAATTTCTTTCCATCTTGTTTTGAAGCGCGTGAGGCAAAAATGAAATAAAAAATAACTTATATTCTGATTGCTTTTTCCTGGTCAATTCAAATTACTCGTAAGTACTATATACCTAGTGATTTATATTGAATAACTCGATTTATGATAACTATAAGATACCTAACTGTTATATTAGGTATAGTTAATCAATGAGAATTATTCTGAATGACTTAGGATTTAGGCATTCAACATTTCACGATCCCATTCTAGCCTTGTCCATCATAATTTGAAGTTGGTGCCAATTTATGTGATTCCAATGAAATACAGAATACTGCGTGAATCGCCTTTCTATGACCCTCCAGGAAATATTACTAGGTATACAATTAGTCAAGGTAACGTAAAAGTAACTCAGATTGAAGAAGAAGGAGGTTACATTTGAGGGCGGGTACCTACATTTGGTCGTTCCAGCGGATCAGTCCGAGAACCGAAAATTTCCGGGACTCTTTCCCACCATTTCAGTTCTTTCTCGGAACCAGTTCCAGAACTCAGTTCCGGGACTCAAAGCGCTGGAACATACCTAAAAAATCTTGATATTCTTACGGTATTGATCAAATTTTTATATTCGGATTCAATCTTGAAACGTACACACATAATGTATTATATTTTAAAGGGATGTTAGAATACGAGTATTTTCTGTTGGTAGATTCAAATGATTGATCGTTTTCAATTATTATCCAAAATGGTTTGTATTCTGATACTACCAAAGTCATACTTTGTAGACAGTTCCAGTGACAAGAGCTTAAAGACACTATTAGATATGCCTGAGGTGTGAAGGTCTTATCGAAACGTTGAATGGAGAGATGACAGCCATCAACAGCTTATCGCCTTTCCCATCTTCGCCACGTCTCACCAGAGGTATCTACACTCCACCTTTGTTTACCTGAATATTATCGCCAGTCATTACGAGAATGAAACTTCTCGCTTATCTGCAGGGATCGGTACAGAACCAAAATGTTCGCTTTCGATTCCCACGGGAAGTGAGGTATGCCCACGGTGAAACCACAATAGAAATGGTCGGTTTTCATGAATTATAGCTATTATAGTTCATCAAAATGGTGGCATCGCCAGAGGAAAATCTAATGTACCTAATAAAAATGATTGAAATAGAAGTTGCTCGCTTTGGTTCGGTACGAGTTCTTAGAGAACCAGTCGCTTGTACACAGATGTTGTGTCGTACCCATGTCTAGCAAAATATAAATAAATGTCTAGCAAATATAAATAAATATAAATAAATGTCTAGCAAATATAAATAAATGTCTAGCAAATCGTACCCATGTCTAGCAAAAATATTGTATCGTATTGTAAATCCTGTATTGTATCGTATCCTGTGTCGTATTGTAAATACGTCATGGTTATCATAATTTTGGACCTGAAATACATCGAAAAATATCGATATTCTATTTTTTCCCATAATCCGATTCACGCCTTAAAGTGGATAGGTACCTACTTGACAATACTTGAAAAACCTTTCGACACCCCACAAGCTAGTGATTTACCTCACACGGTTTTGCTGTTAGTTTTATGGCATTAGTATTGAACTATGTTTAGGTCCGAAGCCCCACATCGTGAGAATAATTGAATTAAGGAGGCAGCAAGTGGGAGGAAGGTTAGCAGGGAGGTTTCAATAAAGTGTAAGCTGGAGGAGGTGGTCGGCCGCATTGACGTTAGACCTATTTCAATGTGGAAGGTTGGTAAGAGATAAAAATAATCAGACCCCGTCTGCGATTTAGCCCCCTCGAGCAACTGACTCATGTCAGTCGGATCAGGACGCGAACGTGGTAGCGGTGATTCAGTCGTTGTAAGACATCCCTAACGGCCGGTACTGTTCCATTTATAGTGATTCACAATGCCGACAACGTGTAGGAGTTGTTGCTGCAGTATCAAATCGGGTCAGCAAGTGCTGATGTGCTGCATTTGTTGTGATTTTCTTCATTTGAGGTGTCTGCCTGTGTCGTACGAAGAAGCAAATCGTTTGGCGTCTGTGGCTCAATGGGAGTGCGTTCTGTGTCTAGCAAAGAAATCTCAAGAAGAGGAAGAACAACTGATCAGGTACGCTCGTGAACAGTGGTTGAACGAAAGGTTGGACGACCTTGTTAGTCAAGTGATGGCCTTGCAACAAGAACAAGACGACGTCAGCCGTTACCTGTGTGAATGCAATTCTGCACTAGTCAATCAGTCGAGACAAATGGAGGAGCTTGAAAAAACAGTTGACGATCTTCATGAGTTGGGTAAAAAAAACTCCTATGGCTTTGGGAAAGAAGACATTCAACCTGAAACACTAAACACAAACGGACGTCGGAGATCAGTAGATTCCTTGAAACCAAAGCAGCGTAAAATGATCCTGCATAATCTCGGGACATCCAGCAAAACTGAATCTCATAAGACGCATAGCATGCCTAAGATGAGTATGTCACTAGGAGTTCTTATATCTCAACTGATCATCATGGAGTACAGTTAAGCCATACTGTTTCAACACCGTCATTTTGGTAGCCATATTACCGAAAATGATGACGTGCATTTATTTCTTGTTAGTGCGTCGAACGTACAATAGATTACCGTCTATATCAATTACTAACTTAGACGACATTGGACGACAGCTTCTGGTGTGATTTAATTTCATTATTTAATTATCATCATTCCATTCCATACACGCGGTATGGGACAACAGCGAAATTGTGTGTACTACGGCCCAAACTATTGATTCCTTATTTGAACATGTGATGTGCTGTGTTTTAGCCAATTTTTCTCTCGAGTGGAACTTAACGAATGGATTTTCTCTACTGTGGTCAATATTCAAACCGTCAAAATGTGGCGGAGAGTTAGGTATGGAAAAAAAGGGAAAAAAAATGTCCATTGTATGACCCAACCTCACATGTTAGGTTCTATGAAAATCACACATGTATGTGAGTTTTATGGAATATATTATAATTATGTGAGGGGTATATCTACATAAAGCTATTTGTACATACTCGTGTGTTTGTATCGTAAACTTTGATTTAGCGCTACTATGTTTTTCGCAGTATGGTTTGAATAAAAATTAATAAACTTAATTCATCATGTCCAAGTTGTGTTCTGAAACATCAGCTGGTTGATGTTTCTATTACACAGGTTGTAGTTACTTTGATAAGTTTTCTCACAGCCCAACAATGTAATTTTCCACCTGATTTTGGTCTTATATAAAACCGCATATTAACGAATGTACGCCATTAACTTCAATTTATTGTCAAAAGAAATGTATCCAGTATTCGTATTTCAAAGAATGTAGGCCATTGAGTCACGGGTGGAGGGTCTAGGCGAACTATTTTTGGGGAAACACTGGCAACAACGACAAGTCTTGACGTAGAATTTCATTACCGACGTCAGTGTCTCAGATAGCGGATCCAAATTTGACTCAACATATGACAGCAGAGTTCAAAATAGACCGTGAGTTATTGGACCTTGACATTTTTTTGTGTCTCAAGTTGTTGGCTTTAAGCCAATTGTAGTGGTTTCACTGGATTCGCACCATTTCATCGAGTAAAGAAAAAGTGAATCTGTTGAATTTTAATTGGTGTTTTTCCCCATTTTGTGATAAGTATGTACAATGGAACGTTTAATATAAACACACATGTGAACACGCATGTGAACACGTGTACAACTATGAAATGTGAAAAATATTAATTTGACAATATAAAGATGATGTGTAAGAACGTACTTATTGTATTATTTTTAAACTCCCTCTGATTTTTATGGTGATTGGTGACTAATCAGATTACAACTTTAAAAATAATAATTTTCAATTATTACAGCAATTTCAATCGTTTTTAGCAATTTCAATATTCTTGTTTTAAGTGTGTGGAAGTAGAGGGGATGGGGGTTTGAATCCGTATTAATACGGATTAATTCAATCAATTGATTGAATTATTCTTGGTTGGTGTCATTTCAAGGCTACAGCTCACTTATGTGCCAAAACCGTTGGGTGTGGTTGGTATATATGCAGACTTGAATAACTATGGACTTCAGCATCACTCAAAATTTTAATAATGGGTAAGTAGGAGTTAACTATTTAATAATAGGTAGGTGGGTAAGTACCTAAAACCAATGGAAGTGAACTATACAGCTTGTATAACTACGACTACCTATAATAACATCTCACACTGCCTTCTGAACAGCAATACTGAATAACTTGGTAGTATAGTACTGATGCACTCGACTCTCTAAATAAAGAAGTATTCATCCAATTCTTGATGTGAATTGCTTTATTCTCACTCTAGAAGAACTATCACAAACGTCCGATAGGTACCCAATAGAGAAGTAGTTTTTTCTCACCAAGCGATATGACTTTTGAAGCTTTGCGTGACTCTATAGACGTCTTGAAAATATGGAAAGAGTGCATGAGATGCAACGAGATGCTACTTGATAAGAAGTAGCGACTATGGTCTTCCGTGATATCTGGGAGAGTGAAGTCAATTCACGAGGAGAATAACTAAGTACAAAAATGTTAATGAGGGAGACAGTAAGAAGAACAGTCTGTTGGCAGGGGAGGTTGTATAAATAGTGGATCGTGGAAGGTTTGGTCGGTAAGAAGGAAGAAAGGAAAAGGGAGAGTCGCCTATCTTCTTACTTAGTTTGCTCATGGGGAAAAAGTAGAAGCGGTGGGATAAGAAATTCGATAAAGAAGGAGAAAATAATATAGGATGGAAGCAGAAAAGGTACAAGAAAAGTTAAAAGCGGAGCGCTGATAATCAGGATTCGTGACGAAATCAATCAGGGTAAAGCGTGTTTTGGTGGACGAGGGAAGAGGTCACTGGTGGATAGTGGTGGGATTAAACAAAAAGCTATCACATGGTGAAAGATAGTGTGCACGCTAACGTCTCATACACGCTTGGAATTCCCCTCCTCACAACTCCTTCCGTGCTCTGGCTTCTTCATGAAGTGACGTGGCAGAAAGAAAAAACGTTCTTCAGAAAAGGAACCCCCAAACCCTATACCTTCATTGTTACGCGTTGATCAAGCACGTTATACAATCAAGAAAACCGTACGGAATGATTGATGAGTGCATAAAATGTTCAGGCTTGAATACTTCATTTAATGGCTGGAGGGTATGGTTGTTGCAGGGTAGATAGGTGGCGATGTTATTCCCTGTCACATGCACATGGGCAACCTTCGGCACGCACAAATGCAAATCTTCCATCGAACTAAGCCTCCAACATGCTGCTTCGTTTACTAGCGTTGCCCTCACGAACAACCTCCCACAATCGCGTGAAATGGTCCTGCCACCCGTCCTCACTAGCTTTGTGCATGTGGTCAGTTCTATATGGGTTCTGAGTGATTAATACAGGAAACCACCTCACCTGTCAGTTTTACCAACAAGTATAAATTACATTTCTGCCCTGTTAATGAAACAAGCCTTAACTACAAAATTGTCGAAAATGGGGTTTTTACGTACCGCTCCTTAATTCAACCTTACCATTCTAATAGTCGAGTCGAAAGTCAAAATTCGAATCGGAAGGGGTTCAAATTAATAAGGGTGAAATCTCAAATAAGCTTGACGTTGGGGGAAAACGCCTCAACTAGCTGAAAACTGAGTTTAGGGGTTTGACCTTAACAACGTTGGCTTCAGGTGATGTGTTGAGGTGTTTTTAATGGCGCATGGGAGGCGTTTTATGTACATAATAATGAAGACTTATAAGTGATTTCAGTATGTTGGTGACCATTTGAAGTGTTTTTCTAAAACATCCACCTCTACTTGTGAAGGAAAACGTCCTAACTCGATTTGAGGTGTTTTAATTTAACAGACATTCGAAAACCCAGCCAGAAATAATCGACAATCGCCTCAAATACCGTGAATCGACAGGAAAAACTGTTATGTGATGGACCCTTCACACTTATCGACGTAATTAAACAAAAATCGATGTCCTGCCAAAAATTGGAGTGAACAAAAGTTTAATGACAAACTTTGAAGCTCATTTCTGAAAAATCAATTATTTAAAGTTGAGGCGTTTTTCCTTAACAGGGCAGAATTGAGGGTTCGCTAAAGTGAGGGAATGTGGACTGAAGCCCCAACACCCCTAGGCTCGTTTGCGTTCGGTCTCCTGGCCTACACTTTTTTGTTCACTGAGTAATATGTGAGTAAACATAGATTATCGACTGCAACTGAGTTGTTTATTGAAAGTTACAAGCTGTTCATTCATTTACCATATGATGGTGTGTAGATTCGAGTGAGTAAACTCACCATTTTGTTGGCCTATCTTTGGTTATGTATACATGTCAAACGAATGTACCTAAATCTCAATGAATATCTCATTGTATGCATGTTATATGAACACGAACTTGTTTGTGAGAATGAATGGTAGCGATACATCAAAGAACATCGTTAACACACTTAGAACAATGTTGTGCTGCTTCACCATGAATCTGTTTTTGGGACCCAGATCGACGTCCAGTCTCCGTATACACGTAGCACAACGGATCAAATAAGCGTGACAACAAATTTACCTAATGATAATACAGCAATCAACAATTCTTGTTTAATAAATTAAGGAAAAACAAATTATTTGATTCACCTGGATCCATAGGGTTCGTCCGGTTGGAAGAAGGAGATCCCTGGTGACGTCATATACCTCAGTGGCCAAGTTCAGGTAAACGAGCGTTCCAGCGTGGCCGGGCTCCTGTCCAACTCTGATCCACCCACATCCACGACCTACCGTCACCTCGCTTTTCATCACATCATCACCGCCGGTATCCTCTGGAAAAATATAATTATTCGACTTTGTACTACACAACATGCTCAGTTCAGATCTTGGCGCTTAGCATCGACCTCCACCTTTCACTATTATCAAGTCACGACCCTCATTTATCACCATTTCCGATTGACTAAGTGGCATGAGTAGTTTCTTGGAACATTCTCGGTCTGATATACTGAATTTCAAAGATTAGGTTCATTTGAAAAGGGCAGAATGATGACCACAGCGGACGAACTGATTTCTGTCACATTAATCTCAATGATGAATCTTCGGAATCGACCCCAACCCACCCTCTTCTCTTAGAAACTATTCATAACCCAGAGTCAATAGAAAAGGGTGAAAAATGGGAGTTAAATTTTCAACCCTCACAGCTACTTTAAATAGAAAAGTAAGTACAGCTTTTCAGAAAACTTCAAATGGGTTTCAATAGAGATGGGTATTGGTTGGAAAAACATCCATGTTTACGCGTCGAATTCATTTTTACTGCAAACATTGATGTCCAGAAAACATCGTATTTGAAACATCGCATGAACAACATCGATGTTTTTTCCAAAAATAACTTACCTACTGTAGCCTACCTAGCTGTCAAGTACAAGTACCTACCTAGCTGTCACTTTTTGTTGGTAATTTTTGTTCTCAACACACTCGCTGCGCCCCCTTGGACCCTGCTTCACCCGTTCGTTTTGAGCCTTACCGGCTAAATTTCTATAAACATGGAACATTTTTTAGCCACTCAGCTGATCCGGGGCCTAGGCAGCTTCAAGTTAAAGTCCTAAGGAGGTTGCACACCAATTGGTGCTTCCATCACACCAATTGGTGCAATTTAAATTACAGCTTCATAGTGTGATTAGCATGGAAATTAGCGTAGAAATAGATTAGCCAGTTGCATTAACGGTTGCAGCCAGTTAGGTGATGGCTAAAACGTTTTACATGTACATGTTCCATGTTAAAATCGATTGAGCGACAGCTTTACAAACAATTACATTATTCCAAATATTTATTATTGGCCTCATGCTTTAAAAAAAAAAAGTTTTGCAGCCATATTCTCGGAGGGTTCAAAATTCCCGCGTGAGAAAAATGCTTAAGGCGACTGCAGGTAGGTAAACATTTGAACACATCATACACTACATCATTAAGGATATGACATACATATGACATAGGTACATTGTATTCTTCATTGAAATCCCAAATGCCAAGACGTTTTGTTGACTTTTTTCGAGTTGATAGTTCAAATATAGATGAAGCTCATCAGCGAGCGACGCGTGCGAAATTCGTTTCTTCATCAGGTTCCGCCACTTTTCGGTATCGGCAAACGATAAACGTTTCACGGTTACATTAGACGTGATGTTGGTTTTGGTTTCATTCCTACTATCTCATCTCCAATCGACCATGACTGAAAAATAATATACAACCTAATTTCAACACTGCAAGTGCTGGAATAAAAGGCAAAAGGGCTACGTAAAATAAGAAGTAATGTAGTAGGCGAGTAAAGTTCCTAACATAGCACAGAAATAACGTAATTACATACTGAAAAATAAAATAGGTTTGTAGTTATAGGAATTTTGGGGAGTAAGGAAAAAACATCGATGTCTGATAAACATCCGAAGAAAAGCATCGATGTTTAAAGAAAAATATCAAAGGTTTTAAAACATCGAGTATTCGATACCCACCGCTAGTTTCAATTTCGAGTACTTTTTAATACCTAACACTTCAACGGCCGTCAGGGTGGTTCGATGATAATAAGAACTCGAAGGTACATCAGAAAAGCATGATCACCATGACCCACCAGAATGGAGAACAAATCCACACACCTGACTGCTATGGATATTTTCAAGATGTGGTAATGCCATTAGCTTAAATTCCCAATACGCGATAAATTATTCAGAGAATCACTAGGAGCATACGCGAGTGTCCCATTCAGAATCGTGAGACATAAAACATAATGGATATAATTGTAACAAATGGTAAATACAATAATACGAACGTATGATTTATGCATTATTTCAACAGTACACGTGATATTGCAATAATAATTATGAATTATTCATCATTTAACTACCGAAACAATCCTCGATACTTTATGGTGCTCATAAAATATTGTAACGAACTACGAGTGATGATGTTGTTCAGTGAGTGATTCGAATTCGCTCATGAGTGTACAAGAACTTTCTTATGATTCACAAAGGTGCACTTGTAAAGGAAGCGCTTCGCTGCAAGTTATCACTTTGTTCAAAACATTCCTCCTGGAAAAATTCTCGGTTGCTCTGATCTTGTCAACTACATCGTTTGAAGGCCAGAGAGAGGTAACTCGTTCGCCGAGGTCTTCCTTTGCCTTGTACGCCCAGAAGGAATCACGGGTGAGCGGATTGAGCCTCCCGTGCCCCCAGTCTCCTCTCTAATTACTGGGCTTAACAAAGCTGCAGTCTCTTTTTCCACCCTCGTCTACGTTTTACTGAGTGGACTCGCCATCTGTAATTCAACTCTTCGTGGCGTTTGTGACTGAAGTACGAATGGAGACTTCGAATTAGACTTTGGCGTTTGGCTATTCCCACAGTACACAGCATTCTGACGTTAATTTCGTTTGCAGTAATACATTTATATATTATATAAATTTATTATTAGGAATGCCTACAAACGAAATAACTCTTAATAGTAGAATTAGTAGTACAAACGAAATTACTCTTATTAGTAGAATTCAATGGGATAATATTATCCCACCATTGAATTCTATAATGAGACGCATAGGTATTGTCAAATTGTTCTTCTTAATTATTTCGAGTCATTATATTCGCTATAAACCATTGAAATCAACGAAGGAAATTTATTTATTTATTTCAACCCACCCTAAAAATTTGTGGTTTTACGTTTCAAGATACGTAGATTCAGAAATGTGAATAATAATTAACAACTCTGCATATCCAGCATATCTGCATTCTGTCGTTTTTTTGTTATTGTTGTGTATAATTGTTCAATTTATGTCGATTAGAAACCTTTGGGTATCCGTAAAGAACGATACAGGGTTGTACTCTTACAACGATACAGGGTTGCATATCGATCTTTTGATGAGTTTAAAACTAATCGAAACTTTCTTTGTTATGGACGAGTTTCTCCTGGCGTCTAAACGCTCCGTAATAGGGAAATTAAATTCCACCTCCAAACCCAGTATTACAATACATGGGAAAACTGAGGCAGGTCCCTACATAATGCCACCATCACTTTTACTTTCCCCCCCAATATGTATCGAAAGTAAGTACGATAAATCCTAACATCCTTCCTGATCCGGTAGTCAGGAGTGTTGGTGGTAAAGGTTGGAGGATGAAAAAGGAATCTGGGGGATGAGGAGTCCCGGATTTGAACGCACCTGCTACTGTATAAATATTGCGCGATGTTTTACGGGCCTGAAGTGGTGGCGAGGGGTTGGAAAAGGGCCGCGCCAATACGTTCCTCACTTTATTACCTTTCTCAGACTTTATGACACCTCCGCCACTTGCCTAGTTGGATGGAAGTGGTGCGGTGGATTGCGAATAGGGAACGACCAATTTGCCACAGGACCGACCTTTCTATTGCTCCCAAAAACATTACAGTTAAGTAATGCACGAAATAATGAAAAATAGGTTTAACATTAAAGTGATCTAATATTACAAACTCCTACGTACCTAGGTACCAAAATAAACGTTTTTTGTTTATTTATTTATTTATTTTTATTGAAAATAAATTCAGCATCAAAATCTAGTTTACAGAACTAATAAGTGATTTTGGTTTATTATCTTCGATAATGAACCATTGGAATCGCCCAAAGAAAAAATTTTTTTAACCCCCGCTCAAAATTTGTTGGTTTACGTTTCAAGATACGTAGATTCAGAAAATCGAATAAAAAAACTCTGCAAATTCTTGACACAACGGTTCATTATCTTCTTTGTACAGATCACCCTTCTGTCTAGATCACTAGGTCTAAATGTCTAGATCCTAAATGTTAGATTAATTATTATTATCAATTATCACTAATTATTAACAATTTTATCAAGTACCTACCTAGTGAAAATTATTATAATTTATTGTTAGGTATTAATAATTCGTATTTATTATTAATAATAATTATTATTAATTATGATTAATTAATACGATATAATTCTGGGGTTTTTAATACTACGTCGGTAATAATTTTCTATAAAAGAAGTACCTACCAACGAACATTCGAAATTACCTTCATTTCCGTAGCACGAAACGCACCTCAGAACAACAAACTCGACATCACTTAAGCCATATGATGTTCCAAAGAGCTTGTTAGTATGAAAATGGACCTGTATTTCAACAGTTTGATACACGATCGTGTTGTGAGGCACAATCTTTGAGCCGCCATTGTGAACGAACGGCTGGTCGTACAAAGCTGCGGATGGTCTCAAAAAATTCTACGGAACAAACTCTATCTAAATATGAAATAAAAAACATACCGTTCTATATGAATTTTTCGAGATATGAGATTTTCAAATTTTCAAAATTCGTTTTGAACGCCTTCCCCTTGACCTAGGGTTATGAAAAGTTTCGAGGATCATTGTGGGGCTGGTCCAAACCCAGAAACCAAATTTCGTAATTTTAGCTCAACGTTAACTGGGCAAAGTGGCGCGGACGGCGTACGGCGGACGGCGGACGGACGGATTTTGGTTTATTATCTTCGATAATGAACCATTGGAATCGCCCAAAGAAAAAAAAATTTTAACCCCCCCTCAAAATTTGTTGGTTTACGTTTCAAGATACGTAGATTCAGAAAATCGAATAAAAAAAAATCCGTCCGTCCGCCGTACGCCGTACGCCGTACGCCGTCCGCCGTCCGCGCCACTTTGCCCAGTTAGCGTTGAGCTAAAATTACGAAATTTGGTTTCTGGGTTTGGACCAGCCCCACAATGATCCTCGAAACGTTTCATAACCCTAGGTCAAGGGGAAGGGGTTCAAAACGAATTTTGAAATTTTGAAAATTCCATATCTCGAAAAATTCCCATCAAACGGTATGTTTTTTATTTCATATTTAGATAGAGTTTGTTCCGTAGAATTTTTTAAGACCATCCGCAGCTTTGTACGACCAGCCGTTCGTTCACAATGACGGCTCAAAGATTGTGCCTCACAACACGATCGGGACTCAAATTGTTGAAATACAGGTCCATTTTCATACTAACAAGCTCTTTGGAACATCATATGGCTTAAGTGATGTCGAGTTTGTTGTTCTGAGGTGCGTTTCGTGCTACTGAAATGAAGGTAATTTCGAATGTTTGTTGGTAGGTACTTCTTTTATAGAAAAATTATTACCGACGTAGTATTAAAAACCCCAGAATTATATCGTATTAATTAATCATAATTAATAATAATAATTATTAATAATGAATACAAATTATTGATACCAAACAATAAATTATAATAATTTTCTCTATGTACTTGATAAAATTGTTAATAATTAGTGATAATTGATAATAATAATTAATCTAACATTTAGGATCTTGACATTTAGACCTAGTGATCTAGACAGAAGGGTGATCTGCACAAGGAAGATAATAAACCGTTGTGTCAAGAATTTGCAGAGTTTTTTTTTTATTCGATTTTCTGAATCTACGTATCTTGAAACGTAAACCAACAAATTTTGAGGGGGGGTTAAAATTTTTTTTTCTTTGGGCGATTCCAATGGTTCATTATCGAAGATAATAAAACAAAATCACTTATTACGCCGTCCGCCGTCCGCGCCACTTTGCCCAGTTAGCGTTGAGCTAAAATTACGAAATTTGGTTTCTGGGTTTGGACCAGCCCCACAATGATCCTCGAAACTTTTCATAACCCTAGGTCAAGGGGAAGGGGTTCAAAACGAATTTTGAAATTTTGAAAATTTCATATCTCGAAAAATTCATATAGAACGGTATGTTTTGGTTTATTATCTTCGATAATGAACCATTGGAATCGCCCAAAGAAAAAAAATTTTTAACCCCCCCTCAAAATTTGTTGGTTTACGTTTCAAGACACGTAGATTCAGAAAATCGAATAAAAAAAAATCCGTCCGTCCGCCGTACGCCGTACGCCGTACACCGTTCGCCGTACGCCGTACGCCGTACGCCGTCCCCCGTCCGCCGTCCGCCGTCCACGCCGTTTTGCCCAGTTAGCGTTGAGCTAAAATTACGAAATTTGGTTTCTGGGTTTGGACCAGCCCCACAATGATCCTCGAAACTTTTCATAACCCTAGGTCAAGGGGAAGGGGTTCAAAACGAAATTTAAAATTTCGACAATGTCATATCTCCAAATATTTAACTGAACCGTGTAATGTTTAGTTCACTTTTGAATGACCTGAAAAATTACGAATCTTTTAAGACCAATTGGATTTTTGTGCGACCAGCTGTTCGTTCACAGTGAGCGCGCAAAGGTTTAGGAAAAACACTAAACTTTCGCGTCGAAAACGGCCGTTAACCCCCAGACGCCCAGAATAAAACTACCTTTTTTCATCTTCCCGGTAAACTACAGTCTAGAAATTTTAACCGTGAGTCGGGGATAGACCACATTGCAATATTTACTCGGTTTCTCATCTGTAAAATTGTTTAAATAATACCTTTTTGTAATAATACAAATTAAATTTTGATGATGAGCTATTGACTTGAAATTTTAAAAATAGGTTAGAACTGGATAACAATGCAATATTCACTCGGTTTCTTGTCTGTAAAATTGTTTAAATAATACCTATTTGTTTAAACAAATTAAATGTTGATGATGAGCTAGATACTTGAAATTTTAAATATAGGTCTGAAATGGATGACATTTCATTATTCACTCGGTTTGTATGACATGGTATGAGTATGGTATGGTATATTATTGTATGTATGATTTGGTATAATACAGTATGGTATGATAGGAAAGAAATTCGTATGGTATGGTATGAGTACGGTGAGAATATGGTATGGTGCCGATTTGCAATACAGTCTGGTATAGACAGAAGGGTGATCTGCACAAGGAAGATAATAAACCGTTGTGTCAAGAATTTGCAGAGTTTTTTGGTTTATTATCTTCGATAATGAACCATTGGAATCGCCCAAAGAAAAAAAAATTTTAACCCCCCCTCAAAATTTGTTGGTTTACGTTTCAAGATACGTAGATTCAGAAAATCGAATAAAAAAAAATCCGTCCGTCCGCCGTACGCCGTCCGCCGTACGCGCCACTTTGCCCAGTTAGCGTTGAGTTAAAATTACGAAATTTGGTTTCTGGGTTTGGACCAGCCCCACAATGATCCACGAAACTTTTCATAACCCTAGGTCAAGGGGAAGGGGTTCAAAACGAATTTTGAAATTTTGAAAATTCCATATCTCGAAAAATTCCCATCAAACGGTATGTTTTTTATTTCATATTTAGATAGAGTTTGTTCCGTAGAATTTTTTAAGACCATCCGCAGCTTTGTAGGACCAGCCGTTCGTTCACAATGACGGCTCAAAGATTGTGCCTCACAACCCGATCGTGAATCAAACTGTTGAAATACGGGTCCATTTTCATACTAACAAGCTCTTTGGAACATCATATGGCTTAAGTGATGTCGAGTTTGTTGTTCTGAGGTGCGTTTCGTGCTACGGAAATGAAGGTAATTTCGAATGTTTGTTGGTAGGTACTTCTTTTATAGAAAAGTTATTACCGACGTAGCATTAAAAACCCCAGAATTATATCGTATTAATTAATCATAATTAATAATAATTATTATTAATAATAAATACGAATTATCAATACCTAACAATAAATTATAATAATTTTCAGTAGGTACTTGATAAAATTGTTAATAATTAGTGATAATTGACAATAATAATTAATCTAACATTTAGGATCTAGACATTTAGACCTAGTGATCTAGACAGAAGGGTGATCTGTACAAAGAAGATAATGAACCGTTGTGTCAAGAATTTGCAGAGTTTTTTATTTCATATTTAGATAGAGTTTGTTCCGTAGAATTTTTTAAGACCATCCGCAGCTTTGTACGACCAGCCGTTCGTTCACAATGACGGCTCAAAGATTGTGCCTCACAACACGATCGTGACTCAAACTGTTGAAATACAGGTCCATTTTCATACTAACAAGCTCTTTGGAACATCATATGGCTTAAGTGATGTCGAGTTTGTTGTTCTGAGGTGCGTTTCGTGCTACGGAAATGAAGGTAATTTCGAATGTTTGTTGGTAGGTACTTCTTTTATAGAAAAATTATTACCGACGTAGCATTAAAAACCCCAGAATTATATCGTATTAATTAATCATAATTAATAATAATTATTATTAATAATAAATACGAATTATCAATACCTAACAATAAATTATAATAATTTTCAGTAGGTACTTGATAAAATTGTTAATAATTAGTGATAATTGACAATAATAATTAATCTAACATTTAGGATCTAGACATTTAGACCTAGTGATCTAGACAGAAGGGTGATCTGTACAAAGAAGATAATGAACCGTTGTGTCAAGAATTTGCAGAGTTTTGGTTTATTATCTTCGATAATGAACCATTGGAATCGCCCAAAGAAAAAAAAATTTTAACCCCCCCTCAAAATTTGTTGGTTTACGTTTCAAGATACGTAGATTCAGAAAATCGAATAAAAAAAAATCCGTCCGTCCGCCGTACGCCGTACGCCGTCCGCCGTCCGCCGTCCGCCGTCCGCCGTCCGCGCCACTTTGCCCAGTTAGCGTTGAGTTAAAATTACGAAATTTGGTTTCTGGGTTTGGACCAGCCCCACAATGATCCTCGAAACTTTTCATAACCCTAGGTCAAGGGGAAGGGGTTCAAAACGAATTTTGAAATTTTGAAAATTCCATATCTCGAAAAATTCATATAGAACGGTATGTTTTTTATTTCATATTTAGATAGAGTTCGTTCCGTAGAATTTTTTAAGACCATCCGCAGCTTTGTACGACCAGCCGTTCGTTCACAATGACGGCTCAAAGATTGTGCCTCACAACACGATCATGACTCAAACTGTTGAAATACAGGTCCATTTTCATACTAACAAGCTCTTTGGAACATCATATGGCTTAAGTGATGTCGAGTTTGTTGTTCTGAGGTGCGTTTCGTGCTACGGAAATGAAGGTAATTTCGAATGTTTGTTGGTAGGTACTTCTTTTATAGAAAAATTATTACCGAGGTAGCATTAAAAACCCCAGAATTATATCGTAATAATTAATCATAATGAATAACAATTATTATTAATAATAATTACCAATTATTAATACCTAACAATAAATTATAATAATTTTCACTAGGTACTTGATAAAATTGGTAATAATTAGTGATAATTGATAATAATAATTATTCTAACATTTAGGATCTAGACATTTAGACCTAGTGATCTAGACAGAAGGGTGATCTGTACAAAGAAGATAATGAACCGTTGTGTCAAGAATTTGCAGAGTTTTTTATTTCATATTTAGATAGAGTTTGTTCCGTAGAATTTTTTAAGACCATCCGCAGCTTTGTACGACCAGCCGTTCGTTCACAATGACGGCTCAAAGATTGTGCCTCACAACACGATCGTGACTCAAACTGTTGAAATACAGGTCCATTTTCATACTAACAAGCTCTTTGGAACATCATATGGCTTAAGTGATGTCGAGTTTGTTGTTCTGAGGTGCGTTTCGTGCTACGGAAATGAAGGTAATTTCGAATGTTTGTTGGTAGGTACTTCTTTTATAGAAAAATTATTACCGACGTAGCATTAAAAACCCCAGAATTATATCGTATTAATTAATCATAATTAATAATAATTATTATTAATAATAAATACGAATTATCAATACCTAACAATAAATTATAATAATTTTCAGTAGGTACTTGATAAAATTGTTAATAATTAGTGATAATTGACAATAATAATTAATCTAACATTTAGGATCTAGACATTTAGACCTAGTGATCTAGACAGAAGGGTGATCTGTACAAAGAAGATAATGAACCGTTGTGTCAAGAATTTGCAGAGTTTTGGTTTATTATCTTCGATAATGAACCATTGGAATCGCCCAAAGAAAAAAAAATTTTAACCCCCCCTCAAAATTTGTTGGTTTACGTTTCAAGATACGTAGATTCAGAAAATCGAATAAAAAAAAATCCGTCCGTCCGCCGTACGCCGTCCGCCGTCCGCCGTCCGCCGTCCGCCGTCCGCGCCACTTTGCCCAGTTAGCGTTGAGTTAAAATTACGAAATTTGGTTTCTGGGTTTGGACCAGCCCCACAATGATCCTCGAAACTTTTCATAACCCTAGGTCAAGGGGAAGGGGTTCAAAACGAATTTTGAAATTTTGAAAATTCCATATCTCGAAAAATTCATATAGAACGGTATGTTTTTTATTTCATATTTAGATAGAGTTCGTTCCGTAGAATTTTTTAAGACCATCCGCAGCTTTGTACGACCAGCCGTTCGTTCACAATGACGGCTCAAAGATTGTGCCTCACAACACGATCATGACTCAAACTGTTGAAATACAGGTCCATTTTCATACTAACAAGCTCTTTGGAACATCATATGGCTTAAGTGATGTCGAGTTTGTTGTTCTGAGGTGCGTTTCGTGCTACGGAAATGAAGGTAATTTCGAATGTTTGTTGGTAGGTACTTCTTTTATAGAAAAATTATTACCGAGGTAGCATTAAAAACCCCAGAATTATATCGTAATAATTAATCATAATGAATAACAATTATTATTAATAATAATTACCAATTATTAATACCTAACAATAAATTATAATAATTTTCACTAGGTACTTGATAAAATTGGTAATAATTAGTGATAATTGATAATAATAATTATTCTAACATTTAGGATCTAGACATTTAGACCTAGTGATCTAGACAGAAGGGTGATCTGTACAAAGAAGATAATGAACCGTTGTGTCAAGAATTTGCAGAGTTTTTTATTTCATATTTAGATAGAGTTTGTTCCGTAGAATTTTTTAAGTCCATCCGCAGCTTTGTACGACCAGCCGTTCGTTCACAATGACGGCTCAAAGATTGTGCCTCACAACACGATCGTGACTCAAACTGTTGAAATACAGGTCCATTTTCATACTAACAAGCTCTTTGGAACATCATATGGCTTAAGTGATGTCGAGTTTGTTGTTCTGAGGTGCGTTTCGTGCTACTGAAATGAAGGTAATTTCGAATGTTTGTTGGTAGGTACTTCTTTTATAGAAAAACTATTACCGACGTAGTATTAAAAACCCCAGAATTATATTGTATTAATTAATCATAATTATTAATAATTATTATTAATAATAATTACGAACTATTAATACCTAAAAATAAATTATAATAATTTTCACTAGGTCCTTGATAAAATTGTTAATAATTAGTGATAATTGATAATAATAATTAATCTAACATTTACGATCTAGACATTTAGACCTAGTGATCTAGACAGAAGGGTGATCTGTACAAAGAAGATAATGAACCGTTGTGTCAAGAATTTGCAGAGTTTTTATCTCTTAAATGTACATATCTAATTTGCAAAACTTGCGAACGTGAGTAGTTTTGTTTGAATGATGGTATCGTGGTATCTCTCTTCATCATTGGACACTAATCAAAATTTTTTTTACTACACCAAGTCATGTGGCTTGATCTTTTTCAGCCTTCTCTCTAGGTGACCAACGTTTTCATTGACGTGCCTTTAAAGCCTCTGCTAACGGGCGGTTGCAAATCGTCGTATTCGGCTTGAACCATTGCCACTCCAAGATCTCGGTGGATGTTATCTTTGCGGATGTACCAGGGAGCATTGACGACGTTCCTGAGTCCTCAAGGATTTCTAGGATCCTCAAGCCTGTATGGACTTATAGGTGTCAGCTCTTGGGCTGTGCAGCCTAAAGTAACATTAAATTATACAGGAAAGTCGTCAATGCTCCCTGGTATATCCGCAATGAGAACATCCCCCGACACTTGTTTAGAGAGCATAAATTTGCTCTCAACTGGTAAAACTAAGTGACGTCCCATAAGCCAGTGTAATTTCCTGGATTTGTGACGTACCTAATTCCTCGCTTTTTTTCTTGACATGTGCCTTCAGTGGTAATTTGGCATCTACATTCCCAAGCACTTTACCACATTGGCATATGGGATGATTTTGCCATTCAGAAAGGTCGTATGTATCGAAGCTTCCGATTTGTGAAGTAGGTACACATGTACCGACTTGGTCTCATTTATTTTGATCCTCCATTGCACAGTCCATCATTTGTATGGAGATAGAGTGGTTAAGTTTAGTAACGGATTCATTGTTGTCTTCACCAACGGCCAGGATTGCAGTGTCATCGGCAAAAGTAGCGATAGTGTTTCCCAAATAAAAGTGACATGGTTTTTGTAGCTAGCTAAAGTACTAATAATCAGTTATTTCGATTTCTAATATGTTTTATAATAAGATTATGAAACAGATGATTGTAGAATATGGTTTTACATGATGCCATTAGGTATTGTGTCTTCATTCAGCTTGCACCTTTTTTCCTGTTGTACCTATGGATCAAGTCTCGTATGGATCTAGCCAGAAATCCATTTTATTTTACTGATAGAAATGACAGAAAGAAATTGAAAGAAATGAATAAAAGAATGAAATGAAAGAAATTCCCCAGATGTAAAGTAGGCGAGATGACTTTGAGTATGAGCGGGCAGATCTGTATACTTCTGGCGTGAAACCAGAATGATATTGAGAGACATAAGGCCTTGTGTCCTGAAAGCCGATGTATTATAGAACGTGTAGCGCACATTTGAATAGGAGAGACTGGTTGGTACGATGGATCTCCACCGGATTTTGGTCGTCTGCCATGCGTTCTCGTCCCCATGGATAACATCAAGAGTTCCCGTCTTCCCTGGAATCCAAATCATGTGTACTCGCGTTTGTTCGCGATAATCAGGTTCGCTGAAGAAATCCCACGTATCTCGCTAGTTTTAGTGAAGTTTTTCCAATTTTCAGAATAACCAATCTACGCGCTCTTCGGGTGAGGTAAGATAAGCTGATCTTTCTCTATGCTAGCTATTGGAACGTATGGAGAACATAACTAAGTACAATGAAAAACGTCCCTCACGCCACGGTGGGTCTGAAATTCACGTGCAAATCCATTCATAATACAGTAGCACTACGGTAAGCTGCCTCACCATTTTGAGTAAACACCTTGGTTGATGGAGCATCCAAGTGAAAATCAGAGTTTCAATTTCAAAGAGTTACAACCTCCGTTAATCCAATAAAAGTATACAACCAACCATACCAAACTAAATTAGTTTCATTTATGATCAGTAATAGGTATTACGGTCATAAAAAACACGAAAAACCCATTCGGTTCTCCTCGATTTGAAGTGGTGAAGTAAGTGGTTTAACATCATTTGTCATTTCGTTGAAAGCGCTCCAATCTGAGCGACCATCCAACAACTTGTTGCTTAATTAGGCGCTGCTTCCAAGCTCCCCGGAAGCTGTCGACAGGGCCTTAAATATTTTTTCAGACATCGCTCTATTATAATATAGTTATCAACTTTATAACTTCAATCAGCTTTGTTGCACCTGATGGATGTGGGGCCTACGTATACCAAGTTTGTTTGTGAATCTAATTATAGTTTACGGTTTTTGTAGGTTGCTCAATTGGAAAAATTCCATTTGCGAAATGAAAATTCAATGTGAAGTCTCGATACAAAATACCACAATACCACAATATATAAAATGGTCCATAATTTATAACAATAATTGTTATATTTATTAGGTAATTAGTAGTAGTTGTTATAACAAGAAATGCCTACTGTTTGATTCACACTCATGTTGAAAAAACAATTCTAAGTATATTTCCCATCCCTTTCCAATGACCTAGGGTTTTGGAAAGTTCAAGGTTGTCAGTAGGTGAATTGCCACGGACGGTGGACGGACGAATTTGTGTAAATTCGGTTGTCTGATTTTACAAATCTTGAAACTGATTTAGAGGGGGTTAACAAAAAATGTGCTTTTGGTAGGTTTTGATGGTTTTATTTTAAAATAATTGGTAATTATTATTAATAATAATTGTTATTCATTATGATTAATTATTACGATATAATTCTGGGGTTTTTAATGCTACCTCGGTAATAATTTTTCTATAAAAGAAGTACCTACCAACAAACATTCGAAATTACCTTCATTTCCGTAGCACGAAACGCACCTCAGAACAACAAACTCGACATCACTTAAGCCATATGATGTTCCAAAGAGCTTGTTAGTATGAAAATGGACCTGTATTTCAACAGTTTGAGTCATGATCGTGTTGTGAGGCACAATCTTTGAGCCGTCATTGTGAACGAACGGCTGGTCGTACAAAGCTGCGGATGGTCTTAAAAAATTCTACGGAACGAACTCTATCTAAATATGAAATAAAAAACATACCGTTCTATATGAATTTTTCGAGATATGGAATTTTCAAAATTTCAAAATTCGTTTTGAACCCCTTCCCCTTGACCTAGGGTTATGAAAAGTTTCGAGGATCATTGTGGGGCTGGTCCAAACCCAGAAACCAAATTTCGTAATTTTAACTCAACGCTAACTGGGCAAAGTGGCGCGGACGGCGGACGGCGGACGGCGGACGGCGGACGGCGGACGGCGTACGGCGTACGGCGGACGGACGGATTTTTTTTTATTCGATTTTCTGAATCTACGTATCTTGAAACGTAAACCAACAAATTTTGAGGGGGGGTTAAAATTTTTTTTTCTTTGGGCGATTCCAATGGTTCATTATCGAAGATAATAAACCAAAATGAATCAAAATCTGTTTTGAAAAGTGATTGAGAAGAATAGTGTTGTATTCGTTGATTTAAAAACCACGACAGGTAAAAAAGCATTGTGTTCGTCAGTCATGGTTGTTTTTGGCTTTCCGTAGGTTGTATGAAGAAAATAATATAATTTTAATACCGGCGATGAAATGTTGTAATGCATATGAAGACATCTCGATGCAACGATATAGAGCTATGTCATTGCATCGATATGTCTTATTCCCTATTCTATGTCTATGCCTTAAGCTCCATTCTATTTTTAGCGAATTTTAATTGTTTTTTTACGCTGAATACGATGGTGAAATCAGAATTGCGATGTATTAGACCGTTCTTAAACTGGAGCACTTTGAAGATGAAGAAACGTGGTTGTTACCTGAGATGTTCTAATCTGATAACGGAATGAGATATCGCAATTCTGACTTCACCATCGTATTCAGCGGTGAAAAATCTATACACTGAGTTGTTTATCGACAAAAATAGGAGACAAAATAAAACCAGTAAAATGGAGACATTTTACATAATACAGTTATTTCTTCGAAAATTCGCTCTTATAGCCAAGCTGCATGACTAGAATTTTTTTTATAACTCACCCGGTAACTATTTTATCTCGTAACAATTTGTAGTGGCGGTGTGGTGGTCAGATGCTTTGGCACATCGCGCGTATCTGGTTCAGGTCAACTGTGAATACAATTCACCAAAACTCACAATGCACAATGATGGGACAACTAAAAACCGACAACAATAAGCAGAAGGTCCTTCACAAACCCGCCAAGCAAACAACAGGACGAGGGAACCAACTATAAACTGACTAAAAAGTGGCCGAATGAAGCATGTGAGGAAGGTTGACCGGAACTACACTTCCCCAGTCCCAACATCAGGCGGACCCCCACCCACTAGGCCGTTTTCCGGTGCACCTGCCGAACCTTCCCAGGGATAATGACAGAGCGATAATCAAGAGTTGAGTTGGTAAGTCGGTAGGCGAGTGCCTCCGACAGAGAAAAGACAGATGAAGCAGTGTAAAGTGCTAAAGGAAACCTCGTAGTGTAAGGAAACGTGAGCTTTTGTGAAGGAATTCGCTTCGTACAAACACGGCAAAAGGGTCACATTGGGAGCGATCGTGCGGTTCGTGACAGGGGAAATGAAGAAGGGCTGTTTATGTTATCCTGTCACCGGAACTTCAATCGGCGGACGCTTTGGTGAATTTATGGCTTGTGTAGGCGGGACAAAGCTTCACGGAAAAACAGCAAAACTTTCCATAAGCAATATATTTCTGGGGGGTGAGGGGCTTTCTTCAGATGAACGAATTTCAACGGAAATCACACACAAACAAAAAATACTATTGACTTTCCATCGTGTCTATCTACAATACGAAGTCAACAATCAGTTCGTGGAAGCTTTCTTGGTATAAAAACAAATTTTTTCATTCGGAGAAAACGGTTTGAGTAAAATCAATTGGACCAAACGCCATCAAGCGGAATTCTATCTTCTCGGTGCAGATGATGAAATACTACCATCGCTGAACGGAAAGACCGTGACACCCCTAGAGTATCCCTATAGATTATATCATTTTATTAAAACCTCCACACGTCCTTTTTCAGTGTGTGGAAAATCGTCGAAGGATTGAGAATGAGTATTTGAAGCGGGGGCAAAGAGAGATAAAGGAAGTAAGAGCTGTAAAAGACTTAACATGGTGGGATCTGTGGTCGGCGAGTAACATCGGGTTATAAATTATTGCCGGGAGGCAGATATAAGCCATTTCGTAGCTCTGTTTATTCGTAGCGAGTTGCAATAGTATCCACACCATTTCTTGAGGATTGAAATTATTTGATTATACATACAGTGAAAATGACTTTATGATTTGCATTTCTTCGAGGCGTCCTTTATTAATCGCTACCACACAATCCATGTTTGAAAACTGCAATCCCTAATGCTCCCTATATAAATATCAATTTGTAGAAAGCTTTTTTCCTCCCTTGAACAGGGGTACACAGCAGCCATACATTACATGGTAGCAGAAAGTGGTTGGTAAGCTGTCTTTGTCTCGGTACCTCCTCCACTATTTTTTGAAATTTGAGGAGCTTTCCCAGAAGGGACTCCTATATTAGGGATCAAACCCATTTTGCGTTAAAGCATTTATATCGGCAATTCAAATTCTTTACATTGTTAAATTTCTTTCACTCCTCCAATCTTCCATATTCTAATTTTTATGTTTCTACATTTCGTGGGTAAACTTTCTATGTTTGTATAACACCCCTGCCAATATCCATGCTTGTACGAGCATAGTTCTCCAAAATTAATACTTTGCAGTAGTACCATTACGATGGAGGTTAACCTTACCTTGGAGTTTTTCAGTTGTTCTTCCTGGATTGGAACTCAATACTCAGTCACCCTTTTTTCTATCAACAACAGCCTGGCATACCAGGTGTTGTTTGAAGGTGGGCACAGTGCCACTATGTAGGTACTCTTTCACGGCAATCTAAATTGTAGTACTACAGCTGTAGTACTACGCCCTGAAGAGCATGTTATCCATATTAACACCCCTGGCTATATTACTCTCAGGTACTTTGAGTCTTGTGCAACCCCTCGTATGTAAGTTGGAATATACTATATTTGATATGTATCAATTTAATACATACCTATTATGTATTAAATGGATCATATGAAAATATCATACAGTGAATGAATTAATGAAAAACATGTTTATTGACATACTGACATATAAGCACACATGAAACGCTTTGGTCTACAAAAACTTCAGCGGGAGACCAAGCGTAAACGGAATAGGAAGAGCATTTACGTACTATAGAGCATATTACTATAGCTTCCAGATAAGGGGAGCTGATCACGTTTGTTGTTTACCCCAAAAATCTGAACTATTCAGCAACCATTCCAACTATTCATCACCATCAATAAGAATGTGCACTTACAGCAACAGGGGGAAAAATGGGCGAGAATAATAAGGGCGGGCTGCCACATCTTATGAGAGCAGGTTCTCGCAAGAAGTTAAGGATTCGTTGCCCTCAACTAAGAGCCCAAACTTCTCCTCGATGCCAGAACCTTACATTCACCCCACACCACCTACTCGTCGAGCATTCTACTTTTTGAACTCAAGTAATCTAAGTTAACGTGAAGTTAAGGGGAGCTCTCGAGAGGTCTCGTTGCATCAGTTCCACTTAGCACCGGCCCACCATCGTCCTACCACCCCCCTCATCTCTTCATTCCAGCAACTTTCTGTTACTTCGCTATTAATAAGCTACCGAAAGTCATGCGATTCCAAAATTTTTTCGACAAGGCTCATTTATGTAGAACCCTAATAAGGATTAAATCGTCAGTCTAAAAATTGATTAGAATCACTTCTTTTATGGTGAATGACACTTGAGGAATTTTTTGAAAGTTGGTACGCATGGATGCTGCAATCATCAGAATTTTTAAAACGGAATCGGAAGACTTTATTAAGACTTCATCGGAAGACTTTATTAAGAAGTTATTAATATAGAGAAGTACAAGTGATTATTTGCTGAAAAAGATGCATGTAACGTGTGAGAGTCCATTCACAGTCAAAACGGGCAAGGTTTCACAAATATATAATTATCAAAAATTGGGCGGATGTAATCTCTACCCAAGCAAGGTGGACCGAGGATCCGACTGTCTTATCTAAATGTAAACTCAGCCCAGCCCTCTAACCGCTCATCGATGCGAGTTGTAATCTCAGCCCAACCCCAAGAGTCTATCAGTTTCTCCAAGTGAACGGGTACCTAAACTACGAGTATGTCATGTGCGAACGTTATTATGAGCCAGGGTGGTTTCGTTCAAATCGAAGTGGATATCACCAAAGTGCTGTTAGAATTTCAGAAAGAAGTTTTAGTCAAACTCAACAGTACCTCCTCCCAAACACCGGCAACCAACAATTAGGCAAGTAGGAAGGTTGGGCTCAGTTTACATCGGCTACCCCGGATTTGGGCTCAGCTTACAATCGCCCCAATACTTGATACTTGTTGAAGCACAGTTTTGGGAAACAATTAATGGGCCCAATTTTGGGAAACGGTACAACCCCCAAAACCGCAAAAATCGAGTTTAGCATTTTTTACGGTTTGTCAAAACGGGACAAATCTAGCCTTAAGAGCGGTTTGGTAAATTACCTAATAACATTGCTGGAAGATGTGAACACCATTGTTGAAGCCTCCGGAGTTTGGTAGCGTTGTTTCACCCGCCATTCAGCTTCCACATATTTTGTACTCGAATATCGTCTGTGCGATTTTTTCCGAGGATCACTACGCGTTCGTGTCATTCTCATTGGTTGCAAGCAACCCCATTTTGTATATATATTATCTAATCATCTCATCTGCTTTGTAAATATCGTCATTTCGTTATCGCCAAATACGAGTATAACACACATATATTTGCATTTCGATCATCGTTTTCTAATTGAACTACTTACAAGATCCTGATCACGTTCACAGTGCGACATCATATTTTAGATTCACTTTTGTAAGACTTACAACTTAGTGTCACTGTGAATCATTTTGAAAAGTTTTTCTGGATTCTTCATTCTTCAACTGATACTATAAACCCGAGCATAAACCATCTTAAAATCTGTTCTTAATTCTCTGTTTTCTCTTGTTCCAACAACACCAATAACATTATGATTAAATGAAATCGAACGGTATGATTGGAAAAGATATCTCTTTGGTTTGAGTGGAAACGATTTTGCAAAACGGTACAGAAGTTGGTTGTATACCGTTCTGCATACCCCCCCCCCCCCCCACTTTCACGTTGAATTTTCCATCTCACGAAGAACGGTAATTGAATCATGTTGATACATTGATACATGAATATGATCTCATCATAGAGTACATAATTTAGAGACAATTAATTTGTTTATGCTATGTATGCAAAAAGTATAAACACTATAAATTTATAAATTTTTTTGTATTCCTAAAAATTGACATTTTTGAAATTGTACCCTTTTTTAATTCATTTTATTTCAATCCCAGTCATATTAGTGGTGTGATAAGAGAAGTGCTCACTTGACTTGGAGCTACTACGGAAACCATTGATTCTTGCCTGAAACCTCAGAGTACTAAAAACTGAGGAAGATGACATGCTTGGATTTGCCCCGAGGAAACTTTAAATGGCTCTTAGATTGCCTCAACTCCTTCAACCACGGGAAAGAAAAACACGGGACGTTTTTCAAACTCCGGACAACTGCAGAAAACCCTTAAACCCTTTCTTTCCGGCCGACTCCCAAGTGATTTTCCCAATGAAAGAGTTGTAGAAGATCCCCACGCCGTTACTCACACAATTCGGATTCATTGGAAACAGGTTTGAACATCTTCATATTGACACTTACTGAGACCCTGAATTACTTCGAAATACTTCGCTCGTTCAGAACAATAGTGATTTAACTTTTATCAGATTTTTTACCAAATCCTAGGTATTTTTTTCAGCATGGGTCGTAAACGACCCTACGGCCCTATACACTACCGGGTATGGTAAGTCTTGAAACATTCTGGGTGAAGATGGGCCTTACATTTTTCGCACAAGTAAAGAGTTTTGTTCTGACTCTGTCCACACCTTTTCCAAGTATTTGAGGAATGTCGAATAATAATATGTCCCACGTTGTCATATCTCGAATATGAAGATGAAATTGATCATCTTCCAAAGTTTGGATTGGGAAGATCTTCCAACTGACTTCATCAGATGATGTACTATTGCAGTTAGAAACTCAATCAAGGGCATGGAGTCTTTGTTGAGCTGTAGATGAATTTTCCATGCGTTCACCACAGAGTTCCCCCAAAGAATTGGTGAACATCGGCCACCACCATTTTTTGCCTCTGACTGAAATCCGATAATTGGCGACGCCGTTATCATGAAGGTCAACTCCTCCCATGTACCGATTGTAATCAGAAATCATCTGGGGTTGTCCAATTGTGACTTTTTCTTTAGCAGTCCTTGAAAAACGTTTTGTGTTATGGAGGGGCTCAATAGTCGCATAGTTGCTAGCCACGATTACAAGCGAGTTATCATGCTATTTGACCACCAACAGATTCCATTTTGGATCGTATGCTGAGTCATAAGCCCCTCTTGGTTTTTTTTCAGCTCAGAGTCTGACTGAAGAGGACACTTTTTCAGTCGATTTTCCCTTACAGTCCCAGTTGCACAAAAACCTTTCTCTAACAGTCTGTGAAACAGTTAGTAAGAGGAGAAAAAATTATCGAAGTAAACAGCGTGTTTCTTAGGTTGCTTCACGATACTCAGTACCTAATTCAAGAACTACACTTCCTCCAAGCCCCAGGTCAGACGTGAGACCGGATTGTGCACCTGCATAGGGAATGAACTGAAATAAGTATCCATCATCTGCGCACATACACCATGTCTTGAAACCGAAGCGTACTGGCTTATTCCTCATAAACATCTTAGCTGTATGACGACCGACAAAAGGAATCATCTCTTCATCAATTGATAGCCTCCCGGAAAATATTCCAAACATCGCGAAATTGGTATTCAATCTGTCAACAAGAGGGCGCAGCTTAGCAAACTTATCGTTTTTGTTCAGGTTATTGTTAGCTGAGACATGTAAATTCTTCTTTATGGCTTTGAATCTATTTCTACTCATTGTTTCCCTTACCAAAGGCACACCTTTATCCTCACTTTTGGACCAGTACATGTGGAGCTGGGGGTAATGTATGGTTACCCATAAGGAGGAGTATGCCTCCATAACTTATAGGTTCATACCACTCAAAAAATAAGCTGAATTCCGCGCACACGAGAGGAGAGAATGAAACCGAACACACAATATTCGTAATATAATAAACGAGAAGAAATCACTTTAGAGGTAGGTTCAACGATTAGATACTGACTGAAAACATAGTTGTCACAATACAGAGAAAATTATACCTGAGTGGGGTGGGTGGAAGTGACCAATCCTAAGAAACGAACGTACGGGAAGTCGAAAGGTCAAAGATGAAGATCACAATATAAACAAACAACTTGGATTGTCATGCCTTGCAGTCAACCTCCCTTGAGGCACCGATGATCCCATATTAGGCCGTAGGGTCGCCTACGACCCCAACATGAATTATCAAAGATAATTACTTCCAATCAGTCATTTTTCGTGAACTACTTATTGATTCCATTAGGCAGATGTTTGAACATAATGTTGACACCAGAATATCAATATCATGATGGTGAATTTCAATTTTTTTTATTATCTGAAATGCTGATCCGAAAATTCACGAAACAAGGTCATATATTTTTCATTCCCAACCACCGAGGAGTCTGATCAGGGTGTTCGTGATTTTTCCTCTATTTCATGAAAACATGATCAAAATATTTGACGGCAAAAAACATCAGAATACATGAAAGGAGCATGGGGAAAAAATCGTTAACCAATGGGTCGCATACGACCCCTTGGCTTAAAATGGGTTAAGATGAAGCGTGGAATGAAGGCTGACCATAGCCATTGTATAAGGGCAGACTGGATCATGAAGGGTCTTCCTGGGCGACAGATGAAGACGTTCGTAGTGAGGGACGGGTTTAATGGATCTTTGAAAGTCTTAATTCGGTTGAGAATGTTCTCGGCAGGGCACAGGTGATAACAAGTTAACTAACTTATCACCTACTTCGACTCTTCCTATCCTTCAAAGGGTTCACCGTCTTCCTTGCTCACCCTGCATTGATGCTTAATTCAGAGTTCATCCGTGTGTTCATGTTATGAAAATGTTTGTGTAACCATCAAAGCTTAATGTTTAACCCATGATGAACGATGTGATAAACATGATTGGTCATTAGGTTCCTTGTACATGGACGTGCAGCCAAGCACGGCTGAGCGGATTGTGATTGAATGACGTGTCGAACTATCCAAATAATACCGATATCCTTGGGTTATCATGGGATTGAGTCATCATGTGATTCCGAAAAGTCCAAGACGTTAATAGAACATCTAGCTGAAGGCCCATCGCTGACGGGCAGAACTCGGGATGGATCCATCTGCCAGTCTCACGAGTCGCTTCACGGATTATACCTCTTACATGTCCCTTTACGAACCCTCATAATCTTAAATAACAAAAATAATATTCATCTGTCTCACGGGAAGGAAGAAATGAAGATTTTTATATTTCGGCTTCCCTATAAACCCCCCACCCCTATGCATCGGATCCGGGAGTGAAACCCGCTACGTCCTTCCCCGATCACCGATTTTGCGTGATTGAAGGACAGACAAATATACAGACAGACACCCAATTCAAAATTGGCATGGTTCGACTCCATTTCACGCGAAACGAATAAGTGTAGTGGAATGTTTCGAAAATACCCAAGGAACACGAATATTGTCTTTAAATTTAGTTATATAAATGACGAAAATGTATGTTTACGCCAATCGGGACTGAGTCAATGGCGGGAAAATGAACGTGAATGGACATGGAAACTTGACATCAGAGTCAGAAATTTTAATTTCAATGTTTATAATTCTTTTCTTGGGCGATTCCAATGGTTCATTATCGAATATAATAAACCAAAATGCTACAAATTTTTCCATTACAGTTCATTATTTTCTGAAAAAATCACTCTTCCGATGAGATGATTGTTCTGCATACAATTTTGTACGATCAAAAATGGCGGTTTTTGCCAAAAATGTGAAGGGTAAAACATGGTCCAGGTTGTAAAAAGCTGGAACTCATTCAGTGATGGTCATTCTCACTGGCGCACTGGCGCAATACCTATGCATGTGAATCGTATCACTAACATAACTTACATATTGCGTCATTTATATGTCATTGATTTTTAAATGGCAGTGAGATTTTACTTAAAGAACTGCTCAACTATGTAAAGGCTTTAATGGTTTGATAATTTTAAAATTATGTCTATAATGACTCAAGTGGTTTTAAGCACAAGGTACAAACTTGTACCTACTTGAGATATTCTATGACTCCCACACTGTGATACAATGGCCCGCAATGCACTGCGGTTAGGCAAACGGGTATTCGGGCGTCTTCCTCGTAGTGTGTCATTGCTACTATGTATTGACCATCTGATTATGCTACTATGTATTGACCATCAAAGGTAGAGATAAAATCCAATGTTTGTACGCAAGTGTGGGCGATCCATCAGATCTGTTAGAAAATGGCCAGCGATTTCGGGATTTAAACACAGACTGTATCATAATGCTCTAATTATCTCACTACCATAAAACATAGGGTACTGAATTAATACCCGTATGTCCGTTACTAAGATAACTTTCAGCTATTCACGTCAAAAAGTTTTGTTCCCGTGAATTCCTACCTATTTAGACAGGGTTTTTGGAGGTCTTGGACGGTTCCGATGGTTTATTATTGAAAATAATAAATTAATACGTACGTACGCGGAATGTTCTTTTAGCGAATTTAATGTAAGATGAATTTTCGAAGAAAAGGAAGCTACTGGTCTCGGGTCCACTGTAAACAATTTTTTGATCATACCGTTGGAAAGTTGAGCTTTTGGGCGAACTTTTAGGGATACAGTATGCAAGTAACCTGCAGATTCAGTTAGGCATACAAACGTTTGAAAAACTGTACATTTCCGAAATTTTCGAAACTTTCCTATTCGAGCTCATTTTTCAATACCCGACTCTTCTTCAAAAAGTTGTAATAGAGAGATGGGGAATTTAACGCTCTTTCCAACTGTATAATCACATTTGAATTTTGACTGAAAAATGCGGGACTTAAGGTCGAAAACGCGAAAAAAATCTTAAAAGTGAAAAAAGTCGGATTTCAACAAGTATACAAAAAACATTTTATAGGATACTTTTCATCAAGAATTAGTTGTAGAATCGATCCCTGGACGGCGGTACGACCTTAACGGTTACACCCTGTATAGCATTTCCGAGTCAAATTCAAGATTTTCCAAACATATTCAAGATATCCCATACAGAATTCAAGATTTTCCAAACCAAATTCAAGATTTCCCATACCAAATTCAAGATTTTCCAAACCACACTCAAGATTTTTTCAAACCTATTTAGGTATTTACATTTATTTTACGAGATGTGGTAAATGAGAAATAACCCATATATATTTAGTAGAAGAGAATAATTGAGATGCTCTCCCTGGTAGATAAGAAACAAAAGTTGTTGGGCCCCAACACTCCAATTAATTAATAAAGCAACCTCTTACTTTGGAGGACAACACTGCTTACAAAAATTATTAATGGAAATCATTTCCAGTTATAGCGTCAGGAAGCTTCACCATCATGTCCATGACGTAACTGGGACAATCTGTGCTATCAACAGTAAAGAATCTTGAATTTGGTTAGGAAAATCTGGAATTTGGTTTGGAAATGCTATATCCATTTCGTATTTGTTATTTCATTTTTCGACGTTTTTTCCTATTTATGCATTTTTAACAATAAACAGTTTGTACATAAGATTAATAATATGTCCAATGTTTTTGTTTTGTGTATCCCAATGGCTTGCTATGGCAATAATAAATCGAATATAAGGAAGGAAATTTTCAACCGTAGGTTCTTTCTCTCTCAAATAGTCAACAGCGTTGTTTAGGCAGTTAAATTAAGGTGGAAGAAGACAAATTGTCCCGTATAGGCGCCATACAGAGAGAAGGAAGGTTTGCTTCGCTTTTGTTTTAGCATTGAATTCGGCCTTGTGGAAATACAACGCGGCCTACTCCCGTTTTTAACCCGGCATTCGTTTTTCATTTATTTGACATAAAAGGTGCTTTCAAGTGTTGTTTAAGGCCGTTATTTAAGGGCTCAGTTTTCCCAAAGGGCTTTTGAGAGGAAAGAAACATTCTGAGTCGGCACACAGTAATGAGAAAACACTTCTGTGTTGTATTATTTAAAAGTATTAACAGATACTTGGGCTAAAAACCGAAGTGGAATTGACCGAATTGGGATAACGACTCTGGTCCTTCCACCTGGAATTGAATGAAACCCTGGATAAAATTGATTTTATTAGTATGCTGTTGCTCATCTCTTCTGATATGTATAAGGACCAGGTAGCTCGTAAGGAGCAACATCAAAAATTGTAAGTAGGGACACGTTTCAAGGTGAGTAGAATCCAAATATCGAATGAAATTGAACCGTTGTTCACAATGGGCAATTCCATTGTGTCCGAAAATTTACAATAGGACAGTATTTTTCGGTCAAGGGACGTGTGAAGATTACGAAAATAGCATGAGTTGATCAGTTTTTTCGTTAAGTTTGGTAGGAAATGCAATCAAAACTAGTACTTGTTCGTACTACGCGGGCTCAAACCTTGACGTCATCGGACACCTCAAACGAGGATGGATAGTTAGTTTTAGTATCCACGATGTTTCAAGAAAAATGATCCATTCGCGTCACTCCATCTTTGCGTCACTCCAGCATTCTCTATTCTGCATTATCGTTTGATTATCGCCGTTCGCCATAACAAATTGATTTTCATCTCTTTCACTCTTTTTTTATTTTTCATCCGAGTGCCCTGTGTTAAGAAATTAAATGGCATCCAGCTCTAGTGTGAAAAAGTCGAGGCAAAATACTATCGAAGACGGATTTGAACCTGCAACCAGTGAGAACATCCCCGAGGTTGATTTCAGTATAGTCCACGAGTTTTATATGAACAACCCTCAATATGTTAGTCCCGAAATAAGAGGTGCCAAGAATGTAAGGTAAGATTCACTTTTCCTATAGTAGTAATGCACTAAGTGAGGTAGTACATAAATTACCCGATTGTCCACAAATGGGTAGGTCTCTACGACACATCAAATAACTATGGGAAGCCTGTCTTGGACAGAAGTATCTTGAGTCCGCTTCTGTTGTTTCGCACTTGGGGAAGATGCACACCTTCTTCACCATTATAACGTGTAGAGAACGAAAAATGTTGAAGAAACCCAACAAGAAATCACGGATCACTCGATTTTGTACTTGATAAAAACAATCTGCCGAATGAAAAAAAATAAAGCGTAGACAACCTTCGCTGGTAGGCGCTCTGGTAACAAGGATTGAACCTTCCGCACGCCACAGGAATCCGTGGATGCTTTATGCAGGGATTGCTTCATAATCTAGTATCCATAATGGTGAAGTTTTTGACGTCACACCCCGGTCACTCGCCCGCCTGTTTTTCAAACTACCAATTTTCTTTTATTTTCCTAAATTTTTGTGAACAATTTCTTGGCAAATGGACCCGATTTTCGCTAACATTAGACAAGGTACTTTGGAAAAAAAATAAAAAAATTGACTGGAATTGCCGCATCCGCAATTAATTATATTTTTGCTAACGATCCCACTTTGGTGAGAATGACCTGATTTTTTTGGCGTTCCGGTCGGTAAATTACAAAATATCACAAAACACTTGACTAGGAAATTTTTCTTCATCTAGGATTTTCCTATTCCTTTCGTATATCTAGGGTCTCACGGCAACTTCCCACATCGTCACTTTTGGCCAAAATGAGTTTTGCATACCATTCGAAGCGTCTCCTCCTGGCGGATCGATCTAACTAAGTATAACTTAGGTACCTACGTTAGGTAACACTAAATCTCACGATTTATTGTACTGCATTAGTCAGTAAAATAAATAGGCAGATAATTTTTTGGCTCTGCTGAAAAGTCCCCAAAATGACAATGTGGGAAGTTGCCGTGAGACCCTCGATATTTTCCTATTCCTTTCGTATATTTTCCTACTCCTTTCGTATATTTTCCTACTCCTTTCGTTTATTTTCCTATTCCATTCGTATTCTTCTCGTATTCCTTTCGTATATTTTCCTATTCCTTTCGTATATTTTCCTATCCCTTTCGTATTCCCTCTTCCTCAAACGTAAATGCGAATGGACGCACTAATGCACGAGGCATTCCGAATAAGAAAGTACGAAACAAAAGTACGAAAATAAGTACGAAACAGTACTGACGTTGTATGTAAACGCTCGGTGTAAGAAACGTTGATGTAAACAAAGAAAGTGTAATCATGATTAAGGACGCTGATCGGCCAAATTGGGCTGGTTAGTTCTTAATCACGATTAATGCCTTACCGAATGTGTTGGAATCGAATAGCACTTCGGGTCATGATTAAAGAACGCAAATCGCGATTCGGATCGTCAAACCGTGATTTAAAATGTTGGTGAAATAGTAATTAATATTTTTTTAATAATTAATAATAATAATTGACAATTATTATCAATACTTTTAATAATTAATAATAATTCGTAATACTTTTAGTAATCATTATTAACTATTAAAAGTATTGATAATTATTATTAATTGTTAAAAATTATTATTATTTACTGATACAGTGCTGATGATGTACTGATGCAGAGCTAATACAGTACTGGTAGTTATTCGGAAATAACAAGAACGTCACATGGTAAGGGAGGTTGAATTACGTTCGATAAGGTGCAGTAGTGATAGGAAAAGGGTGACCGTGCACCCATCAGCAGCCCTAATTGTCAGCGGTTCCTTTCAGCAGCCGGAGCTCCCGGTTGTGGCTCGCGGGGCGGTCATGTCGATTTGTTATATCACGTTATTGAATAATTGAGGATTGGAATTGGTGGTCGTGAGTGGGGGGAGGGGGGGGGGTGGACATGCTCCACTGTATAATAACTAAGATGAGAAGGGTGGATTCAGGGGGGGGGGGTGTTGAGGAGGAGGAGGATTGAGGGGGAGCTGCCTGCCGCAGTCCGGCTATCGATTGAAGGAGACTACGAGCGTGTGATGAGGGGCGGCGGAGGCTGGGGGGGAGAAAGGGGGGGAGGTGGCTTGAAAGTGGTGAGGGAGGGGCGAACGGGGGGGTGATGAAGGGTGGGACTCGCTGGACCGGACGGGGAGGGGAGAGAAGGAAAAGGAACACACAAGAAAGGATGGTGAAGTTGTGAGGGGCGGCGGGAGCGGGGGGGAAGGAGGATTGCGAAAGAGAAAAACGGTATTCAAAAAGAAGAAACCCCCCCTCCCATCGAAAGCCCCCCCCCTCCCCCCCTTCGACTGCGCTTTTTCTCATCGCGTCCTCGTGCCGCCGCCAGCGTCATTGACGCCTCGATGAAACAAACGTCGGTAAATACGTCATCACCCATCGGCCCTCAAATTATGTATCGACGGGTACATTTGACTCATCCACCACTTCACCTGAGATTTGGTTTTTTTGGTTCGCTCGTCCAACACTATGTTCAACTTTTAGAAGCTTCTACGATATTTTTGTACTACATGTAGAAATTGGACAACTCCTCAAAACTTGATATTAACTTCACATAACTGGCTGAAACCGAGCGTCCGTCCAACGTCCGTTACGCTAATTTGGTATGTAGCCTCCTTAGGACTTTAACCTGAAGCTGACCGGGACCCGGATTTGCTGAGTGGCTCCTACAGCTAATTTTTATGTTATTCACACTAATTTACAAGCTGTAATTTCGCATGTAGCCTCCTTAGGACTTACACTATAAGCAGCATATGTCCCGGATCAGCTGAGTGGCTCCTACAGCTAATGTCTATGTTATTCACACTAATTCACAAGCTGTAATTTGGTATGTAGCCTTCTTAGGACTTACACTATAAGCAGCATATGCCCCTGATCAGCTGAGTGGCTCTTAAATCTAATTTCTATGCCATTCAAACTATGAAGCTGTAATTTGGTATGTAACCTTCTTACACTAAATAGGAGTAAGAACTTACATTAAAAGCAGGCGGTTGCATAACGATGCAAAACGTTCATTTTGTAATTATGTGAGCATAATATTTATTTGTATTATTGCTGATTCACGTGGTGACATCTGTTTTCTGCTTTGATCAAAATTTAACGCAGTAGGTAACAGCCGAAAATATGGTCATTGTAGTTGTTTTTTTTAAAATCATGTTTTTCTAACTAATTGACTCGACTTCTTTTGCTTTGAAGGTACCTATCTCCACCAACGGTACTCGTAGCAAACGCAAGGAATGACAAAATGGTTAAATGACCACAGCGTTAGAAAAACGTGATTTAAAAAAAACTACAATGACCATATTTTTGGTTATGCTGTTATTGCGTCAAATTTCGAGCATAGCCAAAATTAGAATCAGCGTTGAAAAACCATGAAAATTCATGTGCCACACTTGGGGTTTACATAAATCCATTTTGATGACATAGCAACTTTGCGCACTCGCTGACAGGTTGCGCGCTACAAAAAAATCTAACGAGGGGTCTAATTCAGAATCCGAATCTGCGATAAAAAAGGGGGTTCCCATCTGAAAAAAGTTGTTGTTGAATAAAACTCGCAATTTTATCATTTTTGAAAACTACGAAAACATTTATGAAGAATGGCGTTTGTCCGATTTTGTTACTCCGAAAATTAGAGAAAATAAAGGGGGGGGGGGGGGGGTGCCTAACTCGTGGACCGCCCTGTATATACGAATAAGTCGAAAATCATATTCAAAGTATGAATTTTATTCTATTTGTATTCATATTCATATTGACGACTGTATTCATATTCACATATCCCCATTCTGCGAATTTATTGACGTTCATATTCATGAATAAAAATACGCCGATCTCAGGTTGACAGACGTGTTATTGTATGTGATGAAATTCTTTGTAGAAACATTTCATTCATGCCGTGGCAATTTCGTTGAACATTTTGACTCACAGCCTTTTGCTGTAAACCCGAGCTCGGTGTTAACTTTTGTGAATTTTTTCTGATCATTGAATGACTGAATTTCAGTCCGTCGAGCTTTCCCTTTCAAGCTCTTAATAAGAGGGTTTTTTTTCTCTCATCTAAATCCTCTCATCTGTTTCACCATCGCGTTTGGCGCGACACGCACAGTAGTCACAAGGCAAATCTCCTTTGACAACGCGAGATTTCTAGAGAAAGGCGACGCGCCCATGTTGAAATTTCATTATCCTCCCGCCCAAAAGCCTGAATATTCTATTTTCCCGTCCCATTTCCCTCACATAACAGCTTGGGGTCTCGATACCCTTCGTATCCAAAGGGGTTTTGAATGCAAAGTCGAGGGCTCAGTGCAATATAATACGTAATATCCTACCATGATCTCATATCCCTCCTTCCGATCCCCATATACACTCTCGGAGCGTAGTGCCCTCCTGTCAGTCACTATCATTCGGTTCACAGTTGGTTCTTGGGTGAGACCCTATGGAGTTCAATTTCCCATATCTACGACTTGCGATCTACGATTAATAGAGTTATAGATCAGAAGAAGAATCTCCTTCTCTCACCTTTCGCACGGTTGCATTGCCCGAACAAATGAGCTCTTCGAAATTATTAGAACCCTCATTTTAGTCCAATAAACGAAATCGCCGAATACAAGCCAATGAAGGTCTCATTTTTTGGTATCTCGCTTATTTCTCAGGAAAGGGGGTGTCGTACGAAACGCCACTTCGAACAAAATTAAAGCTTACTGAATTTGGTACAAGATTCCGTTTTGGTACATCCATAACCGTTTTCGAGGCATAGGCTCCCAAAAATCAAAGGTTTTTTAAAAATTGTTCCGCACTTCAAGTTTTTTTGCTACATTTTATCTTTTTAACCACCCACTTGAGAAGACACATTTGAAAAATAAGTTGTAGAAGTTGAATATCGTGGATAGTGAGAGTAAATTTTGACATGTTCCTTTGCTCTGAGCAATAGTCTCAGCATTTTGAACATGTTTCTGAAAATTGACATCGCATGAACAACAAGTTGAAAAATATGTCGAAATAAAATAATTAATCGTGTTATGACATTTCATATATGGGGTCTGAATGTAAAATTAACTAGCTTTTAGAAGAAAAAAATAAATTTTGGATCGAACGAATAGTTTTGGAGCTGTAGCCAAAAGAGACCGACAGTTAGTTTTGTTAGTTTTTGAGAAAACCTTTCGTTCTAGAAGCACCATTCTGGTCTTAAATTGAAGCGTAATAAATGGTCTTCAAATTATTCTCCCATGACTTTTTTGTAGGAACAGTAATTTGGCCGGTACGAGACTAAAAAAATGACCGTAACGTAAAATTTGCAGTTTTGGGAAAACATTGCCTGTTTTCAAGACTTATTTAATTTGAATTTATTTTGTACAATGTAATTGACTGTAGTCTCGGTCTCTTCTTTTGTAAAAGTGTACCTATCTCTGGATTTTTCTTTTCAAATACACTTTGTTTTTCAATTTTTTTTTTGAACCACCACTTTGTGACCAAATTACCATGAAACCACCACTGAAATTACCGTTTTGTTACTATCGCTCCCATCACCATGAATCATGGTCCATGATAAAATAAACTGTATAACATAATATGTATTATGTTATAACATAATATTATTATGTTATAACATAATATTATTTTCGATGGCCATAGGCAATAGGAGACCTTGTTGTCAGTCACTCACCAATGATAGCAATAATTGGAATTATTCCAATCCACGTGTGTTCCCATTAGTAACTCGTCTTAAAATTAGATGCAGTAATATTATGTGCGTTGCCCTATAGTGTTTGTGCCCCTCCCCATGCACACTGTAAGTATCTCTGATTCTCAATATTCCAACCTATTGCTTCAACATTCATATTTACCGTCTTTATTCATATTCACATCTTATTCATACCTACCCGCTATGAACCCTCCACTCAAAACAGCTCCCACAACTTTCCCAAGGTAATTCTCGCTATGGAACAACCACATAATTTTGATAAGTAGATAATAGTCATTAGTAAGTAAGTAATATAAGAAATAAGTAATAGATAGTAGTAAGGTGTGCAAGCACGCCATGTTTCTATACCAATGTTCATTCCACCTGTGTATTCTTCCTCTGTTTTGTAGCCCTGAAGATGCAAGATGCAATATTGCGAAACGTTGGCCTAGAAAAATTGTTTTATTTGGACCATCCCTCGATACCCAACATCACTCCTTAGAATACCAGTGGTCAAGAACCTTTTACCTAATTTCTCTTCATATTCCTATCTAAGTGGTTTAGAGGTCACTTCAACGACGTCCTCACGTTTTTCGTTAGGATGGCATGAAGATAAGAGTCATTAACCAGTCCCTTTATTCGACTCCACGAAATTCTGTTTGCGGAACACATCTCACTCACACCTGAGGAACATCGAGGGTGGAGGAGGACAGTGATGACGAAGGATGGACCGTGCAGGGCTTAAAGGGCGGACCGAGTAAACAGTTCTTTTCCCGGTGCTCTAGTGCCCTCCCTTAGGTCCTTCGTCGAGAAAAACGAGGCGACGGAAAGGAGAAGGAAATAAAAAATAGGACGGGAAAGAAGATGCCTCCTTGTTCTGTTCCATTGGGGTCAGTGTTTGCTTTATGCGGACGCTATGAAAGGGAAAATAATTCGGGGGGAGATACTGAGAATCCTTGGTGAACGAGGGTGGTTTGGAGTGGCCTGGATATTGCGGGGGTAGTTCGGAGCTGGATGGTTGATTCCTCGTTCCTTACCCAGTCTCTCTACCCATCAACTCTTAACCCTTCACCCTCCGCCAACTTATTCTGCTTTGCCTTCCCTTAACCGTATTTTCTATTAGAATATTTACGATGGGATAATATTTACCAGAATGGGTGGAAAAAGAGGGAAAAAAAATCAATTTATCTTTCAGCCTGCTCTTGACTTCCTTATCTCAAGTGAGGTCGGTGGGGAGGCGTTAACATTCAACTGCACTAGATTCGTGGGAAGAGTTAGCGAACTACATAATAGTATTTAAATACAATTCCTCTCTACTCTAAACTCTCCTTACTGTATTCGTAATGCATTGAATGCCCAACATTTGAATATTGAATATGAAATGTATAAATCCATACGACGTCAAGAACGCTTGAAGAAATCATCAAAGATCAAATTATGAATTGGTAAAACCAAATCATAATTGAAATCAATACTTCATATTATTTAAAAGTACAATGTGTACTCATTATGCTGAGACTTTGAAAGTTGATATTGGTATTATGAGTGTTGGCACAGCCAGAAAAATGAATGCATGCAGTTCGCTGACAGTCAGACAAGTACACCGCCAATAATGCTAAATCGTCAACAAACCTAGTCGGTTTAAGCTACGTTGTGTGAGGGCGTCGGAATTGGAGAGAAATAGCTAAATGATTTACAGTGAAAACTGAAATCCTTCTACATAAGACCTCGATCAGTGAAGTCGATGGTAGTCTATTTTGATAGGATCTAATTCTAAAATGAAGAAGCATATCCCATCTTCGACCCCCTTCTGTAGCTGTTTCTAAGAGGAAATTTCATGGCTGGAAGACTCAAAGTTAGGTTTAGGTCTGGGGGTTGGGGCAGGGATTACAGGGAGAGGGGTGGCCTTAAGACTAATAGGTCGTGCTTATTGGTAGCGTGACTGACTCGATCTAAAAGCCTTCGTCTTGATAAATCATCCTCGACCAGTCATTACGACCCGTTCGAGATAGTGAGGCAAGACTTCCTTCCACCATTGCAAACTGACGACGCCCTCCCTGGCATTTGCCCTTCATATATCGTTCAACCCAGGGCGCAGTCCCTGTGATGGATATGCAGCTTCTCTCCTCTTTCATCAGCTTTCAACCGTGAATATTGATATTATACGAAATATCAGATAGGTGTCATAAACTCTGTGGAAATGTGCTGGGAAGAGGAGATCGAAGAATGTACCTCCTCACATTGTTAATACCTATTACGGTCGGACGGTATTTATCCACCGATTGGAAAATGTGATAGTAGTCGGGACGTCTGATTTCACCGAAGGTTACATTATTGAATTACTTGTTTTTTCTTCATACCGTTGAGGAGGGTTGCATTTTGAAGTAACAGTGAACAACACGTTTTTGTTGGTTTTTTGTTTTTAACAGTTTACCATTCAAAATGACGCGAAGTTTCCTGGAGTTACCGCAACTACAGCGCAAAAGACAGTGCCAAAGCTGTGAAAAAGTGCCTCAATCATAAATTAACCGTGAGACAGGAGTTCTCGCCGCTGCAGACCAAAACATCCAACCAGGTCCATCGACCTCTGGAATAATATTTGCCTGCACCAGGAGAAAAGTAGCTCATTTTGGCAGAAAATCCACTATGTTGTTGTGCAGAATGGTGGCCGTCAATATCCGGGCAAAATGATTGGAGAAGACAAAGGGAAGTTCGATATTCCCTGAATGGATAGACGCGGAAAGTGGTGGACCTGGCCGGAGGAAGAAGACAAACTTTGGTTCAAACCGAAAAATACCCGTTTCAGGATCCCTGTGCCTACGATTCACCCGGGAGTGGACATGAAGGCAGGTTTTTGCATCGGGGCTGACGCAATAAACCAAACCTACACTAAAGTTACACCACTTTACGGCATTGGAATCGACCAAGAAAAAACAATTGTTCAACCACCCCCAAAATTGGTATAATTACGTTTCATGATACGTAGAATAGTTTACGATAGTTTACAATTTTCAGAACTTCGTATCTCGAAAATTTTGAATGAACCGACGAGATTATTTGGTTAGATTTCAGTTCGGAGAATTTTCTACGAATTTCAGAGCAGTTTTATGTACAAGGGCTCAATGCTAGAGCCGAGGACATTTAGATGAACCAAACGGAGTTTGATGTTCTGAGTTACTTTCCTTTCTACGGAAAGAATGTCATTTCGAATATATTTTAAGGTAATTTACTCAGTCAACAAAGGTTGACATGTTCAGAAATATGACATATCGTCCCACAGAACGACGATTTTAGTTTTTTGGTGCGCTAACATAGATTTAAATTTGATGTACCTATTTCGTTCCATGTGTTGGGCCTGTAAGCTCAAACTGTAAGCTGTGCTCTAATATCCTTGTATTCGTTTTTGAATTCCAACTGAGAATTTTATGTTAGTATTTATAGAGATCATACTCAAATCATAGTAATTCTGAAGATGAGCTTCATAACTCTCACTATTGTGAGGAAAAAATCAAGTTTCGAGATAGAGCAATATCCAGTCCATAAATGGCCGTTACCAATTCTTAGGTATCAATATCGAGCGAAATCCAGAGTTTGCGGAACGGGGTGCTTGAGATTCCACTCTGCCTCTCGTCCTACTCCGCCAGTTCGGAAGTAACTCGATGGAGGCGGAGTCACGTTCTCACCATCAACCTGACGATGAAGAGCGCTCCATTTATGACCCCAGTGCGCTGAAACTGTGATATCTGATCATTACAAATTACTACGACTGTTTGGTGATTACATAGAGGCCGTAACAAGTTGTTTCGGAACATTAGGTATATTTGGAATTGGCTGGTAATGATTATATTCAGCCACATAACCGGGAAATGTCTATTTGTTTAGTTTTCTCAAAAATGGCTGGCACTCTTTCCAACAATAACAGCCGAATGGTTCAACAGAACTAGAATTGTTGTTGGAAATTTGAGCTGTTAGGGTTCTCCTTCACCTGCCAGACGGGTTTCACATCCTTATAATTAATCCTGGTATAAAGTGAAAACCAAACTGCTGAATAACGTCAATATTCTGGGTCCAGCAGGTTTGCCGCCAACCTCTAGATCACGGTTACACAACTATTTCCCAGTAGTCTTGTGATCAATTGAATTTAATGTACTTATTAATAAAATCCGCAGTCATGCAGCATGGCTATAAGAGCAAAGTTTTGAAGAAACAACTTGTTTATGTAAAATTTCTCCATTTTACTGGTTTTATAACAAAATTCAACCAAATTTTACGAAATTCAATTTCGTCTCAATTTTTTGCCGAGTAACACCTCAGTTTATAGATTTATATAGGATCTTGAGCGTCTGTTTGAAACGGTTTGAACTTTTTATCTCAATAATTGAGATATTAGAGATATTGAGAATTATTCTATCGAGAGTTATCGTCTGGAATGACACATACATAAACACACACACACATACATATGTGTATATGTGCATATGATTTTTTGTGTCTTTTGGCAGTGAATTCAGGATGGTCTGAAACGGATTTTTGTATGAAGAATGTTCGGAAATTCGTGTTTTTAAACATTTTGGACCAAAAACCATCGTTTTCTAGAACAATTTACTCCGAAAATCCACTAAAAATGAGTAAACTTCCTTGGTCGACTCAAACAGAGTATTATTTTCCCTTCCAGGAATTTTTTCCCTGGAAAAATAAAAAAAAAATAATAAAATTAAAATTGGATAAATAAAATGAAAAACGAGTAGATTTGGAATATTCGTGAGACGGACAGCACTGGGTCCAGGGGAGTTTCGGTTCATATGCACACAATTATTCAGGAAAGTTCCATATGATTGACTCAAGGGTTTAAGTTCACTCATGAGTGTGAATAGTTATGACTTTCGATTGAGTGACAAAATGATGATATTGAAAAACTGGTTTAAGAAGAGTCTGCCTACACAAAGAAGGAGAGGCGCATGGGACTATTTAATATTATCGGTATTACTCTGAATACTACACATACATACTTGGGATATACTCTGTAATAAAATATGATGTTTCAGGGCTATCTTTACCCTGATGAATCAGGACGTATCGTGTTTATATCTTGATGGCATATCGTGAACGTAAGGAGAGAAAAGAACATATAAACCAAATGAAAACACATACAGAAGACATTTTGTGGAAGAGAAAAGCACGAAGCAGAACGCTTTTTCAGGCACAACGTCACCGGTGCCACTGCCTCCACAAAGCTCTGATCTAGAAACCGAAAAAACAGAACTGCCCACACCGAACACACTGGTCATTTCCCCTCAAATACTCTAAGCGATGTTCGCCCACGCCTGACACCTAAAAATAAGCATTGAATGGGGCATAAAATCTCTCTCTTTAATGAACATTGACTCTTTCTAGCGATTTGCTGAAGATTTTGTTTAGGTTTGGGCGTGATGTTTCAAAGAGCTCGCCGAAGTTATAATTTAAAATAGTTTTCATCTTGGATCCTCACGAAATTGTATTTCAACTTTAGATACGCGTAGTTCATAAGAAGTTATGATAGCTCAGAGAAAGTTTTCATCTTGGATCCTCACGAAATTGTATTTCAACTTTAGATACGCGTAGTTCATAAGAAGTTATGATAGCTCAGAGAAAGTTACAACTGGTTGTAACATTCAACGACACTACGCTAAAGTATTTCAAAATTCTAAATGTCGCACGTTCAGATCGACTTCCTTGAAGAGACACAGCACGATAAGACGAGGAATCGTCCGGAAGTCGATTAGAGGCTTGTTAGTGAGCATCAATGTTGTCAGAGCAAGTGTGGAGGTTGGTGAGGGGCGAAAGTGACTTAGTCCGATCCTCTTATCCCTCTCAGTGATTTCAGGTTGGCAACTTCGATGCGTGTACACCAGCACTTCAGCAATCACCGATCGGTCCGCATGATCACGTAAATCTGGCGAGCGAATTGCGTGGGAAGATCCGCTTGTGACTCTGGACTTACTCCTTCTTAATGCGAGTTATGCAAAAGCTGTGTGGCCGCTCAGTGTTGAAGGACGAGTAAGCACACAGCTCAGACTTGGTACTGGACGTTGGAATCCCATCAGATTCAGTTGTTGCCCTTGAGGTGGAAAATATCAATGAAACTATGAAAAATCAGCGACAAGAGTTCACATCAACACCTAAGCAGTCCCTGATTCTCCTGACATTTGCTAGATGTTAACGACCTGCTGAGAACATTGAAGACGAAAAACTAAAACAGTGAATGTGAATTAGTGAATTTGTAGCTCTACCGTTATGAAAATTATCAACAAGTATCTTTGTATACATCTGAAATTAGGACAAAAGCAAATTGCTACTAAGTTGTAAACTTGGAATTATGCGAATACATGCAGGACAAAAGTATGACGAACGGAAACGGAAAGTATATTACATACAAATAAATCATTCAAAATCTAATGAGTAGGTACCTACTAACTAATTGAGATAAATAAAAGTCCAAATTTTAAATTGAATGTAGTTTTATGAAATTGAATCATTTTGACATACTTCCCGTGCCTACGGACAACAATATACCTGTAGTAGTGAGGTTGTATTGAACAGAATCTGCTTCTTTTTCCAAAGCCACGTTGAAATTAGTGGAATATCTGATATTGCACCCGAACTATCTAGTGAACACCCGAACTTATTGCAAATCTGTACACACAACTGGTTATTCGAGAAAAATGCATCGATCTGAAGACTAACTCACTCCAATATAATTTATTCGTCAATATTTCACCTCATTATAATTGAATAGTCCAAATTTGATGGGCTTCTCAAAGATAGAGAAGAAATAAAAATAGCCGTATAGGAAGTAGATTAATATTTGTGGAAGCAGAATTAGCCGCCATTTTTATTTTGTTTATTCGTCTTCACATCATTTTTTCCTCCAGAGAGAAAACCTTGAAGTGTCGTTATACGGGCGAAAGTGGACAATAGCGAGCCGGCAATTCCAGGGTTAGGTATTTAGATACCGTAAACTTGTCCTGCGTAGACATCGGGGGACCAGCAGCATGAGCTACATCTATGTCACTCATAATTTTTCAAGCGAACTATGTGGAGAGGACCTTGAGGGAAAAGATGCTCCTCGAGAGGGAGCGAAAAAGAACAGAGGGCTGTGGACTGACAAATCGTTCTCACTCGTGAGGACTCAGCCTAGAAGTAATGTGTTGAACAATTCCAGGGTGAGCTTCAGCTCCTGTTGACTCCTCTACCTTGTCAGGGACGAAATCGCCTCACTGGATAATGTTTTGAATGCTTTTTTGGTCCTGAACTCCTCTTGTCATGCCGATCTCCTTCTTGAAACTTTCAACATTCCTTGTTGAGTACGTTCGAAATTTGTGTAATCGTAATATTGGACAATGCTCGAATTCACCTAGCACATGTTGTTCAAAGGGTACATGGCTTCCACAACTATGACCATGACATTTTTACCTCCTTATTCACCGATGTTGAACCCTGTGATAAAGGTTTTTTTGGAAGCAAAAAATACACAGTCATGCAGCATGGCCAGAGATGGGCGTATTCATATTCATAAATATGAATACGAATAAAATTCATAAATCAGAAAATATAAATATGAATACGAATACAGATATTAATATGAACATAAAAACGAATAAAGGCATAATCACATCTTTTTGTGAATTGTCCCAGAATTTGACTTTTTGTGAATTTTACTAACATTTCCGTATTTTTCGTGGATGTCCGTCCAATTTCCTATTTGACAATGAATTTTACTTGAATTCAAGTTTTTTCACAAAAATTCACTTTTTTTTTTAATTTTCATACTATTAACTTTTTTTTTGTAAATGTTCCCGCAATTCACCTTTCTTGTGAATTTTATAAAAACGTTTGCCATTTATGGATAAATTACACTAACGTTCCTCCTGTTTACTGAAAACTTTTTACGTCAATTTTGCTAAATTTCACTGTATTTGGTGCGAATGTTACTCAAATTTTCCTATTTTACGAAGACTTTGACTGAAATTCGAATTGTTTTTACATAAATTCTACTAATATTCACTTTTTTTGTAAATTTTCCACAATTCACGCCTTTGTAAAAATTTTATAAAACATTTTGCCATTTATGTATGAATTTCACTAGCATTTCAATTCTTACTATAAATCTGATTTAAATTCCAATTTTTTACACCAATTTTGCTAAAATCCACTGCATTTGGTTTGAACGTTGTTACTCCAATGGTTTTTATTTTACAATAAATTCTAAAAAATTAAGTTTTTTCCGTGAATTTTCCCACAATTTAAGTACATCTTTTTGTGAATTTTATGATAAAGTTTGCAATTTATAGATGGATTTTACTAACATTCCTCCTTTTCACTATAAATTTGACTAAAATTCCAATTTTTACATGAATTTGTCTAAAATGGTTATTTATTTTTCAAGTTAGGTGGTGAGGTAGCAATTAACATTTACTAACATTTACATTTTTCCAGTGAAATTCACCCTTTGGTTTATTATTTCTAATTTATTAAGTTCTTTATAAAGTTCTTTATAAAGTTCTTTATAAAGTTTTTTTTAAGACCCCGCGCTTTCACACTAAACATTGTCACTTCACACTTCAAGGTAAGTTCGTACATTCCAAATCTGCAATGTCCATACAATCGAGAAAAAAATTGAAATTTGCACATAGTTTCCATTTGAAACCTAACGTTTTGTCTACCCAATAAGGGTGAAAATTGGGGGTTATCGTGCAAATTTGAACTTTTTATCTCAATTCTATATAGTATTTAGCATAAATATATATTTAGGATGGTCTGGAACGGATTTTGGTATGAAAATATTTCGGAAATTCGTGTATTAAAAAGGTTTGACCGAGAACAATACGGCAGTCTACTTGCAAAACCTCGTAAGTCTAAAACATAAAATTTTACAGGAGAGGAAAAAAACTGCATAGAAACGGTATAAGACCCTCCACGACAACGGACTGATTATTTTACACAGGAGTTGCACTGTAGTAGACAATAAATAATGCACTGTAGTAGAAAATAAATAATGAAATTTAGGTCATTACCTACCTAACTGAAGAATTGAAGCAACTTTAGGACTTACAACTTGCTTAGGACTTACTTGTTCAAACTTACAGGATATTACAACCGGCCATAGAGAAGAAATCAGTCAGCTGATCGAAATGAAACTTCTACCAAAGGTTCTAGAGCCCTAGTTTCATCGAAAAGGATCAAATCCCTATTTTCGGGAAAAAACGGACTTACGAGGTTTTGCAAGGAGAAACGAATTTTCGAAGTAAAGGAAGCTATAATAATTATTATTATAGCTTCCTTTACTTCGAAAATTCGTTGAAAGGTTTAATTATAATATTATGGGAAAATAGCTATCTTTTCAATTTTCTTGTTGAGAACGTTTAAATGTCATTTGGTGTTCAAGTTTCATGATAATTATTCCTGCATTGTAAGCAATTGAAGATCGGTCGTGAGAGTCTTTGATTTTTCCCTCAACTCCCAAATCGAAATCTAATTAAATGAAAGACTCATCATTGGATTGGTTCAGAATGGATCAAGGGATAAACTTGAAGAGGGACTGACTGATACAGTAAAATACGAGATGGGCATATCCCTGGGCTCTCTTCCACTTTGAACCATCCGCCGTATGAATTCCCTTCCGGCTCGTATCTGTGGCGCCAATTCCACCCTTCCCTTTCGGTCCGTATCACAGTAGTACCTACCACCAAAAGCAATTAGGAATTCGGATTATTGTATCCGAGGAAAGGGGATGTTGTTATCAGGGTGAAGTGTTCTCGTGGGGTGGGGGGAAAATGTATGGAGGTGGCTTGTGGATCGGGGATACGGTGGAGGCTGGAAGGGATGAAGCAGGGGCGGCCAAAGGGGGTCGCCCTCTCGAGCCCTCCTTCCTGAGCCCGGGAGTTTCAGTCTGTCCCGCTCCCGCGCTCCAGCGACGGGCCTTTCTCACGAAACTCGTTTCGAGGTGCCGTCGTTTTTCTGATTTATTTGAATTGACCTCCCCAAAACCCAAACGCGATCAAGTCGTCGCTACGAGTTGAATTTAATCATCGGGCCCGAACCCGCTCAAATTCGTACGGCACAGTCGGTCGCATTCCCTCGGAGGCCCAGCCGCACGCTTTTCCAGTACGTTTTCCCCGGCCGGCCCCCTGCAGGATTCGCTTGTTGTCGGACCCCATTTTTGGCTTTTGAACGTCAATTCGGAGTGACCAATGTGATCCTGTTTCAATTTGTTTATATATATTTTTATATCAACCACATTCATCGGTCCACACGTAAATTTATCAAGTGAAGTTCCAAGTGATCATATTCAACACGAGAATTCCCTAAAACTACTTTTATAGGTGAGTCTACTTCGTTACTTCGACTCTCTTGTTCCTTGTTCTCAAAAATAATCATTTCAGGAACCATCACACATTACGCATTCATCATAATTGGTTCGCATCCGCTCAACATATTGGTCGTACGTAACCTCAATAGATGAACAAATTATCCGTCAAAAATTATTCTATTAATTTATCCAGAACCGTGTTTAATCAATTGATATTTTAATAGAAAAAACAATTTCTAGCCAATTTTATAGCATACTCTACCGAGCTCGTATAGGAGCAGTGTGTACCAGCCTGTGTAAATAATAAATCCCTCTATGTAGTCAGTGCCTACTTGCTTTTAATGGTGACATTCTGGTTAATTCCAGTGCCATTTAGCAGTAATTTTGTTGCACCCAATTACAGAATTTCTTGACTTTTTTTTTCAACAGCAGGTGCAAACTCGTTTCTTAAAGCAAGTCAGTTCCTACGATCGTATTAAATACGATCAAATACGTATCAAATTTTGATTACGTAACGCTGCTCCAGTAACACGTTCCAGCACTCACATATTCTGGCTTGGGTGGCGGTTAGTACGTGTAGGTTTTCAAAGTTTCTTCTGTCGTTGACACGGAAAATGACTTTTTCGACGATTCTTGCGAGCTTACAGCTATTTTATCTCTACGTCGCATTCCAATCTGCTAGTCAGCATTACATGGTCACGTGCACGGGCTGAGAACAACCAGCCGTTCCATTTTAGAAAAAGGAATTCTATTGCCCTAAGTGTCGCTCATGGTTTTGGGAAATGACCCCTGGCTCGAGCACGTAGAATTGTCCGAGAACGTTATCTAAATTGTAGCTGAACCAGCCATTTTCTTTTGTTAGTCAGCAGATTGCATACTGGAAAGTTTCAGGGGTTTGTGTTGATACCAGGTATTTGTATCACGAGGTGGGGTGCCAGGGAGAGGTTCAAATATTACGAACTCTCTCACGAATGTAATTTTCTCCACACAATGGAAGTACCATGTTGGAATCTCTCAGCTAAATGAGCCCATTTTCAACAATTCAACTACGCATTATAAAAAATTATGAAATAATCTGACTAGTGATTTCCAAGATTGTATTTACTATCTCATCTAACTACCTCACTCGTCTCATTCACCCTATATCTATCACATTTATGTAATTACATCCAGTTTTATTTGCTTTGTAGCGATTCGGTAAACAAAACCATCATTATTATAAATAGTAAATAAGGCTCACTTCTCACAAGGCTCACAAGCTCACTTCTCCTCCTTTTCAAAATTGCTGTCTTATCAGATTTCCTTAAAATGTGCTCAGTCTATATATCGACAACAACATGGGCCTGGAGAGCTAATGAAATTAATATTGTTGCTGAGACCGCAGTAGCTAATTCAACTGTGTCATATGACAAATTACTGAGCAATATACATCAATTGAATCTCTGGCAGGAGTAAAAATTCAAGTTGCAAAAAACCAATATCTATGAGTAAAAATTATATCCAAGCTCCACGTACTTACTCGAAAAAGACATGTTGTTTACGGGAAACATGATTAGGTTTATTATTTTCAATCGGAATCGAGAAAAAATAAAAAATAAAATAAGAAAAAAAAAATACTTAACCTCTCTTACTTACCATTATTATTAAATTGTAAGGTTTTTGTATAAGGATGCGTCCTATTTAAAATTCGTCCACACCAAGATGTGGGCTCGCACCTGGCCGATGATGATCCTTGATTCTTTTTATAACCCTCGGTCGAGAGAAAGGGGCGCAAAATAGGGTTGGACATTTTCAAGACGCCATGTCACAAAAATTTTAGATGAAACGGTATATTTTCTGAAAGGAATTGAATATATTTCAATTCAGAGAAATTCGTAAGACCGATCGAACGTTGAACGACCTGCCGTTCATTCAGAATGAGGTCTCAAAGGGAGAACCGCTGAAAATGAGACAATTCTGAGCCTGAATCAGGCCATTAGGCCTGGAAAATTCTGGAACATCAGGCCAATTTTCGTAGTCAGGAACAGCCGATTCAAACTACAAGTGTACTACACATGGTTTTGCGATATCGATTCCCACGTTCTGAGATACTTTTCGTGTCTGTGGAAGGAAGGTGCGAATAATTTCTAATATAATATAATAAACATGATGTTTATTGATATTTTGGTGACTGTTCCTTGGGGTACTTCATAAAATGGGTTTAGACCTAAAAATGATTATTCATTAGCTCTAATGTAGGTAGTTTAAAAAAAAGAGTTTATTCATAATGACCATGTTCGAATTATCACTATTTCAATTCAGGTAAAAGTAGTCAAATTACCATCTTCATCAAAAACCTGAAAAATATCAGTTAGTGACATTTTATCCACTACATCTTCCACGTTTTATTCGTTTTGTCATTCGTTTCAGAGTTCAATACATGACAAACATTTGGGTTTGAACAAATAGGTTAGCAATCCACACTTTCCTACTAGACAAGCTGATCGAATACTTTGGCAGGCTCCCCTGTAAAATGTCGAAAAATGCACTTGATCACTTTTACCTCTAACATAATATTATTATAATGTAATATTATAACATATTATGTTGGCGGGGTCCTTCTTATAAATTATTAGTTACAGTCAAGGAAGACCGGCTAACATACTCGAACGAACACAAATATTTCAGCTGGCTACTTAAATTATTTCGTATAGTTATGGGACCCTCAAGGATGTTTTATACAGAACAGCGATCTATACAGAAGGTCAAGAATCTAAACAGAACATAAGATAATCTAGACAGAAAATAATGAACAGCCGTGAAAAAAAGTTGCAGTGTAAATTACTTTAAAATTGGGTTCGACATTTTTTATTAGACATTTTGACGGTATAACTTCACTATCAAATTTCTATTTTAAGTAAAGGGCCTTTTGAATGGAAGTTTGACATTGAAGCAAATCTAGATATTTGACCAACGATTCAATTTTGGTTTATTATCTTCGATAATGAACCATTGGAATCGCCCAAAGAAAAAATTTTTTTAACCCCCCCTCAAAATTTGTTGGTTTACGTTTCAAGATACGTAGATTCAGAAAATCGAATAAAAAAAAATCCGTGCGTCACCCGTACGCCGTACGCCGTACGCCGTCCGCCGTCCGTGCCACTTTGCCCAGTTAGCGTTGAGCTAAAATTACGAAATTTGGTTCCTGGGTTAGGACCAGCCCCACAATGATCCTCGAAACTTTTCATAACCCTAGGTCAAGGGGAAGGGGTTCAAAACGAACTTTGAAATTTCGACAATGTCATATCTCTAAAAATCCTCATGAAACGGTGTAACTTTTAGTTCACTTTTGTATGACCTGAAAAATTACGAATCTTTTAAGACCAATTGGATTTTTTTGCGACCAGCCGTTCGTTCACAGTGACCGCGCAAAGGTTTAGGAAAAACACTAAACTTTCGCGTCGAAAACGGCCGTTATGTGACCAAACCCCCTGACGCCCAGAATAAAACTACCTTTTTTCATCTTCCCGGTAAACTACAGTCTAGAAATTTTAACCGTGAGTCGGGGATAGACCACATTGCAATATTTACTCGGTTTCTCATCTGTAAAATTGTTTAAATAGTACCTTTTTGTAATAATACTAATTAAATTTTGATGATGAGCTATTGACTTTAAATTTTAAAAATAGCTCAGAACTGGATCACAATGCAATGTTCACTCGGTTTCTTGTCTGTAAAATTGTTTAAATAATACCTATTTGTTTAAACAAATTAAATTTTGATGATGAGCTAGATACTTGAAATTTTAAATATAGGTCAGAAATGGATGACATTTCAATATTCACTCGGTTTGTAGGACATGGTATGAGTATGGTATGGTATATTATTGTATGTATGATTTGGTATAATACAGTATGGTATGATAGGAAAGAAATTCGTATGGTATGGTATGAGTACGGTGAGAATATGTTATGGTGCCGATTTGCAATACAGTCTGGTATAGACAGAAGGGTGATCTGCACAAGGAAGATAATAAACCGTTGTGTCAAGAATTTGCAGAGTTTTTACAACTTGATGTCGTAGAGGCTTCGGTTGATGGGAAGTTTATCTTCACCAACGGTCGAAGCCAGACCATCGTGTTAGCGTGATATCGTGAGCACGGTTACTGTACTCGAGGGTGTCGTCATCGAAGTCAACACGCCTGCGAGGAATTCAGTTAGCTAGTACTTCTTCCGACGGGTAAATGTTGTATCGTGCAAAGTTTTGTAATAATAATTATACCTAATTATTATAAAATTGTTTCATCGATGGGTCAATCCAAGGGGAATAGTGACAAATAATGAAGTTATTGAAACGGCACTTCCTCATGCAACGATGTAACTAAGGGCCCTTCAATATCCAAGAAAAGGTCGTCAAATAGATGGAAAAGATAACTCGACGTTTAATTCTACCCTCAACAATTCAAAATCAAATCCACGACTGGACAGACACCAAGAAACGAGTTCCTATGCCAAACATCTCATCATTCAGGATGAATGGTTCAATAGGTAATTTGATGTTATGTTTCACGTGCAACCTTTCAAACGCTTGAAACATAACATCAAATTACCACGTGGTGCATTAATATTGACTGGTCAGTCTTAACGCAGGGATGAAATGTCCAACCTTATTCAGGGTTCAGTGAAGAAATATTTGCACCGAAGGCGGGCGACTGTTTGGGGTCTAGGGAGCTGGCGTGTGAACACCTCTTCGTTTCCCACCTTACGAGCCTCACCTCAATTAGTCGCGCACAAAACTCCGCGTTGTTAGATAGTAAAGTAGACGCGGTATCATCACGTTTCCAAGGCTAGCTGCCAAAGAATGCACGCAATCCTCTTCCAAACCTTTTAAAATCGCCCTCACAGCGATTCTCTGAAGAGTGTTGATAATTTTCAAAATGAAAGAATTGATTCAATATTACCTGGACAATATATCTAGGCATATGGTCCTTCATACCCTGTGATTTAGAAATGAATTGCCCCTGGGGTGGCCAAAACACCAACCGGTATCTGGTCCAGGATATCGTACAACTGTAGTGTTCTGTCCAACTAGCACGGGTCCATCGATATCGTTAGCGATGAGTGCGACAAGAAGTGGTCGATTGCTCGAGTTCGCAGTGTTTTATAACTGGCTTCAATTTTGCCCAGGGCAGTTTCAGAATCATTTTCGATCATATTGCAGTACATCATTCCCCACTAACAAGTTAGTTATTCAGCATTAGGATTTGCATAACCTGGATTTTCTTCAAGAGGTTCCGCCTTGCAACCATAACCCCATCGACGATTTTGAGGTTTTGGTCATCGTTTTAAATGATGACTTCTTGAAGAAAGAAAACATGACACCCCTTCAAACGTTCACGTTTCAAGATACGTCCAACTCGAATATTGATTTGGAAAGAATTATTTCGTCCAATGTGGCCGTAATTGGCCCAATCCAAAAAATCCACAGTGATGCAACATAGCTATAAGAGCAACATTTCAAAGAAATAACTGTTTTTATGTAAAATGTCTCCATTTTACTGGTTTTACAACAAATTTTGTCTCCATTTTTTGCCAAGTACCACCTCAGTTTATACATTTTTCAACGCTGAACAAGATTTCAAATCCGTTATCAAATTAGAGCAGATGAGCAGTGAAGAACATTATGAGACTTTTCATAACCCTTGGCCAATTGGAAGGGGTGCAAAATAGGTTGTGAAATTATCAATAATAATATCTCGGAAATTTTAAATGGGACTGCATTGTTTTATATAGATTCTCATCATCTAGGAACGTGGCAGCGTTCCCCCCGCCAAGCAAACAAGTTGAGAAGAACGAACGAACTTTAGCCGGTGCATTTTAAATTATTCAAGTCGCTAGATCTAAATGGAACAGAGTTATTAAACGCGTTTCCCAGGTATCCATATCTCGGCTCCTATTTGACCGATCAACTTGAAATTCGGTGTGGGTCTTCTTGGTGGATAATAGAAAGCTCTGAAAGTTTCAAGTCGCTAGGTCAAAAGAGAGCCCAGTTATATAACTTCAAAACCCCAGTTTTTCGCCCTTATCTTGTTCTTCTTCTCCTCCTTTTAACCGGCGGGTCAAGGCTACAGCCTCTCCACCTTCATGATTGACCTGAAATTTTGCACAGAGCTTCGTTTCAACATCAGACGGTGCGTTTCAAAAGATTTAACCCACAATCTCAACCAAAACAGCTAATAATGTCCACTATGACGAGTCAACAGCGTGGGTAACTAATCGACTTGAAATTTGGTACAAGCCTTCTATATAACATGACCCAGTGCTATCTGAAAGAGTTAACCCATTATCTCAACCCAAGAAAATGTTAGGAACAAAAAACTGAAATTTTGGCTAATTTTGGCCACTTCGCTCAACTCGAAATGTGGTGTGGATCTTCTTGCTGCGGATAACAGAAAGGCCTGAAAGTTTCAAGTCGCCAGGTCTAAAGGGGACCGAGTTAAATAAGTTCAAAAACCCCTGAAATGTTCCAAATGTCATATCTCGAAAACTTTGAGAGCATCAATTTCGAGGAAAATTTTAATCGATTTTGATTACCTTTATTTTTTAAAACTATCAGGAGCATTGTACGACCAAACATTCGTTCACAATACAGCCCGAGGGAAGAAATAAGAAATAAAATGATCAACACGAGCGTGAAACAGTAAAACATGGAAGGTCATTTCAAATATTTTTTGGTGCATGTTTTTCAATTTAAATCTTTCATTTACCTGTGCCCATAAGCCCATATTTAATAACAAATAAATTATTGATCACTATTACATTGGCCCGGAATTAAGTTGGACATTCTATCGGAACAATGTCAAACATTGATACTCCAAAAGTACGAGTAATTGGCTGTTGAGAAAAACCTCGAAAATAATCTTCAGGATCCGAACTTAAAAGGTATTAATAATATGCGGTCGGTGTATTGGTTGGCGCTGGTAAAAGATACAAGTGGACTTGCACTAAGCTCTTCTCAATTTATTTCTTGGCAGGAGGATGGTCGAATAAAACATTTCAATACCTACTTTCAAATTTGTTGGAACCTGAGTAGGTAGTCTTTTGGTAAAAAGTAGTTACGAATTAAGAGAGTTTTGCATCCAACTCAAGAATTTATGTAGGTTCGTCCTTTTAGACTATTTATGTACTGTATATTTGAGTTTATGGTTCATCATAATATGTACATATAAATATTTGAAGAAGCAGTTGAAAACGCGAATTATTGACGTCACTAGGGAACGAAATGAATTCGTTCTTTCTTCTTAGATTGAAGCGTATTATAAAATCGTTTTTAACGCCTATTTCATGCCTTTCAGTTGAAGTATTATGGATTGTATAATTCAATATTCAATTGTCATTCAAATTATTTTTAGAGTCGACGGATTGAGAGCTCCAAAAAAGGTTTTCGAGTGGTTTCCATGAATAAGTACCTGCACTCATTGTTCCAGTTCCATCTAAATGGGAGCATGAAGCTCCGTGAAAGTTCTATGGCGAAGAACATTTCTTTGACGATCGTCCTTTCATGGAACCGCGTTACACATTCTAAGAAGCTTCTTCGGTAAGAGCGATGGGTGGCTTTTAATGCCGTGTTAACCCGGAATACAGCGGTTTAAAGAATAATTTCAATAATAATTTAATAATTTCAATAAATTAATTTCAACAAAAAAACGCAGAGATGTGAGAAGAGGTTCAATAAAATCCACATGGAACCATCTACGGTATGGCCTCACTGTATGGCCTCAATGTACTCACAGGGATATCGGACTGTCAAGGAATAATAGAATAATAGTATATGAGTGAGATTATCTCACTGAGATATCAATCTTCCGAATGGACTGGATTTCTCGGGAACGATAGACGACCACCGGGCTGTATGAGCTCAAGGTAGGGACGGCCAACGATATTTAGGCATTCGTTGAAAGGAATTTTCGTATTTTTCAAATCTACTCTCATATAAGCCACCTTTCTTTGCCGTCTTCCCACCAACATGCCCCCAAGCCCTTTTGCCCTCTATTTTTCTGTCATTCAATCCCCGCAATATTCTACCAAGCGCATTTTGAGAAGGAATTATTGAAGTATGTGCTCTCTGGTTTTGCTCGTACATATATCAAATACCTAAGTGATTAAGAGCCATGATCACCAAACACTTCTTTTATGCCAATTGCCTACCTAATTGCCTTACCTAAGTGGTTATGTTGTTTTCTGACATTCACTGTAAGTTCGATCTCCATCGATGATCATCCTGTTGCTACTTCTTCCTGCGGTTCTCTTTTCCAGTCCTACTGCTTCGTCCACCATCTTTAGAAAATGGACCAAAAATGGTTTAGAGTTGCGCTATGGGCTGAAAATCGGTTTTAGCAAACTTTCATAGGATCAGTAATGAATGATACAACTTCTTAATCATCATATACTTGAAATCGAAGGTGAAGAATTGAGACCTCGTATCTCAAATTTACAGGAAACCGAAACGTCCTTATTTCTTTATTATTCCGTCAATTTCAAATTCCTTTCACCACTATGTTTCACTTTTGAGCCAAAATACTACAAAAATCCAGCAAATGAGCGCTAAAATCAGTAAAAACCAAGGAACTTACCTACTACAAACCAAAATTCCGTTTTTGACAAAAATGGAGATACGAGGTCTGAATTCTTCATCATCGAAATATCGAAATCAATAAATTAATATTTACTCAAGTGAGCGTGAGGAGGAAGTTTGTTGACAAACGATTTAATGGAGTTTTAATCGGAAGAATAAGAAAAGGAGTCCTGTAGACGGTTAAACGTTATGCAAATGCAAATGAAAACTCGATTGGGTTCGTTTAAAAAAAAAATCTAGCTGTGGAGAGCTATTCGACTAACTGTCAACTGTCTGGGAGTTATGAAGTTGTTTCAATTGAATTTAGATTATGATGAATCATCAACAAACCCCCATGTTTTCAGATGTTATCAATGATAATATATCATGGAATAAACAATGATGATGAGGAACAATCAATGTTGGGTTTGGGATTGGTTGTTATATCATTGCCTTTCATCCGGGCGCATCCACTGTCTGCCTTATAGTATAAATGTATTATACTGTGTAATTACAAGTGTGATGAGACTCAAACCTTATTTCTCGTCAATTTCCAGATGACTTGATCGATGATGGACTGCGATGGGCGAGAAGGAGCAGAACCGGCTAGTACGGCACTGACAGTACGAGCGGTACTGGTACGGTACTAGTACTGGCGGTACAGGTGGTACTGGTACTGATCCAGGGAAATGAGACATTGACAGGATGCATGCAGCCATCGAGCGCAACTCATGGCGACTTCCACCGGAAGAGATCGTTCAGGTGGCCGACCCCAGGACCAAGAAAGGCCAGGTGACGATTGACTCTGTATATCACCCAATATCCGAATACAATACCTAAGAGAGGAGAGATTTTAAAAAGAAATACTCCGTTTATTACTATTTGGTATCGTTTCGATTCGTAGTTTGAAATAATTAGCAACTGTTCCCCACGATTAAAATAGCAATCGCATTTCGCAATTAATAGCCTATTCCTATGAAGTCTGGTGAGATTCCGGATTGTGGGTCATGTGGCCATTGTTTTGTTGACGATTTTAAAGGGGGATCATTTCAAAAATAATTAAACCCTCCAATCCCGAATTCCGAATCTCTGTAAATTTTAGTGGGGAAAAATCCCAATCACATAGTACTTTTATGCAATACGTACTAAATAAGCCCTAATATGGACCCAAAAATTATTCATCTCGAATAAAATTTGTCACATGTTGTTATGATACGAATAACCTCTCTATTTAGAATTAATATAGAGCAAGCCTCTATTAATTTATAGCTACTTTTGGAGATATGATGGGATTAACTCCGTATAAATGAATGACAAAAGGTAAGGTGGTGAAAGTACACCTAAAACCGATATTTCTTGAACGCTTAGTTTTCAGAGCAAAATCTTAAGGATTTGTAAATCGAGTGTCTAAAGTGTGTTTGATAAAAATTCATTTATTGACAAAAACTGAGAAGGTTGAATGGGTGGGTGAACATTTTTTGCTCAACTTTACTCACACCAAATTTGATTTTTATTCTTGTTTTTAGTTTATTCTGAAACATGTTTCATGTTTGTGCTTTTAACATAAATTCGTTCCACATTGGCGCATCCTGAGCCAGGCTGCTTAATTTGGCTCGATATTACGAATAATGTGGAATTTCACATAACGCTACAGCAACATTGTTCTCGTTCATGATGTCCTCAACACGCTTCTTATAACCATGCTTGGTTTTCTCCTAATTTTTATTCAGTTAATTTATGCAAATCTACCAATTGCTTTATGTGTTCCACATATGCTGATTCCATTTGAATCGTCCAATTTATTTTTAACAAGGCTCGAAGAAGACACTAATATTTCGGAAATGCTAGAGATGAGAAGTTTAGTGTCATCCACACTTGAAAATTGGGTGTCGGGTTTTTTCAAACTGTATGCTTGTTACAAGAATTTACACCGAACTCACATTGGTTACTCCTTATAATTGCACCAATTTACAATGTAAACTTCCCCAAAAGCTAACTTCCTCTTTCTTACTCTTGCATTAATATTCTTCTTCATGACTTAAGGATGAACTTATCTAACGAAGATTAATGTAAAATGTATAGGTACAGTACAACCTCGTTTACCCGGACGAATCGGGACCGGAAGTGATCCGGTTAATCGAAAATCCGTATAATCCGGAGTTATAGAAAGATAAATAAAACAAAATGTAAAATGATAACTTACTAACTAATTTCCTTTTGTTCATGAAAAAACACAACGCTCGTATTTACGCAGTCATTCAATTTACACGATACAGTACTCTAACTGTAAATACTTTACAGTAACTTAAGTTACTATTTACAGTAATTACTGTAAATCACGAAAAACCTTTTATTTACACACCTTAAATATCTTAATTTACACAGGTTTTATGTCATTGTAGAAGTACCCGCCCTACTACCCCATGTGGCTGATGTACGACTACATAAACCCTGTGTTAATTAAAAGCGTTTTTATCAAAATTAATTTTTTTATTTCTCGTTCCGGATCGATCCGGATAATCCGGACATCCGGTTGAACGAGGTCTGGATAAACGAAGTTGTACTGTACGATTAAATAGTGACATGACAAGGATATTTGAGTTGGAAGGTAGAGTTGATAGCATTTTAAATGTCATGAATAATTTAAATCTCAGCAAATTTTCCTCAAAACTTTGACGTCAAAAAACGTCTTGAATAATAGTCAAACGTACATGTATTTCCCACAAAAAAATTCAAAATTTTAAAATTTTAAAATAACATACGCGTACGGTAGAATTCTGGCTTCCCTCCCTGCCATCGGCAATGCCTACTTAAGAGGTTGATGGAAATGGGGCTATTTGCAATACACCCTACACTACACCGAGCCCCTTCTACAGCTCTAATGTGCTTCTATGACATTTTGTTTCTATTCCGCTTTAGCCTGGAGAGATGGAAGAGGTAAGGTGATTGCATGCACCAGGTCCACCTTCTGAACAATTTTATTCTTTCCTAGATTGCATTTTTACTGAATGAAACATCTTATAATTTATCATCACGATTTGGCCTTACCTTTTTCTCAAATACAATGGGACATGGGGAACTTTGCACCAAATTCAATAATGTGGATATTCTCTTGAAGCTCTCCCATTTTCCCACCTCAACATTAGTACATCATAGTAATTCATAGTTGCAACCATTATTTCAATATGATAGACACGTAGTGTGGTAGGATGGGCTGTCAGAGAAACGGTCATACCTATAGAAAATATATTATAGGTACCTAGCATAATTCTTAACCCGTTCGGATTTCATTAGTTTATTGCTCTTGTAATACAAAATAATTTCTGCAATTTCACGCATAGTAACTCATTCTGCTTCGATTCGTTTTCCGTATTTTGCACAATTAGTGCTATGGTAAGATCACTCACTGCATGTTAGTTAGTCTATAGCGTTCAAGGAAACCTTGAACTAAGGTCAGGTATAAGGTAACTGTGGATTCTTTATAGTGATTAATCGATTTATACAAAAATTCTCCAAAGGTTCAATGACATTTATTGAAGAAACAATAAATAATGAAGTATGGAACATAATAATTATGTTCCATACTTCATTATTTATTGTTCAGGATCATCTCGTTCACAAGGACGTCCGTTTTTGTGTAATGGGTTCTGCAGTGACATACGAATTACCTGATGTACAATTGGACAATCAAATGATGCGAGACACTATATTTCTCATTATGTACTTAATTTTTCCGGAATTAGAGAAGTGTCATTTCATAGCATCGTAACGCGCAATCAACATTTTCATAGCTTATAACGATTTATGTTTTAAAAAATTGGTTCAATAGCTCGAGTTAGGTTCAACAATTTATTGGTCGCCGCAAAGCATATAAAGCTACTACAACCGTAGAAACATGCAATTTCTGTCTATTGATAGTAAAAACTCACAATAATTGATGTGGAATACCTTATTCATTTAGCAGCCCACGCTTGGTATGGTACATATATCGACATCGATGAGCCCTAGTGTCAAGCTCTGAACTTACGTCACTGGTTTGCGTTTCTACAATTTTTTTAATTAACGGACAGAATTTTGAGCTGCAAATTGGGAAGATTTAGAAGGGCGCTGAGACCAAATTTGAGGTTGAAATTTCGTCCCATACGACTCGTACTACCGAGCTTAGTCAAAAAATTCCTAATATTCCATTTTTCCGCCACTCTGCTAATTACGATTGGGTGAAATTCATCCGAGGAAAATGGGCCTATTACATCAACTCAAGGTTGGTATTTATCGCTGGAATAAGATTTCAACTTAATACACACTCTTACTCGTGTGCCGAATGATGTTCTGATTAAAGTCAAACACCTCTGTTGAACCAAAATTGTTTCAATGTTTTCTCGGTCAGGGTAACCTTACGAAAGAGTGGTACCAACTTGATTTTTCATCCGTTGTGAAAGGGCGAGAAGCGGAGAAAAGTCGAATTAGATAACTGTCTCGATGTAGCTGCTCGTTTTTCCCGTTGAGATATGTCACTAAATGTGTCCGGGATTGGATGGGAGCCAGAAGTAGCTGAGCCGACCTAACAGTATTTCTAGAAAGATGAAAGCCCTCCTACGTCCGTTTCGTCTTTCTCGTCAAATCACTGTTGTTCGCTTTTGTTTTGTTTTCATCACGAGCTAGGGACGAATAAGCCTTATCTTCTCGACTACAAAAAGCACCTTCTATTTGGGGTTCTGACTTATTGGCTGAGTCGAACATCATGAATCTCTTAGAAGTAGTACCTATGACTGTATAATATCACTGTTTGATTGAGCGTATCATTGATTAGATTTGATGTACGTTTTTGAGTTTTGATGGAGCTCCGATCAAAGAACTTTAAGAGATGAGTTTCAGTTCAGAAATCTAGGACCACACGCTCCGAGAGTTCTAAAACTTTAAATTCAAAACGAATTTTAAGTGTATCGATCAATGGGGAAGTGGGAAGCGCTAATACCAGAAACAAAATATTATTACAAACTCCGTTATCTACTACAGTGATCATGATGGGCATTGATGTCGTGATTCGATTAGATTTTTGAACCCTCAGGATTTGAAAAATTGGCAAGAAGTCAGTTCAGAAATCCGAAAAGAAACACACCAGAAGGCAATAGAAAGTCGCCGCGCGTTTTTTGGCACCAAACTATAACGCCCAAACAGGAGGAAACCCAACATTTTAAAACCATCTGCAACTTATTTCAGTGTTCTCGTATACATAAGTAGGTGCTCGAACCGTTCGACAAACTACTCGAACTATTTGAAGAGTTGGTCAACTTTTCGGGGTGGTTCGATTCCGAGAGGAGAAGTTTGACTTCGAAAATCTAGGAATTTACGGTTGGAATTTGCCTCGAATGAGCCCCTTGTAAGAACATCCCCGACCAAAAACCAAATATTAGAGTTAGTACTGAGCGTTATTAGAGTTAGTAGTAGGGCGTCTACTGTGAAGTACGTTACAGAACGTATTATTTATTTTTTATTAACCTTTCGGCAGGCGCGCCCTTTCTAGTAACAGGAGCAGGCGCGTGTTGTACTTTTTACAATACCTACCATTTTAGGTATAATGAACTAATATTTTCCCAATAATTTTAAAAATGTTTATTTTACTTAAACTGACAATGTTTAAAATTAAAAAAAAATAGGGATTAAATAATTATATAATTATTTTTATGATGAGTTCTTATGTACTCGTAAATGTAATGGTTCACTCGTTAGCTGCATCATCATCATCATCATCACACCTCAAACACACAGTTTGTTTCTTAGCATGTGGCTTGTATGAAGCGAGAACACCTGTCACATTTCATAGATGCAGATGAGTTCTTCTGCCTTCCACAGATCCAGCAAGTTCCTCTTTTCTTGGTTGGAGGTTCGGCAGACGTTGTAGCTTCCTCCGCAGGTTCTTGTTGGTAGCGTTCCAAGTGCACAGATATATCCTTGGGGAACGATTTGATTTGTGCTCTAGTTGTCAGATGGCCTTTCATTAGGTCCAGAGCTAGATTTTTTTTGGATAACCCTTCTTCTTGGAGTATTTTCTGGGTCATTGAATGAATGAATTACTCTTGCGTTTATGCTAGCTATATTCATAAGAACGTAGAAAATTGCTTGAGGCCGGCGTCTTTTTTCGAATTTGTCTTACAATATTTTTTTTAGGTGTTTTCAATGTACCTTTCAGTTCAGTTTTACACCAGATGGTTTCTAGATATTTCCCGAGTACAAAATCTTCTTCATTATTCACAAAGCCTTCGTCATCATATCCTCCTTCTAATTCACTGTCATCAGAATGGTCATCACGTCCAATGTTTTCGTCACTAAGATCACTATCACTATCAATTTCAGAGTTTTCATCACTTTCATCAGAGAGTTCCTGAAGAACACGAAGTATACATGTCTATGTCTGTAAGTCTTAACATGTCGAAAAACAATAGTAAAACAATAAAATATAATTGAAAATTGTAGGTGGAAAAGTTACACGATTGAGCGTGCGTTAACAAAAAGTACAACAGAGACGTACCTCATCAACCTGTTAACTGACTTGTGACACTAGGGGTTGGCATCCAGTGAAAGTTCGTAGGAAGGGTTGGGGGAGGCATAGGTAGGTCACTCGGATTTCCCACTCATAGTGCAATGACCTGAACCCAAAAAAACCGACAGTGTTGTACTTTTTACAACAGCGCGACTGCCGGAAGGTTAAGGCCAAAGAATATTTTACGATTGTATGCTCGTTTCTCAAGATGGTGAGTCACGTTGTTTTGAACGCATCTAATAAGTTCCACTCGATATCTCAGGTTCTTTGACTACATTACTTTCGAACCTCCCTCATCATCGACTGCCATCAATCAGTGGGATTCGCTAAGGACAGCGAAGTAACAATGTCCCTCCAAACTCCCCCTCCCATCTCATCGTGAGGCCGATGGATGACGTCCGCACATCCATCACCCCCACCACCACCCAGAGAAACTCTGCTAATCGAATTTTGAGGGGAAATCTTCCATAATAACGACGAGTATACACAGGTAGGTCTTCTGACGGTTCACTCTGGCGCTAACGAGCTGAGCTGGAGTTACACGGAAAGGGTGGGCGACCGGCGAAGCAGTAATGCAGGGCTGGGGGTGAAGTGAGGGCGAAAACTCGGTGCGAACCGGTGGGAGGCATCGAGAGAGGAACTTAAATGTTCCTGAGGGAAGATTGATGTTGAAACCGTGACTAACCGTGTTGAGTAATAAATGGGAACTGTATACACACACCCTCTTGATTCTGCATTCGCCGACGCGCCACCACCGCACGATCTCCCGCCCTGTGCCACTTGTAATACCGACGAACTAACCTTTTCCTTGGTAACTCATGGAAGCAGTATGGTTGTGGTCACACAACTTGGGGGTCAGGAGCCCAGACAGAAGAGTGTACGTCAGGTTGAAACCGAATTTTAAGAACTCCATGCGGAATAGGCACAGCATGTCAATGTAAAGACCACAGACCAATACCTCACGCCATTAAAAGAATGTCCCCGACGTACTTGGCCAAAGCGTACGAATGCCATGTAATGAACAAGACTTGTACATATTACTTAGTAATGTAACTCAAATGTTTATATTTTTGTCCTCCTAATCAAATTCTCTATAAATTTGTACCCTACAACGTTTTCTGGTCACAACTGAAGATGACTGTCAGACTGCAATCGAAAGCATAATATGCTCATTGAGCTTATTATGCTCAATAAACGTTGCTCAATAATCCGGATCTCAGTAGAACCCATAAGATCCACACCAATGCCCATGAACAAGAATGCCCATGTTCTTTTCTTCACCGTTGAAAACCAGTAAAGGCTGTGACGTACCTACCTAATCATTTTTTCCCTTCAAATTTTCTTCTCCAATAAAGTTACGTTATCTTTGTCAAAAACGCGGGCGTCCTGCTCGAATGAACTCGAAAGCCCTTCAAAGTGATGTATAGTTATGAGTTTCAAATATTCAAGTCTCCCCTCTGGAAGTTTTAGCCTTCTTTCGCCGCCACAACTATTACATCATTCTTATCGCGTTGCCTCCGCTTTTCTACTTTTCATGCCACTTGAAAAGGATGGAAATTGGGGTGAAACTGATATTAATCGAGGGGAGACCAGGCTACGGGAGCCGAGATATTAGAGGAAAGAAAAGAAGTCCGGTAAAAAAATCACTACCTAGGAAACTCTCGTTAATTTCGTGAAAAGATTAGAAATCTACAAATTGACCGTTCGCGTTTTCGCTTGGTGGACATTCGTTTATCAGTTCGTCATCCAGTCCACTTTAACCCGAAAGAGATATTGTAATTGAGACAACAGGTCATCTTCCAGCTCTCAATCGGCGCAGTCTTTCACCAAGTCAACATTTACATTGATTCTCTAACTGTGTGGGACAAATGAATCATACGGTTTCATACTAAGGTCATTAGTAAATTACTGTCTCTATATCGCATAGTAAGAAGATGTGAGTTATTATCATGAATTTGAGAAGGAATTTATTTTACTAACTCCATTTCACCTTTAGTGGTGCCAGTAATGATACTGATGCACCATTTTACAATTTTCTCTCACCTAAATCTCAAGTAGTGAGAAACCAGTATGATTAAATAATGATTGGGTTGTTGTTAATCGATTCCACACTGTCGAAACCACCTGCCAGGTTTGCTAGGGTCTGCTGTTCTCAACTCCGACGTCCCTCAACGGTCAAAGCTCCGTGTTTTCCAGGCAATAGTTCGTTCCATCCTGTGCTACGCTTCCGAATGCTGGGGATTCCGCGAGTACCCAACTGTGGAGAGTGTTCTGATGCTGTGGTTGAAGCGACCATTTGGTTCTTCCCAGCTATGCCCCGAACTATATTATTCATTTGGAAACCGAGCTCGGTGCCATAAGTACCTTCACCCTTGAATCTCATTTTAAGTACCTCACCAAGGTGGTGAGTATGCCCAACATAGTTGCGAGAGAAATTGTTCGGAGAGGTATCTCCTGGGCCAAGGAGTACCAGATCATGGCTGAGAAATATGGCGTACCAAACTCCCTGTACTCATTCGATGGGACAAATCTTAGACGAGAGGGTAGTGAGATTCTGGAGGGCTTTCGTCGAGAACAGCGTGAGCAGTGGTGGGCCAGGGGCCCTGGCCCAGGGCTCAGTCATCAGAGACCTTCAGCCTGTATAGGAAGCTCAAATGAGTACAATTGCGTTACAAGAGATCCGATGGCTGTTCAAAATCCGTGGGGAAATGCTGGATGTCAATGGGAAGCCACTTGACCCTATGTGATCTCCATGCAAGAGAGGACGTTCACCATTTCTTCTGCGTGTGCCCCGCTCTCTCGCAGTTCCGCTTGAAAGTTATTGGTGCTTGAGACCTCTCCAGAGATCATGCGGTTGGGCTGCTGGACAGTGCTCACGAGGTATCGTGAGTCCTCCGTCTTATAATTTCAAGATGTATGTATTTTTATCTTATGCAGAAGATAAAAATTTTCTATCTAATTTTTATATCTCATTTCATTTCTAATCTTCAACACCTGTACTTTCGGCTGACGGTTGCATAACCAAGCTGTATTGTTTATTTGTATTAATGTATTTCTTTTCCTGATTTTAATGACAGTAAACTTCTTTCTTCTTCTTCTTCTGTCGAAACCAATTAATGCACCAACGTTTATTCACTCGTCAAACTTCACTGATCTCTTGATAATGTCTTCATCGTTCCTATTCATCACCCTCTTCAACATTGACGTTGATTAGATGAGGCGTCCAGGGAAATGAAGGGCACTTTGAAAGCAAAATTGAAGTACGCTTGGAATTGGTTGAAAAGAAAACAACTCAACTCTGATATTGCGGAGTCTGGCTTCAACAAAAGTTCTTAACGAGCCCTTACATAATGTAGATATAACCTATGGAATCCTTCCCAGTGATCCCCGTGCCGCTCCCGCCTCTGAGGACTTCAACGCTAAGTTCTTGGCAGCTAACTTGGCTTCACTTTGCCACAACGACTCTAGAAGCTTTGACTTTGCCACGCTGTACTTTCATCCTTCCCTCGAATTTTCTTGGTCACCGTGAAATAAAAATGGGACCCACAGCCAACTTTTTGAGTTTCCTTTTTCTCCCCGCTGTTTTTACTACACGGCGAACTTTGTTATTATTTTGTCCCTCGTTCCGTAGGAAATTGAAACATGTCTGGAGGTTTTGAGCCTTTACGTAGCCCAAGATTTACTCGGTAGATACATAACTCAAAACTTTTGACCCAACTCTCAGAAAATATTTCAGGATATGTTGGCTTCAAAGTCGCTCAAGGGTGCCTTTCAAAGTTTTAAACTATCCTATTAGACAGAGTGAACGAACAGAATAACTCTGTTATTATTAGAAAACATTGTTAAGACATTTTATGTTTTCCGAGTTTCAGAGTTTGCTATAGATACAAATTCAGAGCTTACAAACAGTTTTCAGATTTTAAGTTGGTCTGGAGGTAACTTTGTGAGTTAGAAATGGAACATGGTTGATATCTATATCAACCAATTTTCACCATTAGTGTCACCTGATGTTCAGTCAGTTGGGCATAACCTAAAAATCTTCAGATCGCTGACGTTGTAAATAAAATGCATTGATTCCAGTCGCTCAATTACTTTATTATTAGAAACATTTTGTGCGATGCACCTAATGGATCCTAATGCACAAAACTTTGGCGTTATGAAACAACAGTTCAATTTTTCTAAATAACGTTTTACATAATATGTAATTCACAATTCTGTCTACATAATTCACAATGTTCTGATAATATTATTATCAGAACATAGATATAGTTCAACACTGTGAATTATGAAGGCCGATGGATACAATTTAATAGACATTGAAAACTGTACGCTATGCAGATTTCTTGATGACGGTCGCATGACTTGGTTAACTATCTGATCACGTACAGTGAAATGGCCTATTACGTAAGCAGTTGTGTCTGAGGTGGAATATGTATAATAAGTGAGAAATGGTAATGAGAAATGTAGGCTAAGGTTAGAGAAGCACACGCTACCTCCAAGTACACACATGCCATGTGGCACGAATGAATGAAGGGAAATATGTACCTAATTACTAAATTCAACTAATTTATTGCGGTAGGAAGTTGACGAAATGGTAGAAAGAAAGGGCTCTATGAAGACAACATTCATTACAATCTTTCTCTACTTTATGGACCACAGGAAAACTGCTCCTCATTATCGATATGTTGTTCAAAATCTATTTCCCATTCGTCTCATTGAAAAAGTTGATAATCCCGACAATATAATTAACGTGAGCAGTTTTCCATTCTAAATATTGTAGGACGGGTGTGCCGAGTTGCACGGCGTTGGATAGACAAAACCTTCAAAACATAAAAGACTTGCAGATGTGTATAACTAGCAGTTGACGTTGTAGAATGCTGAAGCTATGATCTGTTACAGATCTGTTAATCTCAAATCATTTTGATTTCTCAAAACCTACGCTTTCCAGTTTTGTTTGGATCAGCATCAAGAACTCCGGGCAGTGAAATAAATAAAGATCTTGGTAAATTTCTATTTATCTCAAAAGGTCAATACACATTTGGTGGGAAGGTTAAACACATTTTTTCGGTCGATTAGAAGGATTCTTCATTATAGAAAATAATAAACCAAAATCCGTTCGTACTCCTTCCGGTACTTTGCCCTGTTAAATTAACCGAGAAATTCGGCAAGCGGGCTCCGACCCGGCTGGATGATCCTTGAAACTTTTAATAAGAGTAGGGGAGGGGTTCAAGGGCAGTAGTGCAAACTACTCTAATTAAGGCCTTGATGCTTGAAAACTGAAAATAAGGCTTTAGTTTTCCACACGACTTTGAATGGATTTCGGTTTAGAGTATTTCTTCATGACCACCTGATCCGTTGTACGACCAGCTGTGAGTTTAAAATAACAAGCAAAATACTATAATGAACTCGGCTATTGAATGTTGCTTCAAAATTTGACATTTAATGTTACGAGTAGTATTCTCAGCCGTTTTCAGTGAAGGTTGAAGCGATTGCACTAAATTGAAGATAATATTTGTTTTTGTCCTTGGCGAAAATTCGAAAATCTTGCTTTCGAGTCTGTTATAATCCCTGGCGGGTCGTACATAATACTATTTCTACAGTATTTGTAAACCATTTGGTCACTGAGTATTGACAACGCAAGTGTTCTTAACGTCATGAATTTCGTGCTTCTATCTGATTAAATTCAGTGAGCAGTTGAGGGCTACTAGGTAACCTACATCGTTAATGATTCACGATGGCAGCTCTGATTTGCTTCCCTTTAGCCTTTGAAAGCCTGGTTATAGCAGTTACACACAACTGCCCGTGGGAACTAAAGCAGCCCCTTCAATGTTGTGCAACTTCCTCCCATTTGAGAGCCCTCTATGTTATGATTACTGTATAGAGAAGTTACGGTGTTATTCCACACGCCTAGTTTCAATGGAATTGACACATGAAGTCAATTTTAGATTTATTAATGTGAGCCCTTCACTTTGAAGGATCGATACTTCGACTTAATTTTGTTTTATTTCATAGTTCCCTGGAGAACTATTGGTTCCATCCTACGATGCAACGAAATCATTCCTCCCAACCATATTCATTTGCCGTGGTTCAAATATTATCTTCTTGAACCGATTCTGACTCAAAGATTGGAGGAAGAAACGGGGGTGTTAACTTTACGTTACTCTAGCGTTGATCATTTCTTTCACTAGAGAACATCCATCTTGTCAGAGCGGTCATTAGACCTTGTCATTGTCCTATTACCAAACACGGTCTCCCATTTGTTACTCCAACGAGGAAAAACTTCTACAGTAACAGTCAAGAGGGCGAAATACGTGTCCCTCCATAACCACAACAGTCGAGTGGAGAACCCTCCAATAGTCTCTTGACACTCCTACTCGTTACTCTGATACAGATATCTCTTGAAAAATATTTTGGGGTTTCTTCAATTTATACTGTTCTGTTGTACTCACAGTATAGGTACGAATATAATGCTTTATGGCATACTTATGGAATGAAACTAAATTGATTTGATCCTCGGTCCACTGTATATGGTCTGAATCACAATAAACATAAACTCATCCAGTTTTGATGAACTGGATGGATTTAGGTTGTTTCCTAATGCTCTATTTCTCAATCGGTTGGGGCAATCACAGGTCAAAAATCATCAGAAAATTCGAAGACAAGCTGAAAGTCATAAACGCCAAAGTAAACGCTTGCATACGAGTCTGCAACACATTGAGACATTTTCATGTTGTGTGCAAACAAACTTCGTATCAAGTCATGCGCATATCATAATTCGAATTTAGAGTTCCCTCAAGAGTTTGTATACCGAGTATCAGCTTTCTAGGATGATCAGGGCCGAAACTGGGAAGTAATATCAAACTGTAAAGTACCTACCTAATTCCAATATCGAACAACTTCACTTCTGATGGTCATAATTTTGTCAATATAAATTATTGAGAATGATCACCTGTGTGTAAACAATTATTTAAACAATCACGCCCATACCGCAGCTTGTCGGCCACGCACTCCGCAGTGGTTAACGTAATATGGTTAGGTAAATCGAGAGCTATCCAACGAGTGGTGAACGATTTTTGTACGATGATAACTGGCGAAGATAAAGTTCCGTAGCAACGAATCGGTTGTAAGCGAAAATCATCAGAAATAACAAACAACTTCACTTCTGATGGTCATAATCATCATTGTGGCGACTTGGGACAAATTTCGTTAGCAAATTTCGTGACGATTTTCGTGACGATTTTTTTTTATGTGCCATATGAAAGACATGAAAATGTCAAAAACACTCAGGGTTTATTCATCAGAATTTGAATGGTATTTTGTATGTCATAAAGATTAATCTCTTTTCTGCCTTGGCCTGCCTTTAACTACCTCATGCTCTTTGCCTTCCTCTATTTCTATCCTCACACCTTTGCTGTTGCTATTAAGTCTCCAAAACAACATAGTATGTTGTTTTGGATATTATCGTCTCCCGCAACCCGATGAACAAATTGTTATAATCCACGAAATCACCCAACCTCGTTACTTTGAAACTACCAGAGCACGCAGTTCCTCCTTCAATGCGGAAATCGTATCGTGTATTTAGCCTCTTTCAACACTACACGCTAAAGTTCACATTCTTACTACACAGCCACTCAATCGCATTTCCGGAATGCTCAAATTCATCCAAATATTTATGGCAGAAGTCTGAATCACCACAAACGGATCACCACAAATGTGTTATTAGTCATTATCTTGTGTTACCTATTAAAAGTATGAAGTGCTATACAATTACCCTGAATCTCCTCCAAAATAGATCCCAAACATTTTGAAACACATAAGCGCCAATAACGGTTGTTATATAAACAATACGTAATATCAAGATTGTTAAATACTCAAATGCGATAGCAAATAAAACATCAACGATTTAAAAGGAGTCCAAATGTGAAATCAATGGGGGGTCTAAAGGAAGTGCCCCCTTGCAATGCGTGAAGAGCTCACTATTTTTTATTTATATACAAACGGAATTGATAAACATTTGTCTTGAAGAACTGCCAAGTTCGCCAAGGACGTGACCAATAAATTGGAAAAGTTCAAGTCCTACGGCCGGTCCTATACGACCCTTTATACCAATTCGTAGTGTTGTTCTTTGTGATAGCACGAGGCAAATTTACGATTCTGATATACAAAACTCAAATGAGACCAAATTCTAATGGATGATAGGAGGGCATTTATGATAGGACTTGTGATTATCCTTTTGGTGAAATTAGGGGTTTTTTTCATGTAGCTAAGTCAGTTATCCGTTTTAAATGACATGCATGAATGAAATTTTTCAAAATAATGTTTACAGAATCCGACCAAAATATTGTGTATCTGGTAAAAATGCATTTTAAGCCATTGGAAAATAACTTTTCTTTAGAACTTCGCTTTAAATGACACTCAAGAGAGGCAGAGACTAATAGATTCACGACCACATTGATTTCCTTCTGAGTGGATTTAATCTTACAACACAGTATGTAATATAATTATTCCACTAGAATATTTGTCCACCACCTCCTCCACCGGCCGTAGTTTCGATTGATTGAGCTCAAACCCACCTAACTGGTTATGGGATTATCGGATAAGCTGCTGCATGGAAGCAAACGTGGTGTATTCTCTTCCACAAAATCTCTTTGAGTATCAGCGCACTCAGAAACTCATTTCAAATTCATTACATCACCTCTGCAACTGAGAACCAACTAATAGCAACTCTACAAATTCAGAACCGTCAACAGTTCTCGAAGGATGGAATAAACCTGTACGTGTCACCTCTAAGATGCCGAAATTGGATCATCATACTCGTTACCTCTCCCTCTACATCGAAAAAAACGCGTTTTTCAAGAGTTAATTACACCCCCGTCCCCTTAACAATGTACTTACTTGTAATTTCCCCACAAATTGATAATATTACCTTCATCAAACTACAATATTCATCAAGACTGAAATATTCGCGAATATTAAAATATGGTAAAGAACTATTTATTTCTCTTACCTTGCGTGATACATTTTATCACGTTTTATGTTATCCCGGAAATTTAAATTGTCTTCAGTGAAATACGGACGATGAATCGAAAGCAACATCTTGAAAGTCGTACAAAAATATCACAAATACATTTGTTGTACACATCGTCTAAACTGTCGAAGTTACGAACCGTCTTCAATTTTCTTTGGCTTTTGCATCTTGAGCGCACTTATGCATGTACGTATCTTCACGCACTTGAGTTGATTATATTCGCACTAAAATGTACTCTCTCAAATCCAATGCACAATGATCTTTTCCTTCAAAATTTATTAGAATTGGAACAATTGTATTGGACATTTCATACAATTATTCTATATAGCGTAGATAGAATTGATTCCTTAGATTATTAGCACGTTCATTAGGTGTTCACTATGGCATCTAGGCTACTTCTTGCAGTAGGAAAATAGTTCCACTAGGGGTGCTCATGATGGCTATTCCATGAACCATTTCTTCAAACAATTCTCCGAAATCATGTACACTTCTTTTTCATCGTGTTCCTAGAGTACCTACATACCCAACGATTGGTAAGGAAAGGACCATCATCGATTACCTGATTATTATGAGCCTGTATACAGGTTTTCTTTTCAGTGAGGGTTTTCAAGGCTTAGGACGACCGGCTAGTCATGTTTGACTGGCTGAAAGTTATAGATCTGGAAATCAGTAGTAGTGTAATTTTAATTAAAAAACGTCCCCAAAATAGTATTAAAGAGTCATACCGAAACTTTTCATTAGCCCAAAATAATGGCAAGTGGAGGACTTACCACTCAAAGCCGTACTGGACTGTTGTAGGAACTTTTACGAGCTATGATCACCCATCATTGGTCGTAGGCTTTAGCCCGGATGTCTCCTTGGCGCTTTTACTTAGAATGTTGAGATTGGTAGGAATTTCATCACATCGAGGGCCGCCAGGGAGGATGGGCCCGGGTCCGGCGGAGGTAGCGACGTCTCAGCCGGAGCTTACCTAACGCTATCCTATACGCACCGCCACAGAGAATCGATGCAGAGAATTGATCGATTAACATGTTGACAAACAAAGCTCAAACCGTAATTCTCTAAAACATTTGTACCGAACCAATCATAGGTTCTAGTAGAGTCTCTTTGATGAGTCTCAGTCAAACAGAAATCATCACAGCAGGATTTATCGTTTGGTTATGTCCGTGACACATTCGGACTGCATTTCATCCATACAGATAACCTACTGAATGACTAGAACCTAATTAAGTTGGAGTGTCCTCGGGGCAGAAATTGCCGTGGCCGGTAGGCTGGGTATTCGAATTGTTTTACAGTTTGAAGCCATTAAATGATCAGGTACTCAATATTTGGAATGTTTACAAATCAAACCTAAGCACGTGGCAACTTTATTATGCGCGGAAAGCACCCATCTATTAACCGATGTTTTGTCCGAGAGGTATTTGGATTACTGTAGTAGATAAGTAGGTACCTTGTGACTAAATGCGGTGATTATACCAATCATTTTTAGCCTTATAAAATGATTGATGAGCTCTAGTTTTTTGAGGGTCAAGATTGGTTTCGACATATTTCGTTCGTTTGTTTACCATCTTCAGGAGCATTTTATTAGAAAACCGATGCTTTCTTTCTCAGCAATCTGAGCAAATCAGAGGTTTGATGGGGCTCTTGTCGGTACAGTAACCCTCTTATAGACTAACATTTCGTGATATTTTCATCCCATCTACATGGGCATACAATAAGAGGGATTCATCCCTACCCCCTGTTTTCCAAGGTGCCTTTATTGTCTTGAATCTCAATACATAATTAATCACTAGACCAACGATTCAGAATGCTCTTAATTCACGGTCAGGGTAGTATTGGAGCAAAGTAGTGAATAACAAATAATATTATGCATAAACTATGTTGGGGGATCTTGAGGGTTGGTCAGCTCAAGATCCCCCACCATAGTTTATTGTTGAAGTGGTCTAGATCCAGATATCGTCATTATGCATAAATATTATTATATCATGCATAAATATCATTTATACCAATTTTAGAATATTACATCTCTTCTAAAAGCTTTTTCTTCCAACAACCGTATGACGATCAAGGGAACAAATGGTCACTGAGTAGGGAAATACGATTTCCAAAGAATCGTTACAAAGTCGTACTTTTCCTACGCTAAAATGTAGATCATCCACAATATTCAAGTAAGTATAAGAAAGCATAATCAATCTTTATTAATAAAATCTGAATAGTTAGTCTGAAATAAGTTTTTTTCACCGTTGAATTTATTCGAAAACGATTGGCAATATATCCAAGGTTTTCACAGTTTGTACATTAATTTGTACAACGGCCGCTCTAAGCATCCAGGAAATATATTTATGACGAGAGTTGTCGGTAGAAAACGAGAAAAGCTACTCATTGAGAAAACGCTTTTATTTTAGTGCATTATTCATCTGGTTGGTTCTATGAAATAAGGTTAAACGCGAAACTGGGTATAGGCCGAGGGTTATCCAACTTGAATGTGGAGCCACTGTTATTTCAGGAATAGTACTGTGGACGTCTTATAGTTGCTTCGATTTGTATTGAGTAAACTGGGAGAATATACCAAGAGTAATAGCATCTGTAATATTTCTACGGATTAAATAGTCATTTTTCCTTCAAAATCCCTTCGTAAATCAAGACGGGGCAAAAACAGACCCCGAAGTACCTATGAGTAAGTAGTTTTATTTATAACTACTAACCTAGAAGCATTAAAATAATATTTCGAATAAAGTTGAAGTAAAATAAACTTGTGTCACACCTGAATCAGTTAGCACAAGGTAATTCAAGGGTCATTAACTTTTCCGTCACGTTTTCCCAGCCGTTGAAGCAGTTATCCTTCCTACTTTACAAGTAATAGTAAAGCACACCCTTTGTTAGGTACTTTCTAACTTAGTTTATAATTCACTCGTTTCGAAGTTCGTCTCACTTTGTCATGTCTGCCATCCCGTTCCGTGTTGTGCTCGACGTGATAAATGAAGTTTTCACTCGACTTATTGAGAAAGTTGGACGGGTAAAAATAATCGTCTTTAAAAATGACACTTATTCGGCGAGTTTTATCCGTTTCATACGATGAGCAAATACCAGAGCATTTATTCATCTAGTAGAAACTCGCAGTTGTACTACGGTTTGGAACCCCTCCAATTATAATTCTTCTTGGAATAGTTCCAGCTACTTCGACGTACTTTGTAATGGCGAGGGTGTCTTCTGATCTTAAAGCTTCCTTGTAGAGGTCTGATTACTGTCAGCGAAAACTCTTGTTTTCGCTTCACAACTATGCGTTTGTCAGCTGGTGAAGTGACTTTGACTGCTACTACTAACAACTAGCTATCAGAGGTGACTAATCATTATCTAGGAAAGAATTCTGAATTCAAAACAGAAATTTTGATCTATATGTTCGCTAATAGTGAGACTATAAGTGATGGTTTGAAAACAATCCCAGTTATCCTCCTCCATGTTGGACCTGGATAACTAGACCAGTTGTTCAGTGGAACGCCCAGTTACTATTCTAAAACCGGACCGGTTCAAATGTACCTATACAATTCCATATCATCTAGGCCCCAATACGTTTACAACCAACACGTATTGTGCTGTATTGTGAGACCTCAATCATTCTTTTACCATTATTGTTTTACAATTATTTGTCGGGTGCCTGAAAGCGTGAAAAAATAATTGGTTCTGTAGCTAAATTGTCGGGAGGAATGAAAAGAAAACTGTGAAAGAATTCATACGAGGTTGATTTTTGAACATGAAGGAATATACATCTACAACTGGAAATACACGGTGGTCCATGAAACGAACTTATTCAACTCAAGCTTTACAAAAGAGTGCGTAACATAATTAAATCCAACAGAGCATCAAACAGACTATTCGATCCACCTTCCTCGGCAGCTTTTATTCGCAACTATTTTTAGATGAGCCGGCTGTTCGGTAGTCAAAGTTCTTCTTGATAGAGTTCACCCCCGTCTCAATAGTAAGTGTTGCAAGTTTAGTGTATCTGATACCGGCTCAGCGGGGGCTTACTGGATGCTTTGGAACCCCTTTCACCCGCGATGCCCTGGCCGTCAATGCTGGGGAGCGAACTTGCTCAACGAATCAGAAAGTTGTTCTCGTAATTTCCTGTACGATAAAAAAGTCTGATGAGGAAACTCAGCCGGCTCCAAGTAAGTACTAGTTTGTGATCAATCAAGTTACTTACATGGTCTGTTGATGGCTACTTAGATTCGTTTCACTAACGACTCATCTGATGGAACGGTTTAAATAAAATCGTCAAGGCACTGCCAGCAGTTTTCTTTGTGAAGCATTGAAATAACAACTAAAACTGTAATAGTATATTCGCGAAATAGCAACCAACTTCATCGAATTTGAGACTGATTTGTTTTGGTATCGAACCATCATCAACTCGATATTTGTTGTGGGTACAATTTCATTTTTGGTTGATATCTTTGTCCCCGAGTCGATCGGAATAAAACTTCTCTTCCGAAACAGGAAAACTTCTCTACGTGCCGATCAATAGAAACAACATTAAAATTTTCTCATTTCTCGGTACGAATAACAATGATGCTGATTCCTTTGATGGTTGTGGATTGGGAGTCAAGTCAATTCCGACTATATTGCGCTTGAATTTTCCAAAGCCTTGTAGTACTCTTGTATCCTTGTAGTCTTGTAGTCAAAAAATGGTATTCGTCAAAAGAGAAACCATTTTGGTTTATTATGGAAGAATCCTTTGGATTCGCCAAAAAAAAAATCACTATAATATAGATAATAAACTGTTGTGTCAAGAATTTGCAGAGTTTTTTTCCAGGTGTATTACATCTTTAGGTGCAGTTCTGCATGACCTCTATCCCACCATCCTTTCCATCTGTTCAAATTAGATTGTTGTTCAACACAAAAAAATTGTTAAAATTCCACTTTTATCTGCTTGTTTTGATCAATTTTAATTTTTCTTCCTACTTCAACAATAATTTATCATTATTATCAAATTTTAAAAACAAATAAGTTCCCTAACGTACCTATTACCCTAGTTTGATAGTTCTGTAATGCTACTCATTCTCATTATTTGATCTCTCTCAATGTTGGTGAGTGGTACATTCAATTCATGTATTGGAGGAATGGTATGTGGCCCACATAACGTGGGATATGTTCCCACTAGGGTTCGCGAGCTTTCGGACTACTAAAATAGCAACGTGTGCCCCATTTGAATAGATACACGTGCCTAAAAGGAGTAGTTCGAGTATACTCCGTTTGAGGATGATAGGGGTTGATGACTCTTACAATGTATGTCATACGGAAGTATTCAACGTTGGGTCGTCTGGACGCTTACGTCAATTTAGAAAAGTGAGAGAAAGAAACGCATTCACTAGGATCACGGTTTCTGAGGGACCCCTAATTTCTGACTAGTGGGCAGTATGATAATTACCTGAGAGGTTACGAATGGCAGTGAGACTACTAAAATAATTCCATAATTCCAAAACGCTCATCAGATTTATTTTACAAGATTCTACTACCAACGTGGGTTCGACTAACAACATGCTTGGCTTATAGAGCTGGGCTCCACTGCTAGAGTTGATTTATCAATGAGTATAGTCCTGGAGTTTTTTTATGGCTGTTTATTTTTAAGACTATTACAAAAATAAATATTCCTTATTGGCATGTAAATGAAATCACAGTATTAACTACTAGGTATTACCTTCCACACGCTTGGGGTGGATAAGTGCTAAGGTCAATTTTACACAGGAGGTAGGAGTTTTATTTTTAGGACTATTACAAAAATAAATATTCCTTATTGGCATGTAAATGAAATCACAGTATCAACTACTAGGTATTACCTTCCACACGCTTGGGGTGGGTAAGTGCTAATGTCAATTTAACACAGGAGGTAGGAGTTTTACAGTTCTAGAAAGTCAAGTATATGATGGGGGGTCGTTAGGCGGCGGTTGGTGGGAACAGCAAATCCTTCTCTGGCAGCACTGTTGGGATGGTCTCTATTGGAAGAGACGAATTGGGCCATCATTTCGTGGAGGTGTTCCATTGGAGTGGCGAGTTTGAAATCGGCGTAAATGGTGTCATTGCGAACGAAGGGCGGAATAGTCCTGGAGTGAGCTCCGAAATGTGTCAATTTTAGAGGGCGATTTTCGAGATAGAGGGTCGTAGGGTTCACCTACCTGTACACAATCCGACAGTCTGCCAGCTCAAAGCCTGGATTCGGACATGGCCCTTTTGAACCGGCCCAAATCATCCAAAATCGAAGTTATTCCAGGACAGCTGAAATTTGCAGAGGGGTTTCTACATAGTCCAAAAGTAACGGTAAAAATAGTCTGCCGCGTCAAAGCCGCTGGTACTGATAGACGTACATGGTAAAGAACTGGCAAATTTCAGCCCTCCTGAAATACCTTCGATTTTGGATGATTTTGGCTGATTTAAAATGGCCGCCATGTCTGAATCCAGTGGCTTTGAGCTGGCAGACTAGCGGATTTGTGTACAGTTAGGTGACCTCTACGATTCCTCGATCTCGAAAATCGTCCTCTATAATTCACATGATTTCGGAACTGGCTCCAGGAATAGTATTATTTATATACTACAATACTACATCAGATTTAAAAGCCAGTCACAAAAACTCTGCAAATTCTTGACACAACGGTTCATTATCTTCTTTGTACAGATCACACTTCTGTCTAGATCACTAAGTCTAAATTTCTAGATCCGAAATGTTAGATTAATTATTATTATCAATTATCACTAATTATTAACAATTTTATCAAGTACCTAGTGAAAATTATTATAATTTATTGTTAGGTATTAATAATTCGTATTTATTATTAATAATAATTATTATTAATTATGATTAATTAATACGATATAATTCTGGGGTTTTTAATACTACGTCGGTAATAATTTTTCTATAAACCAACAAACATTCGAAATTACCTTCATTTCCGTAGCACGAAACGCACCTCAGAACAACAAACTCGACATCACTTAAGCCATATGATGTTCCAAAGAGCTTGTTAGTATGAAAATGGACCTGTATTTCAACAGTTTGAGTCAAGATCGTGTTGTGAGGCACAATCTTTGAGCCGTCATTGTGAACGAACGGCTGGTCGTACAAAGCTGCGGATGGTCTTAAAAAATTCTACGGAACAAACTCTATCTAAATATGAAATAAAAAACATACCGTTTAATGGGAATTTTTCGAGATATGGAATTTTCAAAATTTCAAAATTCGTTTTGAACCCCTTCCCCTTGACCTAGGGTTATGAAAAGTTTCGAGGACCATTGTGGGGCTGGTCCAAACCCAGAAACCAAATTTCGTAATTTTAACTCAACGCTAACTGGGCAAAGTGGCGCGGACGGCGGACGGCGTACGGCGGACGGACGGATTTTTTTTTATTCGATTTTCTGAATCTACGTATCTTGAAACGTAAACCAACAAATTTTGAGGGGGGGTTAAAAAATATTTTTCTTTGGGCGATTCCAATGGTTCATTATCGAAGATAATAAACCAAAATTGATATTGGTATGAAATTATTGCAGAACTTTCGAGTCTTAAGAACCGAAGGTCGAGTAAACCCACTCTGACAATTGAAAGATTTGAAGAAAAGTTTCCGAAGAAACTCCCGCTTTATTTTTGTTCGAGAAGGTGGAGACGCCGACACCAGACGGAGTGAGGAATATAGCGTGACAACAGCCCGTCAAAAGCGAAACCCGCCCCTTCACCACCTCCTCTTCCAACTCAAACCTCGTCAGCGGCTTCGACGCACAGATTTGTATACGAAAGGTTCCGTTGAAATATCCCAAATCATTCATTTCGCTGACCCCTCTGATAAATTGAGGATACAAACAATATTTCATTCTCTAGTCAACTTCGGTCCGTCCAGTCCCAACTTCAACCCAGTTTTCCGCTGTTTCCGCTTGTTGTTCCTCTCGATCCACCTTCTTCCTCTCGAGTTCGGAAGTTGTTTGGTAAAACCGGTAAACTATTTTTAGTTCTCTCCCTTCGCTTCGCTCTCGAGCTTCATAATCGTAAGATCCGTTTACTCCCAAAAGTTAAATCCTACTTGACTTTTGCGGCCTCATTGTTTCCAAACACTAGAACCACTCCGTTCATTTATCTTGTTTTCCTTTATTAAACTTGTGCCATAATTAATCTGCCAGAAGTTCAACCAGCATCGCTTCAGTGATTGCTTTAGATTAGTACGGTTTTGTAAATAGTGGCTACTTATTTCAATTGAATGAAAAAGTCAGAGATTTTACCGAAACAATGTTTAAATTCCTACTTGAATCCGGCTCCCCACTCTTTTTCTGGATTACTCAGTGTATTGACGTCTGCGTTCAACTTGCCATCCGAGCGTATTACAGCATGACAGGAAGAATTCTACTGTCAATAGGCAACTTCTCTTCTAGGATTGCGCACCTCCTCTCACCTGCATGGAGTATGAAGACCTCATCAGCCCCGATAAATTTTACATTTGATTGAGTGATGTGCTCACCATTCAATCATGAGCCCTGGGAAGAAAGTCTTCTAACTCCATCCGCCAGCTAGGGCCTAGATGTAGCCTGATCCTGTACGTCCAGATTGGTTTGATTACTTGCTAGTATAGAAGAAACGTATTGAGAGCACAGAGTGTTTCCCTACCAACCTCTAAATTTATCTGTTAATCTCTTGATCTCTTAATCTGAGCTCGTTCTTCTTTTTCTTTACGTGGGCTTTTCACCTCAGCTTGCAGTCGAGAGTCATGCCAAGGTATTTCGCCTCGCCCGCACGAGGCCTTCATCCTCCATTGCTTCGTCCAGCTTAAAACACTGCTGACAGTAGATTGTATTTTACTGGTGGCTTCTACAGCGGAGTTTCCAACTGCAAGAATAGCCGTGTCATCAGCAAAAGTTGCAGTAAGTGTATCCACTGGTTGTGGTAGGTCTTTTGTGTACAGTAAATCAGAATGGGGCCAAGGAAACTACCTTGTGGAACACCTGCATTTAATTTCCTCAGTCTCATCATCGTATTTGACTCTGAATAATCTGCGAGGTACATCTTTAGAATTTGGAATATTTGGTATATCTGGATTGCTGTAAAATTTACAATTTATGCTAAAATAGGCCGTGGTCACTTCTTCCTCTGGGCCATCGAATTTGGTTATGGGAAACAGTCGATCTTCAAGTTCCACTTTCTCTTTGCCAGTGTGTTGTGTTTGGCTCTGGAGTGAGAAAATCAGTTTTGACTGGGAGTGACTTGTGAGAATCATTATTTGGTTCAGCATGAGGAGGAGGTGTAAATGTCGACATCTGTCCTCAAAATGTCCTTATTTGCACTAAAAAGTTTTCCCAAGAACTACAAGTCTAATTTCATCACTAATAACAATAGAGACATTGAAATACTTGTAAAATGACATTTTTCATTATGAGAAAAAATTTATTTTTTTAAGTGACATTAAGTTATTACGCAAAATGTATGTGCATGAAAAGATTTTAAATTGTCACAAGGTGACCACGCTATACCATTGAATACATCATATTTTTTTGACAGTCATTAGGCGGTCATTTTATGAAAACGTCAAATAAACTTGGATTTTTTCTTATTTGTCTAACAGACAACATAGAATGCGATGAGTGGCTCGGAAAAATAATCTTTCCGCGTAGTGTCACCCGCCCTCTTTCTTTGTGTCATCCTTGATTAATGGTATCAATTACGCCGATTTATTATCTCGACATATAATTAGAAAGTGTTTCCTTTGCCAATAACATTGCACGCCAATTCAGAGGAGAAAACTCTTTAGTCGTGGAGACGAAGGCTCATCGCGCGCTTGTCTCGAAACCGTGCTTGTGTGTTATTTGTGTCGGTACCTTGTTGTGGGACCGGCCCAACTGAGCTTCGTACCAGAGGTATATTATATATATAATCCTTGCGCTATATAATGATATTGAATTGGGTGGGTGCGCTTGTCCTTCGTGATTATATAAGTCAACTCTTTTCATAAATCTTGTCGGCGTTATTTCATTACCTCATGTCAGTTATATACGGGTGGGTTCATCATATGATTTCACCATTAAAGTAATCGGGTTACTGTATTTTTAATGATAAATGTGGGGTATATTCATCGTGTAAATGCCTTATCGGGTACAGAGAGAATGCTGAATTATATCATCATGAGAGGTAAGAAACGTGTAGTAGGTAGGTACTGGTATGGCGACTTTTGAATGAACGCTGCAGTGCGTATAATTGAGCTTGTTACTCGACTAATAGGGATGATTGGTGAGGAGTAGTGTTTCCCCCATCCCCATTGATATATTGATGTGGTGGTCCCACAGGAACTGGTGGTCTCGGAGCCGGAGGAAGGGAGGAACTGGATGTCCATCATCCTCAGCCTCCTCGTCATCAGCGGGGTCATCAGCGGTATCGTTACCGCCATCTACACACTTGGATATGTCGATGAACTGCTCTACTGGTCAGGTAAGATATTATCTGACGTACCTACATATCTTGTTATTTCAACCTTCAATGTCAACTCCGTGGAAGCAAACGAGTTATTCGTGGTACTCGTATTTTACTGAAGTATTTAAATAAACAAACTTGCGAGTGCAAGTATATCATTTTTGTGGTATGCAAACCTTTACATCTAACTCGTGAACAGGGCAGATGTAGAAATATGTTAAGGACAAAAAAGTTTGAAATGGAATATTGATCCAATCGTTCGATAAAATTGATGTTTCATCAAGGTACGAGCCTATCTCGTTCCGCATAAATAATGAATAACAGGCCATCAATCATCCTGTTATAAAACACAATAGTTGAGTATAAATATTATTGTATCCATACGAGGCCTGGCTGTTTCAGATTTTGCATATATATATTGTGTGATTTGAAAGAGAAACGTGAGCTGAAAGTTGAAACGCTTTACATTTATTAGAAGAAGAAGTGTAGGGGAAAAGAGTGACAATAGCTAAATGTGTGCTGGGAGATCCATCCATTGTGATTAGACAGACTTGGAGTGACATGATTTATGGCTGTAAAGGCCGGAAACCGAAGCACCGCCTCTTTTCCACTTTTCAACCCCTTCTTGCTGTGGAAGGACGAAATTTCGACGAGTTCTCCCATTATTGAGAATAAAAATAATAAAAAAATGATGATATTTTTAATTTTATTGGTTAATATTGTGGGGAAGCATTCCATAGCCCACCCCAGAGAATCGCTCATATTATCCATTACACGATAGGAATTCCAATTGTGCAAAATGTGGAGAAAAATACCTTTACCTCTACTCACCGTCCTGAATCCAAATAGTAATGTGTAATTGTGTTAGGTAATTCATTTTTTAATTCTCATCCTAATCAATTATTTGAAAAATCATTAATTAGCCTATTAATTGGATTAATAAAAAAGAAGGAATTTCCGAAGAAATGACTGGTTTTATGTAAAATGTCTACATTTTACTGGTTTTATAACAGATTTTGTCTCCTTTTTTTTGCCGAGTAACACCTCAGTTAATAGATTTGCGATATCTCATTCCGCTATCAGATTGGAGCAGATGAACCGTGAAGAACATCTCAATTTACAATAACGTTTCTTGATGTTCAAAGTTCTCCAGTTTGGGAACGGAATAAGGTATCGCAATTCTGACTTCACCATCGGGTTCATTATAAATAAAACCTTTAAAATGAGGTGTCACAGTTCAGACTGTTTCATTTTTGGAATTTATGGGTGTTTTTCCCACCCAAAAATCCTTAGAAAACCTTTAAAATGTGGTGTCATTGTGAGGTGACTGTTTCATTTTTGGGATCTATGGGTAATTTTCCCCCCTTTAAAACTCCCCCCTCCCCTTAGAGTGGCCCGATTCTGCCCTTCTACGAACTTACCCTTTCGATTGCCAAGACAGATTTCTTTGTGCAAATTTGGATTTTTATTCAATTCCAGAGAGCGTTATTGTCTGGAATGACACATACATAAATATATAGGTATATCTTTGTAAATTTATACATAAAGGAATATATAATATATATATGATTTCTGGTATCTTTAGGCAGTGAATTCAGGATGGTCTGGAACAGATTTTGGTGTACAAGTTTTAAGAAAATTGGAGTTTGAAAAATTGTCGACCAAGAACAATAGTTTAGAAAATTCGCTAAAACAATGAGGTTCATCTACAACTTGACACTGGTATCTAGTGAGGGATCTAGGTATCTAGGGTATCTAGGTGCTCGGTGTATGTTTGCATCGCTAGGGGCAGTGGTGGGGGAACTAGGTAGAGCCTCAGGGTGAGGGCTGTTTGCACCAACAAATGTGTTGTCCCAGTACTTACATCCTTACAGTACTGGTAGTATCGTTCCAATGGTGTGTAGTATTATAGAATCTATAATACTATCTATAATATAGATAGATATTTCAATTAAGTACTAGGAGTATAAATAATTATTTATTTAGGATCACGGTTTTGGTTGACTGCAGAAATGAACCATAGTGAAGTAGTGTCATGAAAAGGTTATCCCACAAAGCGTCAGAGTTTGACATGTTGAACTCCGTGTTGATTCATTTCATGAATGTTGACAGGGAAAAGGATGTCGCTGCAGGAGGCGCTCAGAGGTGAGCTGACCCCATGGCGGGTGACCCCCTCATGGGTCACTTCTGACCACTTCATGTTCCACGCAGACGACGGCGGCCTCTCAGTGTATACAGTTTCAACGGATACTGTCAACAAGTTGGTCTCTAACCACACAATGGTTAGTAAACAAGTGGCTACCTGAATTATAAATAACATAAATCTCCACCTCCGAGGTTGGAGGCCCTATGTACGATGTTCGCATGTATATACATATTGCAGACCGGGAAATGTGGGTTGGGAAAGTCACACCTTACTGAAAACCCTCAGTTTGTGAAATATATTGTAATTTCTATCAAGAACGTTATTTAAATTACATTTGGAGTGGTCAAGAGCATAGTAACTTGTTCGGATGATGGCTGTAAACATAGATGGGAATCTCGTACGGTCAAAGAAGGCGATAGGTGAGCTTGCTAAGACGACATAGGAGACTACTTGCAAAAGACTATAATACGCTCTCGGCATCAACTGGTCGAGTTACCGTATGTGTGTTATTAAGTATTATTTGGTAGGATGCTTTGTTCGCTAGCTGGCAAATCAGCAGAGGGAACCTTTCGATAGTGAATTCGCAAAACCATGTCTATGTTCTGAAAATTTTCAGGGGAGGAGAAAAACTTGGAATCCACAAATAATTGAAGGAAACAACAGTTTTCGACTAAATCAATCCAACGTGACCACCCTTATTACTAAGTCAATCACAAGTGGTTACTACAACAAATAACAGATAAACAGACAAATTTAGGACATACACGTTTTTGAACAGGTAATGAGGTAGACTTACACGGTAATCCAATATGTTAAAGGATTTAATGCGCCTAACATAAAAATCTTTGAGGTTATAAAAATAAACAATTTATTCAAAATAGTTAGGTAAAGAAGTACCAAATGTTATTGTAGGAAAAGTTTTTTTCTTTTTGAAAAGTGGGGAAATTTCGGGCCGTGAAGGTAGACGAAAATAATAGTGGGGAAAAAAAATAATAATAAAAACTCTAAAAATTCTTGACACAACGGTTCATTATCTTCTTCGTACAGATCACCCTTCTGTCTAGATCACTAGGTCTAAATGTCTAGATCCTAAATGTTAGATTAATTATTATTATGAATTATCACTAATTATTTATAATTTTATCAAGTACCTAGTGAAAATTATTATAATTTATTGTTAGGTATTAATAATTTGTATTCATTACCAATAATAATTATTATTAATTATGATTAATTAATACGATATAATTCTGGGGTTTTTAATACTACGTCGGTAATAATTTTTCTATAAAAGAAGTACCTACCAACAAACATTCGAAATTACGAGTACCTTCATTTTCGTAGCACGAAACGTACCTCAGAACAAAAAACTCGACATCACAAAACCATATGATGTTCCAAACAGCTCGTTAGTATGAAAATTGACCTGTATTTCAACCGTTTGAGTCACGATCGTGTTGACAGGCTCAACCTTTGTTTAAATAACTGTTTACACACAGGTACGATTTCTACAACAATGAAGTACGTGGTACGTGGTGTGGGTGTGGGAGGGGGACATAAAATGTTCCTCGTGGTTGCGTACTCGTACGAAAGCTGTACCCACTTTATGGTTGCCTTACATCACGAATCCAATGGCTATGACTGGCATGTCTGAAGCCAAATCATCTAAGAAGAAGAATTCAAATAAACACCTCGATTCGATATGAAGTGTGGATGACGTCAGACAAGTGGCCGGCAAGAACACCTCACTGGATATGGCATACGTGGACCGGCAGGGGGAGGATGACGTCAGACAAGTGGCTGGTAAGAACACCTCACAGGATATGACGTACGTGGACCGGCAGGGGGGGGTGGATGACGTCAGACAAGTGGCCGGCAAGAACACCTCACAGGATATGACGTACGTGGACCGGCAGGGGGTGGATGACGTCAGACAAGTGGCCGGCAAGAACACCTCACAAGATATGACGTACGTGGACCGGCAGGGGGTGGATGACGTCAGACAAGTGGCCGGCATGAACACCTCACTGGATATGACGTACGTGGACCGGCAGGGGGTGGATGACGTCAGACAAGTGGCCGGCAAGAATACCTCACAGGATATGACGTACGTGGACCGGCAGGGGGGTGGATGACGTCAGACAAGTGGCCGGCAAGAATACCTCACAGGATATGACGTACGTGGACCGGCAGGGGGGTGGATGACGTCAGACAAGTGGCCGGCAAGAACACCTCACAGGATATGATGGCGTACGTGGAACGGCAGGGGGGTGGATGACGTCAGACAAGTGGCCGGCAAGAACACCTCACAGGATATGATGACGTACGTGGACCGGCAGGGGGTGGATGACGTCAGACAAGTGGCCGGCAAGAACACGTCACAGGATATGATGACGTACGTGGACCGGCAGGAATGGATGATGTCAGAGGGGTCAAGGGGAGCCAAATATTTTAAACCTCCATTTCTTCCTTACTAATAATAATAAGCATTATGTAAATACGGATCGTAATCTTGAATCTACTTGTACTCTCAACAGTTCCATTATATAAAATATCAAATTACCGTCGAGTTAAGTATTTTTTAACAATTTTTATCAAGGAGGTACCTAGTGAAAATTATTATAATTTATTGTTAGGTATTAATTATTTGTATTTATTATTGATAATAATTATTATTAATTATAATTAATTAACACGATATCCGGCTGTTGGAATCGCCTGGGTTGCTTTGTGCAGAACCTGTATGATAGAGATGTTGAATTAATTACAAATAAAATGTACCGATATAATTCTGGGGTTTTTAATACTACGTCGGTAATAATTTTTCTATAAAAAGAAGTACCTACCAACAAACATTCGAAATTACCTTCATTTCCGTTGCACGAAACGTACCTCAGAACAAAAAACTCGACATCACTAAAACCATATGGTGTTCCAAACAGCTCGTTAGTATGAAAATTGACCTGTATTTCAACCGTTTGATTCACGATCGTGTTGACAGGCTCAACCTTTGAGCCGTCATTGTGAACGAACGGCTGGTCGTACAAAGCTGCGGATGGTCTTAAAAAATTCTTAGGAATAAACTCTATCTAATATGAAATAAAAAACATACCGTTCTATATGAATTTTTCGAGTTTTGGAATTTTCAAAATTTCAAAATTCGTTTTGAACCCCTTCCCCTTGACCTAGGGTTATGAAAAGTTTCGAGGACCATTGTGGGGTTGGCCGGAACCCATAAAAAAATGTCGTAATTTTAACTCAACGCTAACTGGGCAAAGTGCCGCGGACGGCGTACGGCGGACGGACGGATTTTTTTTTTTTTTTAGTCGATTTTCTGAATCTACGTATCTTGAAACGTAAACCAACAAATTTTGAGGGGGGTTAAAAATTTTTTTTCTTTGGGCGATTCCAATGGTTCATTATCGAAGATAATAAACCAAAATGAGAGAAAAGGGGAGAAAGAGGGAGAGGGAATATGAAAAGGGGAAGAACAAGGAGAAGGTTGGGATTTCCCAACATGCATAACTTGGAGTTCCCAACTCTAAAATTATATTACTTATTAGAGTCTCGCCAATTATGTACACGTTAAACCATGTATGTCATAGCGCACTGCCGCTCAATTCCATGTAAGCCAGTCTCTTCCATGGCTTATTAATCGTAATTCTGGCCAAATAACTGGTTTTTTTAAACATTAGTTCACTATTTTACTTCTAAAGATGCAAATTCACATAAAAATTCGAACAAAAATAGGAAAACTTACCTTCAACGAAATTCTCCCAACAACGGCTCAAATTCTCAGGACTTATATGGTTTTTCCAACATTGGCGCGGCAGGTATTTTTACTGGCACACAGTGAAGGTAATATCGAATTTTAGTAGCAGTTGGCTCCAATTGTGGATCATGAGCCTTCTGTTCTATCAGAAAAGCTCAAAACCTTATTTCAGACTTACATGGTTTTGCGAATTCACTATCACCTCATTTTCCCACACTATTTCTCCCGGCAGATCCTCTCTAATTATGGGCATAAACATATACATATACATTATACATAATATTATTATGTATACATAATATTATTATGTCTTCGATCTATACACAACTTACTCACGTACTCGAACTTATCTGTTTGTATATTAGGTCACTAAAAATATTAGGATACCTAGGTACCGACTGCATGAAAAGGGGGCATTCGCCTTCACCCTGATCGACTACGATATACATATCGTGGTATACATGTACTGATTATTTCGAATTCATAAGAGCATTTCAAACTACTGGTGTTAGTAGTGAGTATAACTTATTCCGCAGTCTTTGCAGGAACATGTTTAAATTAGCATTAAACTCATTCTAAGAGGATACAAGCAGAACAGAAAGAGGAGATGTAGGAGAAACGGTAGTGACATTGTGGTACAACTAAGAAGTTAATCCTTTTCATGAAGTCCTTTGTGGGAAATGCAGACACCGAAACTACGCTGACCACTAAGAGACTCTTAGGAGATGATGTAAAATCCGCTGGATGTCCTCATTATACGACAAATGCTTGGAGAAAATCACCAACCACAGAACATGATTCTCTAGATCGTTTATTTACTTATGGAGTTCCTTGTGATAGGTACATGTGTTAGAATAAATACAAATATTTACATAGGAGGAGAAAATCATATACCTACCTAAACAACTTCTTGATACATTTATCAATACTTTATAATTATTATTGAAATCTCATGTCAATACCAATTTAGATGTTATGAAGGTGGAATTGATCTGACATTCGACGTTGAATACTTGTTACATTTTTATAATACTCAACTATTCTGTCATACTCGAAGTCCACTGTCAAGACTTATTTATTTGACAACGAGTAGAAACCATAAATATTTGATCCAAACTCGATTAAGCTTGTTCCGTGATTCTCATAGTTAATTGTGTCAAATATTCACGACAACATTCTACATGCTTACCTCGATTCATTAATAATCCAAGTAATTGCTGAATGGATCAATTGCTTCATGTAACGCACGGGATATCTCGGGGGATTAGACTTGTACGGATGTCAGGGCCACATAAACCGAATTGTTAACTAATCTCCATTTCTTTCCCTAGAGTTAGAATTATATCCCTCTATGGATCTAATCAACTGATCATTCCTCTTGTATATGAAAGTGCCGTGGTTTAGTCGAGCACTAAGTATGTTGTTTATGTTTAGTTGGTCTAATATCACACTGAAGCCGTCTACCTCACGCTCATAATCTCAAACTTCCTGTAGATCTCTAAATGTTATGGTGGTCGACCTTAGAAGTACAGGTATCATCGTTCATGTTTCGTTCAACGAGTACCATGCAGTACACACATATTGAAACGAGCCAATTTACCATCATCCCCCACAAAAACCTTACACCTGGTCCTAAAGAACGACAACCTCAATTTACCCCATGTTTCATTCAACTCGGACATTCCAAGCAACAACTGCAATAACGCAGTCTGCAGAATACATTCAATAAATCGCCTCACGTGTAATAGGGGAATGTTGGGAACATTCGTCCAGACACTCAATATTTGTCAATCTTGGTGCGAATACCACCCTCAGTTTCTTTACGCAGACGCCATGAAGATGAGCATTTACGCGTGCGAAACATGAAACTATTTAAACAATAACTTCTCTTCTCACAGTGTTCAAGTTTTACAGTATATTGGTCATAGACATATTAGTATAAGTATCGGTACAGTATCAGTAAATCGTAAATACACCAACTAAGTGTATGAATCATCGTGACGATACAAGCTTCTGCCGTACCAATTATTTTAGGTCTTTCTGCTCTCGTCGCTTATACATGTCTAGAAATACCTCATTAGAAATTTAACAAAAAATTTTATAAGAGCGTCGAAGGTTCGTCGCTTTTTCCTGCCAGTTGTTAATTCTCAACTTTGCTCCGGCCATTTTCGTGAGATGAAAGTGCAATCTTTGAATACTACTAAGCATGACGATGGTTTATCCTAGACAAATGTGTCAGAGCGTTACTAGTGATAAAGATGGTGATGGATGTATGTAATAATCTGCCTCACTAACCAGCTTCGCAAGGGCTGTAGCGTCCTGTACTTCACTATCAATCGCCTACGTCCACCTCCTCCCAATCTTTTTCATAGCTTGACGACGGGACGGTTAGGAACGGAGATGGTTTTACTTTCCAAAGCTTCCCTTCCCTTCACCATCACGAAAAACTTGTTGCTTTTTTCATGAAAAATGTATAGTGCACAGTCCCGGTCACGACGGGATTACCTCTCCTTCTCCAGGAAACCGTCCTCTACAGACACCATACAAAGTGGCTGGCAAGACGAGCTCATCACAATAAATTCCCCTTTCCTGTCATCTTTCGTGACAGATGGCAGGTGCCGTTGTTTTTTTTGCGTTTCACCAGCGTAACTGGGAGAAACTTCTCGACGGAAAGGAAATGGTACCTGCAGGAAATGGTAGCATGCTAGCAGTTACCCCGCTGCTGTGCATTTCACTCGTGCACTACATCTTGTAAACTATGGCGAAGTACCAAGTATCACAAAGTATTTAACCTGTAACGACATGCATGTTGTATCATACCAGCACACGGAGAAGACTTCTTCACCACATACCGCATCACACCTGGATAAACGTCACCAGGACGTTTAAGAAGATTCTTAAGAAGACGTTCTTAAGAAGATTGAAAATTAATTGATCTATGCTTTTTGAATGTTTTCGTGTTTAACATTAAAAGTCTTTTGCCACGTTAATCAGCGACCTTTGATGTAGTAAACCGTACATCAATACATGAACGTTGTAACTCTCAGTGGAAACCAAATTTCGTCTAACTAGCCGCAAACCGGAGGTAGCTCGGATCCGAGGTCATGGATAACTGTGTGCTGTGACACACAGATACACAGATCCAGTACTATGTTTTGGGTTCTAAGTTAAGTACAAGGACGGTGATTTGGTGATTTGTGATTTTTAACTAGCTCGAAGTCAGCAACAACTAGGCATGGCGAATACGGTTATTTCTTGGTAATAGGTTATCGAGTAACAGCGACCGTCTGGTAATAAGTTGTAGTATTCGATTATTTTGGTAATAGGTTACCGGCGATTCGGGAACCTTTACCCAGCGCCCAACGTGGACTGGGTTTCCACTGGATTTTCACATCCGATTTTGATTCATTTTCAACTCTTATCATTAGCTCCTATGACAACTTTATGTTGTTATAATTCCTACATACTGATGCCTATTTCTTGACGCTCTGATTGATGTGCAACAGTGAAAACATAGGTACTTACACAAAAATTAACTTGAAAAATACATACTGAAATCGCACCGAGAAAATAAGGTACCGTCTCAATATGACAGTAATCTCGGAAGAATTGAATTTTCTGGCGCTTCCCTTCACTACAAGAGCTGGTCGTAACTAACTCAATTCTCACTCAATAACTTGTCGATAGTTATAATTGCACACCTTTCACGCATTCGTTTACCGTAACCTATTACCTGGTATTAGGTCCCAGTCAACCTATTGTCAGGTGGCTAGTGGTTATCACGGGAATCCCTGGGAACCGAAACGGGTATACATTCTCAAACAGTTATTTCAGTAATAGGGGTTTTCTGGTAATAGGTTAGTTTGTATTAGGTTACTGGACATTATTAGGTTAGTTTGTATTAGGTTACTGGACATTATTAGGTTATTTGAAGTGGTTACGTTAAATATTCCCCACCCCTAGCCACAACGCTGTTGAAAGCGATTATTTTGAAAGCCGCTATCATTAGTGGTACCGTATTGTTATATGATGTATAATTCAAGGACTAAGTTGTGTCTACGAAGCTACTTGTTCATCGCTCTACTTTCTAGTGAGCAAGTGGGTATCTACGAAACTCTTTGTGTCCCTTCAAAAAGCCCTTTGTTTTGCAGACCCAGCTCAACATCAAGTGGTCGCGAGCATCGGCAGATCTCAAGTACGTCCTCCTCAGGCATAATATCAAAAGGGTAAGAGCTCTCAAAGTAACATTCGCCTAGACCGATGGATCGACAGAACCAAGCAGATCAGTAAAAAAAGAAAATAAACTCTTTCTATAGATCATCTGTGGAACGAGATCATTTAAAAATATCTTGTTTAGTATTTCCGCAGCATTTCAATACATACAGCGATGAGCTTAATTACGATTGAATTCCACGATATAGTTTTTACTATAATTTAAGTAAAAATTATTACGTCAAGTTCCTATAATTTATTGATTGGAACATGATCATCTAAAAAATATGCATAAAAAATATATGCCCATTTAAGATGTCCTATGAGCCTGCACACAACTTTAGATTCTATCGTTTAAGCTGTTGATGCTGGTATGAAAATTATATATTACCTATACTAATGGATATGTGTATAATGTCAATGCAGTTCAAGAATCACGACAGTAGAAAATGCTGAAACGGTGCCATTCAAGTACCCGTTATGTTAGTAAGGGCAATTTCCATTCCATTTGCCTAATTCATATTGGCTTCCGAATAGTTAAGGACGAATGTGAACGCCGAGCCTTATTATTGCAAATATCGTCTACGCTTATAAATAGAAATATCAACAATATAGAAACCGATACAGAATTAACTAGAAATCCGAATTCAGAAGTAATTAAATTTTACAAAGTTGTAATGTTCTCCATTTCACTTAGTTATAGCATCCTTTCATCAACTCGATAACATGTTTCAAGGTTTCATGCATCTTTCCTTAATAACTTAGTATTATTCATTTAAATAGTGGAATAAAAAATCCAAGATGCACGTATTCCAGATCCAAACTTGTAGGTATAGAATTTAGAAATCCAAAACAATTATTTACAATACAATACGTAGTTTACGTAGAATGTTAATCAACTAATCTTATTTGGTGTGTGCATGTGTGTGAATATTCCAGACGATTATCTTCATTAGTATTCATATTTAGAAAAGTAATGTAACAAGAAGTGCGGGGATGTCTAAAATTGAAATCTCCACCGTGTGTGGTTATTAAGTTTATTTACCGACGTTATCAGTCTTGTTTGTACTTCCCTTGCCGCAATACAATTAGAGTGATGATTTATTTAAACGGGCCGTTAATGCTAATATTTCAATAGACATCACAATTTGAATGTATTATACACAAGTTGTATTATTTGAATAGCATCACAAATGATTCGTTGATTTAAACAAGTTTGTTGTTTTCATAGGTTTTCAAGAACACGTTCCTGGCTTATCACACGATCTATGACGTCAAGAATGAGTAAGTACTCAATGGTCCTATTCCTAATGCTCTCGCATATCTTTCGAACTGATGACCGAAACTAAGACTAGGTGTAATAGAATAGAATGTAAGAAGTGTTGGTTCAATTGTACTCGTAAGATAAAAATGTGGAAAATTATTAAGCGTATTCGGATGATGGATGACGGTGTCGTACCGATATAAGAACGAGACAACTTCACAACTTGACTATCGAAATCTAGGGTACACTATTTAGATACTCAAACATTGAGAGCAGGACCTGCAAACGCTCCACTCGTTGTTGTAGGCATCTGCATTGACCTCAGGTCAATAAGCGGGTTAAGCCGGAACTAAGTATGACCAAAATAATGCAATGTTGGCCTCTGTGATTTTCATATTCACAAATTTCATGTGGTGTGATTTATAGAGTTGCATGACTACATAAAATAACATATTACTCCGTCATCTGTGTTTCTTTTTGTAAATTGATACTGATTTTACTAATGAATGCCACCTCGTACCAATTGGTTTCACCAGGAAAAGTACTTTACGGAAATCCACAGGGATACATCCCGAATCTCAAACAGAGTGCATCAAATAATTTGTTCACTCAGTGTTCCCATGTTTTAGAGGTAAATTGCTCACCAAACCCAACAATTTGAATAACTTGAAATTTCTGTTTGTAATTTAGATAATAATTTAAACAGTAAGAAAATAACACCGTGATGGGATATAATAAGGGCAATGAGCCATTCGGAATGTAAGAGTATATCATATTAATTCCTTTCAGCCACCATATACCTATCCGGTTACGAGGAGTTCCGAAGGTTCACCAGAGCAAATTGAGGGCTGCGAGGTGGTGTGGAAACACGACCACCATCATCGTCGTGGCGGAAGACAACAATATTTATCTCCTTCCCTCACCCACGGAACAATCAACGGACATTCGCTTGACGGATTCTGGGAAGGACGGTCTCATCTACCACGGCATACCAGACTGGCTCTACCAAGGTGAGAAAATAGATCAGGTTGGTACTTCACTTACAAAAAAAAACATAATCATTATCTGAGTACCAAGTCATTGCGAAGGTTTGATAAGAAAAATACCAGGTTGGTCACCAAATTATTCTGTGGACAATTGGATAACGGAAATTTATTTATATCAAAGTAGTGTTTAAAGCGTTTTCGGGCTAACATTTTACAAACAACACTGAAATTGACGGTTAAAATAGTGAAAGAGCAGCTGTAAATTGAACTCACCGAGAAACGAATCAGACGAAAACTAATATCATAATTTGGGTTGGTTTTTCACACTTATGAGACACCCGAATTCCAAACTGACGGAAAAATAGGGCCGGTGATGATTCTCAAAACGTTTCATGAGCCAATGCCAATAGGAAGAGGTGAAGCAGAGGTTGGCAATTTGAACACGTCATAGTTCGTAAACTTTAAATAAAACCGAGTATCATATACTCAGATTTGAATGGAATTTGATTTAGAGCGTTCACAATGAGCACTCGAGGGTACAATGAAGCATAAACTAAGCTAGAAATCAAACTGATTTTGTTATATCGAGTTTCTTGTTTCCTTAGGCACTTCTTGATATAAATTACACAAGTTTACAAAAAAATTCACAAACATGCAGCGTGGCTATAAGAGCGAATTTTCCAAGAAACAACTGATTTTATTCAAATCTGGGGTACTTATTGAAAAAATCTAACAAAATGTTTACATGGGATTTTGACTTTAGCGTAATTTGACTATGAACTTTGTTTGCCTCAGCAAGGTCATCTGACCCCGATAACGTCACTAAGAGGTTACTATCAGGTCTAACATACCAACCACCTTGGGGGAATCTTAAAAAAGTACCAATTTGTTCAGACTTTTGTACTCATTTCCTCCGATTTGTACTTGAGATGACCTTGACCATGAACTCGGAGACATAAACAAAAGTGATATTTAAAATCAGCGACATCAAAAACCTGTGTAACAATGTTTTCCGATTTTTTAAATCATTTCCCCCAATTTGACCTTCAAATGACCTTTACTTGACCTGATGAAGGTCAACCGACCTCAGAATCAGAATCAGCGACTCAAAAAACACTAAGACATACGGGTTGCATAATGCTTTCATAAACTTTTTCTTTTTTAAACCTGCGTTATTGGCGAGGGAGGATGGCAAGAATAATAATCCATGAATTATATACCTGTAGGTCGACCAGGAATATTGATGACACCGACTGGTACTGATCTGGTCACACCTACTCCGAAAAACACTCATATTTCACTTTATGGATTAATGGGACTTACAAGGATATCGAATACAGAACCGTGATCTAGATAGAAGATTAATCTGAAAGTAATCCGCACGTCTCGTTGACTGAGCATAAAACTATAATATATTATGGATTCACAAAGGACGGAGTCTGGTAGAGGATGACAGCTGTTCATAAAGAAAGGGATAAATCATTGTACAGTTAGTAGAGTTTCAATCCCAAATCCTAGAATGTTGAAGCTTTTTGCTATTAAATGACTGGTTTTCATGGGATTAATAGGATCCTAAATAGCAGATCCATTCCATTGGACTTTCCATCAATTTGCTCTGGAAGAAAGGTTAGTCGGTAAATCAGGAACAGACATAAATTATGGCGATTGGGAGTAGCAGGTGTTCTGATGAAGTGGAAGTTGAAAACCGTCATATTGGCGATTGAACAAAATGAATGTGATTTGATATTGTGCCCGATAACGCGTCACCCCCAGATGTCGGAGCACGGTCGAACAAATCCCTCATCTATCAATGTCCGGGGAGGGTATCAGTCAGAGCAAATTAACTGATTTGGTGGATTAATCCGTATATCTCGTTGACTGAGCATAAAAATATTTGGATTCAAAAAGAACGGAGTCTGGTGGAGGATGACAGCTGTGTTAATCCAACACATGGTTGGTAGGAACGTTTAGGGTTATCCAGATTACCCTACTCATTACTCCAAGTACTTAGTGTAGTTATGGGACTCACAAAAATAATATATAGAACAGTGACCTAGACGGAAAATAATGAACCGTTGTGGACAAATTTGCTGCGTTTTTCACTACAAACGGCGATTCTTTTTACCATTTGAGTCGACACGACAAGTCGAACCAATAGTGGAAACCGTGACTAATTCGGTTGAATAGCAAATATCAAAAGAGAACCTATCAATTCAATGTAGGGCTGAAATGGCAAAAATCGTGGAACTTCATAGCTGGTACTATTCCACATCTTTCTGGATGTGCCCCTGCTCAACCTTCGGGGGGGAATAGAGGTCCGGCGGACCAGTCACGACACGCCCATACATTTACCCTTTAATTCATCACAGCGCTCATTCTATCTTGTATCAATAGATTGTGTATTTCTTTACAGAGGATATAGTTGAAGGAGATGAGAAAGAAAGTTTCTGGTGTTCATCGGACGGCTCAATGCTACTCTACGCGACCTACAACGACACTGATGTCCGGAATTTCCGCTACCCCATTCTTGACACTCCCAATACCGGCAACGAATTTCCGCATTCATCCTCAATACCATATCCAACTGTAAGTATGCTCACGTTAACAAACCTATTCCGGTACTACTTAGTTACTCTCACAACATTCAACTGCTTGCGATCGGTGAAACCCATCGCTCAGGGTAAGCGAACGTTGCTAAATTCAAAACCAAAAGAAACTACATCACTCGCGAAGAAATCGTGGAAACCCATGTGAAATAGACGATTTTTTTTTTAAATACTCTTATTTTACTCAAAACCAAACATAGTTTGAGGATCAATCACTACCACGACTAGAATCAGAAGTGAATTTTCCTGATGCATTACGTGGTTGAGAGCGCTAAATCTGTGAAAATATTTGAAAACTTGGAGGACGATTCGACGATATTTACGATTAAATACAATTCCAATTTGGAAATTTTTAATCCACGAGTTCATTTTAGAAATTACGGTTTTACTTGTGCGAATCAACGTAAAATTAATTAGAGAATTCATACACATTCCAAAAGCTTGCGCGTAGAAATTTTAATCAATTTTCAAGACTTCAATAACCTAACCTTATGAATATACCAGCACCGATGATAATATGCAGATGCATAATGGATACAAGCGTTTCTGGCCCCATAGAGCCTGCCATTTTAGTAGTTCGTTGCTTTAACATAATTCTACCTTGTCAATGTGTGCCGTATTTACTCATTTTCCCATAAATAGTATTAACATGCCCTTCTTCTACCTTTATCACCCTCCCACAATGTAAATGTTCTCATGTAGCCTGGTACCTTCAACCCGGTAGTTGAGCTTTGGCTGACGAACCTGAGCGACCCCGCTGCACCCCCCGTCCTCCTTAAACCTCCTCAAGTCGTCCAAGATAAGTAAGTTAGCAACGTAAGAATATTTTGTGTCACTAAATAATAGTTACGACATTTTTTCATATGATCAGCTCGCTACCAATCTCTTGAAGGAGCATTTGGTCATACAGCCCAGAAAACCTCACTGAAGGTTCTAAGGAAGGAATAAGAGGTTCCTGATCTGAAAGCCATTCTTCCATGTTTAACCTCCCTGCTAGGGTCAAATCAACTACAATCTTCGTTCTTGAAATGTATAGTATTTCCCAGTATATACTCGTATGTGTAAGTAACTGTCTTCTCCAATATATATGTGTAAGTAACTACAACCAGAACACCACAATCTTGTTCAAAATATATTCAACCTGCCACCCCTCCGTTTATTGATTGAAACAAGGACAATTGACCTTGGTGTGGTTTCTTACTCGATAGTACATCTACTATACTCGACCGTTTAAATTCTTTAGCGGACGAGAAAACTCTGCAAATTATCCACAACAGTTTATTATTTTCTGTAAAAATCACCCTACTTTCTAGATCACTGTTCTGCATAATATATTATATTATATTACCCTCGTGAGTTGGAGAAAATAGTTGGAGAAATGGGCTAAAATAATGTTAGAAAAGGTGACCGGGTAGCCCCCGGGAGTTCTGGGTTTTCTAGTCGTACCAACCAACGTGAGCAATAATTGATACCATCAAATAGTCTGAACCACCTTCATTCCGTAGACACGAAAAGCATCTCAGAACAAGAAACTCGTTGCCACAAAACTAGACCCGTGCTACCAAAAGTCGCCACCAGATGGCGCAAAAGTCGCACAAAATCGCAAGCCCTGAAATCGCAAGCGCTTTAAAAAAATAGCCAGAATTCGCGACTTTTTCGTTGTGAGAAAATGGCCCTTGTCACGATTTTGTACAGATACAGCAGAAATAAGGAAAGCAGTGCACATTTACGTCTTGATTTATTCAACTGGCTGAATAAAATAGAACAATAGAACAAATAGAACTTGGTAACACATAGAATCTTGCATAGAATAAAAATATTAAAGATCAAACGAACTCAGATCTTAATGTTAGGTACATAAAAATAACACAAAAATGGCCATCGGTATTACCAACCCTCGCATGATAACGATTAACGGTCAATATTTGAAAAATTGTACCTGGCACAAGAAGTAGCCCAATTTGCGATTTCGTCTCATAAAAAATAGCCCGAATTGCGATTTGTTGCAAATGGCACTTTTTGGACGCAAAAAGGCAACCGAAAATAGCCCAATTTGCGATAAATCGCACAATCTGGCAACACTGCAAAAACCGTGTGTGGATGGAATCAGATGTTCCCCAGGGTACAAATTGGCCCGAGTGGCCACCTTTTAGTAGTGGTGTTAGATAGTCGATAGTCGGTACTACCGGACACCAGCAATCGACCTATCGATAGTACTATCGACTATCGTAACACCCCTACCTTTTAGCACTCATTGTGAACGAACGGCTGGTCACATAAACCTCCAGATGGTCTTCAAAAATTGTCTGAACTGAACTCCCTTGACCGAGGGTTATGAAAAGTTCCAAGGATCATCTTCGGGCTGATCCGAGCTGTGAATTTTAGGCAAATTCTAACAGGGCAAAGTGACGTGTACGGCGGACGGGCGGATTTTTTGCAATTCGATTTTCTTATTCTACGCATCTTAAAATTTAAACTCTCTAATTTTGAGGAATAAAGATGTTTTTCTTGGTCGATTCCAATGGTTCATCATTGAAGATAATAAACCAATAATAAAGATAATTCACGACTACCATTAATACTTACTTATGTCATGTTGTAGTTCCCCCAATGAACACAACATATTCTACATCCACTTTCTTTCTGTTTTTAATCCAGTTTTTGACAAGGGTTTCAACGCAGATTTCCTTGGTTAAAAAACTTTTATGTGCAGATTTTCGATGACTACTTGGTGGATGGGAAGTTTAAGTCGCAGGCCAGGGGTTCACGACTTTAACATTGAGTCACAGTAAGCTACCACACCAGTTGTTATGATCAGTATGGCATTATATAAAGAAGTTCGCTGTTCAATGTTAATGATGTAATGAGTTTTCTCGTGTCTTTCAGAACACTCTTGGTATTGTTGTTGTAATGTGTTCTGGAAGATGAATTGCTGGATACCCGCTTTGCTATAAACCGAACTTGCCTGGCCTGCATGGTCTTGAATCTCGAGAACCTTTTCTCTCCTCACTAATAACTCCAACGTGACAAGAGTGACTTAATGTTGTACTACACATGATTAACAATGCAGTATACCTCACTGTCGTAGTTTTAGCCTACCTTCGTGGTGATTTTGGGACTAATACCACAGCCACGGTATCATGAGACATCCGCATAATTTACTTATGTCTAATAATTTTGATTAAAGCTGCATGTCTCATGTACCATGACACAATCGGGGATAACCGGATAGACCACACTCTATACGTTGTGGAGTACTCTGATTGTAGATTATAATACCACAGTATATGATGAGTAAGGTAGGTGGGGACAAAGGTTTTCATCTCACTCTTTCTCAATTCATGTTCACCGTCAACTCAGAAAATAAAATTTGCACGACCGATAATAGTAAATAAAGTCTACATAAGCTCATTAACGCTGAACTTGAGTAGAAAATCACTGTGCTCCAATCGCCATTCGAGATTTTCAACGATTTTGTGGTAGAACATCACACTTGTGGTCAGTGAATACTAAACCGTTCTGAGTCTCACATGAGCCGTAATTACGTGGAATTTGAGATTTGAATTGTGACTCCGAATACTACCCAAGATCGGTAGAAACCCCTTATTCATTACTTATGAATAAATCGTGTTGAGCTAGTTTGGTAGCCTTTGCACCTCGGCGTGTGGAAATCATCCCAATTTAGGTTAGGTATATCTGTACCTACCTTTCTCAGCAAGTAATGCGAAATTGCATTTGAACATTACTTTTCCCAAAAACTGAAGAAAATGTGCCCAATAATGATCTCACATTTTTGTTAATTACTATGGGCTACTCTAAAAAATGGCGGAAATCAGTTGAACAATTCAAACGTCGTTAACCTCCGTTTCCTGGTGCTGTCACATCGCCACGAGATTAATACAGCTACTAACGAAAATTAGGATGGAAGGTCCATTCGATGGCAACTTTTGCCCCTACCTACGTATCTAGTTATATTTCAACTTCACTGGAACATCACTCATAATATCGCTGAGTCCCTAATTTGAATGTACCTAAATATATTTAAATCCCTACTGTAGGTAACATGTAATACATTAATTAGAAAAGAGAATATTTTTGGTGCATTGGAACAACTAATGACAGAACTAATTGATACAGTCAACATTTTGCCATTCGGACATACAACCGACTATTACTTGACTTGGTGAACTTGACTAGGAAATTTTAAGCTGCTATATACGAGTATTTTAAGCAATACTAGGTTTTGATTCAGATTTCAACAATAATCCAACCTGAATACACAAGAACTTATCAATTCCATCCAGTAATCTCACTTATAGTGGGACTTAAACTCACGTCCAAACTTAGGTTCCTGACGGTATTGTGGAAGCTGTTTGTAAAAACAATGATGTTTAAGATGTAGGTATGTACACTCACTGACTTGCAAGCTTTTGGAGGGTTGATGAAGAACAGCACCGCGACCTTTCATTGCTTTTATGCTAGAAACAACACTCATACGAATGACAAGCATAACATTTTAGACAAATAGCCAGCCCTTTGTTATGATGTGCCACTCACCTGATGTCATTTGCAATTTTTCCGTCCACCTTTTGTGTTTGTGCGTGGCTGTTAATATTTTCCATCACCACCTTATTCTCCCTTTCAATACATAGCTACTGATTTCTTGATGTGGCTTGGTGTGTTTAGTGCTGAATAATATAAAAACCATTTAAGCCCCGCCGACCTATTCGCTCTCTGCCCCTTCTCCAACATTGGCGTTCATCACTCATCGTGCTGCTTGATAACTGAATGCCAGCACATTGCATGTTAAGTATAACCAGTATAACCTATACCTACTGTGTACTTACTATATCACATAAATGTATGAAATACTATAAAGAATTTATATTGACCCTATTTATATCTCCTGATATACTCGTAACTAAAGGTGAATTATCTTCCTTTCCCACAAACTCGCCAAAACATTTGTTTTCAAATTAGGTACCATCACAATTATTAAACTTACCAATATTAGGTTGATCCTTACCTTCAATATTGCCAACTTTACCGGCTCATCAATTAATTTGCGACCAAATTACCATTGCCTCAAGGAGTGTCATTGTCTACAGAATTCAGATTCCTACCTACGCGCACCCGTTGAATGGCAATAATGAAGAGAAACGTCATCCATACACTGAGGGTAAACACGAGAAATCGTCACGAAAATTGTTTCGGAAATTTCTCGAATGATTTTAATCAAAATGTTGCTACGATTTTACAGCATTTTACTTGCTTACTCATTTTGGTGATTCTTTGGGCTGTACATGAGCTCATTTTTGTTTAAGGTTTGTACTATTAATGGAAGCTGCGCTATGCTAATTATGAATAAGCCATTTCATTGGGCGCATTGCTTATCTCCCAATGTGTAGCCAGCCAAAACAATAAAGAATGTCGTAGTCTCTTCAGCAACTCTTCAATAAGCATTATACGAGAGAGAGATCTGGGAGCCGAAATTATATTATACTTTCATTATCAACACATATGTGTTATTTCAGGGAGTATTACTTGACCTCAGCTGGCTGGGTGAACGGCGGCAATGATGCTGTAGCGGCAGTTTGGATGAATCGTCCACAAAATCTGAGTGTTGTTAGCATATGCAAGGCACCAGATTGGTCATGCATTGAGGTGAGTTGCATATATATCTCTACATCGAGTAATAATTCATTTGGTTATTCTGTCAATTGGAACACCTCACCAACCATTTACATACACTTGAGTAGGTACGTGTTTCTCATACCTATAGAGGCCTACCTATTAACATCCAAGTGACCCCATATCAAACTGAGTTCTTTGCCTTAACCCTTATAATATCTCTCTTTGGAAAGAAGGTGAATGGTCCTAAATGGAAGATAGCTAAGTCAACTACGAAAAGCAGATTAGGTCATCACTCGGATAGATTTTATTTATATTTTTTCAGGCAAACTCTGTTGAAGAAAATTCCTCTGCCCCGTCTCTTACGTGAATAGCATAAAAATACAACATTAAATAATAACTCTCGTTAACTCTTCGGGATGAAATTTGGCTCCAAGAATAACTAGGAGACAATACTAATATTTCGCAAATTTTGCGAATTATCATTATTATATTAATTATGTTATTATTTCATATTATTATTATTATTCTCTTATTATCAATCTCAATTCAAATAGATTTTTTTCAAATAGACTTTTCTAGACTTTTCTTCAAATACACATATAATTTGAATTATTCAAATAGACTTTTAAAAGGGCCAACTTATTTATTTTTTATACCAGAGCCACGCTGAGAGGGCTGTAGAAAACGGATGGGTTAGTATAAAAGGACATCCAGTGTTCTCAGCCGACGGACAGAGCTTCCTTTTATTGTCCAGAATACAAGAAGGTGACACGGGAAGGTACACACATATCAAGCACGTCACTCTTGGTGAAGAGCAACGTATATCAGTGATCTCTCATGGGAAATACCATGTAACTGATATCCTCGCCTGGGATTACGTTAATAAAATAGTGTAAGTATCGATGAATCACACTCAAGTTCAAAATCACCGTTACCAGAATGACCATACTTATGTCAGTATCCTATCACTGTGTACCATTGAAACTCTTGATACTTTGTTATCGACCGGCACACAGGTATTATCTCGGATCTGACTCCGAAAAAGCGGGTCAGCGGCATCTCTACGTTGTGAAGAACACGCAACAATCTTCATCACTGCCCCTTAGCAAGGCGAATCCTAAATGCATTACTTGCGACGCCGTTAAACTCAAATATGAGAACTGCACTTACTTTTCGGCCTATCTTCCTCCACCGCCATATACCAGTGAGTTTATACATCTGTAATAAATTTTTAATGCTAGAATTGAATTGTTCTGAAGGGCTAAATGTCTCACATGAGGTCCATGAATTAACAAAGAGTCTTTTCGACTGTTTTCTACAATATTCCAGTTCCTATTCGATTTCGGAGGTCGGTGTTGATACCTTACATAAAGAGAGGTCTATAATATAGAAAATATTGGGTCGAGATTGTGTTTTTTCAACTAGATAATATATTATAGACTTGTTTGGTAAAGTCGTCCTACTAATGTGGGCCAACAATAATTCTCTAACTATAGTTTCAATATAAGCTAACATCAGTTTCAACTCCACAAATAATTACATAATGGCTTGTCATTTCCTGTATCAAAATTTTACGAGTATTAATATAATATATTATGAATACTCGTAAAATTTTGTTAAAGGAAATGACAAGCCATTACGTAATTATTTGTGGAGGTGAAACTGATGACTTAGACCAAAGTGATATTAAATACACTGTTAGCAATATAACTCAACTAAGGCACCAGCACGTCGGTGGTGTAAGATCAACAGGTGTCGACAGGCACATAACGAGTTCTTAATTGACCAGAGCATCAACAAGTTGGAATGCTTCAATTATGCTCTTGCGATGAATACCTTGCCGAAAAATGACACAAAACTCCATCTCGGCCCATTAGTATCACTATGCATGTTTCAGACTTCTTTGCTTGTCATGTCGGCGATTCTTTGTTGTACGTTCGGTACAACATTCCTCTTTAGGTACTTGCACAATGTTTATTACGTGAAGATTATTTGAGTCTGATCGTAACCTCGGGACAAGTGCCGGATTTTCATTGAATATAATTTAGTTTTCAATCACATAAACGTATTTTCCGAATTTATTTGGCCACATTAGTGGCTATAACCGAATTCTATAACTTCATTGATGTCCTACAATTGAATTTGCTGTTCCTTGATGAGTGAGAGTACCTGCAATGAACCCACTGTGTTAGCCCACCTACCAATATCTTACCAATATCTTACCCACCTACAGCAATACTTACCAATATCTTATCGACACATTTCCAGAGGGAGTGTCCAGATACATCATTCAGTGTGACGGACCAGGTCTGCCGATGGCTGGAGTGCATACCTGGCATAACCACACACTCGTCCTAGCCAACCTGTTTTCTTCCCGTCCGGGGTTCGGACCCAAACTCAACTCCCTGGCACTCCCTCTCATCAAGACTCTGCGCGTTCCCTTATCCCACGGAGCAGGAATGGCCACAGCCCAGCTCCACCTTCCGCCAAGTTGGAGGGCGGAACTCCGGGATGCTGCCTTCCCTGTCCTCGTTGAAGTGTAAGGCCACAGATTGTCCATTTGCCTCCTAATAAATAATGTCAGACGGAGTGTTTGATACGATTAATATAAATACTCAAGTAATACTCGTAATTCGTTAATAAAAAAGCAACACCAATGTTGTCTCGTATGGCAAACAATACCCATGATATTCCATTTGCAGAAACGGGCTGCCTGGAGTGCCTTTGGTTACCACCAAGTTCGGCCTTGATTGGGGAACCTACATGTCGAGTCAGTTCGACGTAGTGTACATAAAACTTGACGTCGTTGATGAGGGCAGCAAGTACGTCAATACCAGGATTGCTGGACTCCAAATTCAAGACTACATTTTAGTTATAAGGTAAAACAGAACAATACTTTTCCCAAATTGTGTAGTTTCTCAAAGCAGTCCTTTTAAATGTGATTTCACTGTTTTAGGAATATTTTAGAAATATACAAGTTTTTGGATAAGACACGGATAGCAGTGTGGGGCCGAGGATTCGGTGGCTACGTTACGACGATGATCCTTGGCTCCCAAAACCATGGCGTCAAGTGTGGTATCGCCATATCACCAATAACTGACTGGCTGTATTACAGTGAGTTCATTTGTCAACTGAAGTTAGTGGTATTTTATTCCAGTAAATATATATTTTACTTTAGATACTACATAGATTAGTAAATTTAATATATATCAAATTGCGTTGTATCAGATTCGGCGTTTACTGAGAGGCTGCTAGGCTTGCCATCGGAGAACTATAAAGAGTATGTTGAAGCGGACGCTACTCAACGAAGTAAGCACATAGAAGCGGGTTCCCTATTCCTCATCCACGGAATGGCAGACATCAGTGTTCCTTACATCCATTCGTTGGGACTTGCCAAAGCACTCACTAACCAGGGAATCCTCTTCCGGTACCAGGTAAGCAACTCTTGGTAACCCACTATCCGATTGGGAATCTCAGTCACCTCCATAATTTGACTCATTCTGCTCGTTGAATTTATGAAGTCCAACACCATCTTCCCATTTATTTTCTTCACAAAGTAACCAACAATCAATTTTTATCACGGAATATACAATAGGATCACAAATGAAGATCCGTGTTGGCATGGAAGAAGATCAGCCTTGATATGGATTTGGCATTTATTTATCGATATTTATTTATGAATCTCTGTTGTTTTGTGTAATTGCAGAGCTATGGCGACGAAGGCCATGATCTTTCTGGCGTCTTGGAACATCTGTATTTATCGATGGAGAACTACCTGTCGTCGTGTCTAAGCTTAGACAAGAACGAACAAGTCGGTGGTCAGTAAATACAAGTGAAGTGATAACGACTGGCTGAAAAATCGTTTAAAACGCAATTCAATATCGCCTTATCAAAACAGCGCCTTCTTGATTAGAGCAATATAGTACAACTACATGTTATATAATTAACGAAATGAATAATACTTTTAACTCCACGTTGGCTGTGCAGAATACCCCAACCTACACTTGTTTGATTATTCGTTCGCTTACATTTCTCTTTATTTTACGTAGGTAGAAGGTAATTCGGGATGAGTCATAAGAATCAAGGCGCCATCAGGTCGGTGGTTTCAAACTGGATCACAAATAACAAGTTTAATGCAGGTACAGCGTTATGAAAAGCAATACAATTCTTATTGTGATGGGGTTGGTACTCGTACTTTCTGCAATATTCATAATTTGTCTTCTATCATTTCATAATTCTGTTCGTTGCATCATTGTCACAGTGGGTTTCTTCGTTCGAAAAGTTGAATTTACCTCCAAGTATGAACACAAAAAATGGGCTTATAACAAGTGTCCATTCTTCCACATTACCTTTGATTCATGTAAAAAAAAAAAATAAAATAAAAAAATAAAATAAAATAATAACATGGACTAATATTATGAAATTGGAAAAAGTATGGCGTAATGATCAACATTTGAATTATCGAAGTGCAGTGCGAATTTCCTATGTGCCCCAAATGAAATGTTGAAGCGTTATGCAGTGACAACTCTTCATACTGTCTCGAGGTGTGTTACCTTATCCTCTTCGTCTTTGCGCATCATTACATTTCCTGGCCTATCTAAGGCTTCACAATGTTCAGGGTAGCTTTTCATGGTTGGGGTTTTTTGAGCTGGTCAACGATAACGAGAGAGGTCATGACCCCAATTTTATTAAATGTTGTAAATAATTGTTGAATATTTATTATGAAAATGAGCAATTCAATGAAAAAAATTAACTGGACATCGAGGATGTTTGTTATGACGTTAGTACTTATTCTAGTCGTGTTCGATGGTTAGGAGGGTATCGAAAAATAAATCAAATGAGTGATTTATTTCAATGTGTCGTATTATTCGAATTATCTCTTTTGTGTATCATGGAGTCTCTTGCTGTTGTTCCCATTTTGAATTAATTGACTGTAAAAGGTTTTTCTTGCAGATTTTTAATTGGAATATTGGCTTGTTATCTGAAACAACGGACTTTCCGGCGATCATCACGGACCTCTATCGTAATCCTTTCTCCTCTGTCACCAAGTTAAATGGTTGTTGCGGGTTAAAATATTTATCTTAAAGCCATTTTTATATTCTCAAGATACGCTGTCGCTTGTGGATATACTATCAAATGAACTGATAGATGATAATATACTCGTATTTCATGCGGTAACTATTCACCATTTTTACTTTCATCGATTGTTGATGAATTCCATGTGAGAATAAATTCATTCCTTTCCAACCCCATTAAGCCAGCCATCTGCCAATACACTATTGAAAGGAACACGGGACGAGAAAAAAAGAACAATAGCAACTAGAACCATATAAATGAATTAAGGAATACAATCACACATCGCGTATTATTTTTCAATATCCTTAGACATTCCGCTGTTTGTAAATGACGACACTGTAATTCCATGTAATTCCCCAATGCTAGATACAAGGCCTACCATTTTTTGAATGTTTCATGTTAAATTTATTTGCGAGAAGGAATTACGATAATTATGTACTACCCCACCGATAATTGAGGTAATTCTATATCTCGACTGTCAAATGCAAGATAATCATTACCATAAATTTTTCAGTTAAGAATGGTTGAAATATAATTTGATGAATTTATCTATAATTAGCTATTGAAGGAAATGGCATCAGGGTGTAGATAACCACGCATTGTTGTGTATAAATGTCAAGTAGTTTTCTACTTATTAGGTTTGATGGTTCCTGTTAAAATCGTTATTTGTTATAGTTACTGCAAAAACGTCAGCCAAACGTAATTGATAAGTTTATCGAATCGAAGAAAACGAAGCAGATGTCATCGAATTGAATAAAATAAATACATTAATGTTATGGGCCTTGACCGGTTCACAAGAAGTTGAGGACACGAATTGTATGGAATCTCTTAATCTTTCAACGAACTGATGACACGAGACACAATACGAAGGTACAAGATACGTGTCTACTCCAATTTTTCTCACGTGATGGCATCATGAAACAAATCGTAATAAGTTACTGTATTTTTATATGTATTAATTCGTAGTCCGAGCGTTTTGTTAAAAAATATGTATCGGAGTTATTGCGAAATGTCAATTAGCAAAGCCATTGAAACGATTCTCAGCTAATTTTGTATTTTTCACTGTTATTATAACTTTTGTTGTGTTATTGTAAAATGTTTATATGAGCATTTAAACAAAACAAACAGTTGATTAGTTTCAACTACTGCCAATAGGCAGTAGGTTTCCATCTAATTACGCTCAGAGCTTTTCGTCAATTTCCGCTTGGTTTTTTAGATTGCTCATACTACTAGTTGCTCATACCTACTGGGCACTTTTTATAGAAACCTTAAGAGTATTCTCTTTTTTTTCAATAAAAATACGGATGAGAACTCCTCACTGAGATGTGGATAGTTCTATTGTGAATTTGAGGTGATTCTAGCAAAGTGTATCAAGAAATTGAGTAAATATAACGAGCAACTGGAAGCCCATTGTGGGTTTCCAATCCTCAGATTGATTATTGAAAGTATCGTTAACGAATTAAGATTTCTTGTCTTCATCCACCATTCAACAAATGCTTGGAAATTTAGTACCAAATCCAAATTATTTTCAGTGATACATGATACAGACACAAAACAAACTCGTACTTCAACTTGATTTCATTCTTTATGCAACGGTAAAAACATGAGTTATGATGAAGTTTTTAAACGTTCAATAAACAGTTCAGGACATCTTCAAATATGCACTGCATCTCGCAAACATTCAATGTTTTGCTTTAGTCCAAAATTTATTTACTTTAACCACGGATATTCCGTTTTGAGGGCGGAAATCGGTAGAGATTATTAATCGGGAGTAGTTCAACGTAGTCAGAGAATCGAGTGGATATAACGGCGGATTCCAAGGAATTTGGGTTAAAAAAAACAAAAACAAATTGCAACACGCTGAAATACGAAACAGCAATTTGAAGGGATGATCAATATTTCAGCGCTTGTATGGCGGTCCGCTTGAATTAACTAAGGGGCAGAATACATACTAACAGTACCCAGTCACATCTTTTAGATTCCCCCGAAACCTGCTCAGAAATTATCAATAAATTTCACGATCAGAGTTGACTTGAAAGTTTACATGGCACACGGTCTAACTATTAACAATTCAATGTACAAAGTAGTCGTGATTGTGATGGGACTACCGAATACACTTATATGTTCATCCAACAAGCCAATCAGGGATTACATCGTTGGGGAAATAACATCTAGCGGTGAACTGCAAGCAAAATGACAATCTTCATTTTACTAAACTAGTCGGAGCTGAATAGGGATTTTTTTATAGAACAACTCGCGCCAGTTGCTTGTACCTACGTAAATACATAAAGTGAATTTTTAAAAATTTATTAAATATCCTGAACTTTCCGTAAGACCGTTCAAGTATTGATTTGCTTCTGAATGGAGAGCTGTGAAAAGCTTCCTATCATATTCAATAAAACATTTGGCCTTCATAGAATTTAGGGTTGAAAAGGTTTTTAACTAATAAAAAGTTCTGCTCATGTTAAAATTTTACAGCTAGTATATTATTTTATAAGTTTGTAGTAAGAAATGTAAAAATTATGAATTTTAGAAACAAATAAGAATATAGTAACAGTTAAATTCCAATTTCAAATAAAAAAAAATAAAAAAATAAAAAAACAATCAAAAGTTACGTTAAAAAAAATATGAATATCATAATATTCGAGCTTTTATAATCATGACAATGAGAATGTGATTCTTATCAAACGTTTATGAACATAATATTGTAACATTCGCCTTCAATATTTTTGAGCTTGATCAGAAAGAATGGAGGTTCCCAAGGTTATTTTCTAGTTTTTTTTTTTTTCAGTTTTTTTCATCACATTAATAATGAACTACCCGAGCGGCTCATCTATATCTCACCAACCCCCATAAGGGTGTGACTTTTGACGACTAATAACGGCGTTTTTACATTGTTTAGGTGTTTTTGAATGTTGAATTCCACTAATGAAACCCCATTTGAAATTTTTAAAAATGGCGTTGCTTTGTATATGACACCCTGCCGAACAGAATTAAAGAGTGATTTTTAGTATTGCGTTGATTACTGTTCGAAAATCCTTATAAGTTTGGTTCATTTCTGTATGGTCAATTGCAGCAATTTCTTATCACTGCATAAATGAATCATCCGTTTGTTTGAAAGTTATTTTTTTTATTGAAAGGATATTTTTATCTAGACAACACATCCAAGCATAACAGTGAATTACGTTAACGTAAATATAATTATATACCCTGTTCTGACTCCTATGATTTCTTAAGGTTTTATTTGTTGTACTCGCTACTGAGTTCTCGGGCGCGCTATTCGGAAATAGTCCCCTCAAATGACCTCGTACTGGATTGCATATTGGTGGTTCTTCAAGGCATCACTTACGACGCGCTTAAAATTCCCTTACCTAATTGAGGCATCAATTATTGGTAAATCCGCTACGTAGAGCCAATCGCTTGGTCTCTCTGAGGTTAATTCCTCCGAAAAGGACATAGGTACCATAGGAAGGTTTGTTTTGCAAAATGAAGGCTTTTCTGATCTTTGAAGAAAGAGGGGTTACGAAGGTAAAGGAGTAGATGACAACACTGTGAGATGAACTCAACGTGGAGAGAGAGGGTCCCGAACTGTTTGAGAGCTGAGTAAGTAATGAGATTTTTCCTTAGGGATCGGTTTTATATTACCATCTCCTCTGCTTCCTTTTCTCCCGGTTAGAGTAGGGAGAGCGGTCTGAATGGGCCACCCTGTTTTGTGGAGTGGGGGCTATTCCTACTTGTGCTGAATCCCGCCCTCTCATTTGCTTTGATTCTTATAATTAAGATTTTGAGGCATAACATACCCCTAAAGTTTGTCAGCGTATCATTTCCGTGGTTGCTAGGTTTATTCAGCCTGCCGGATAATTTTGAGAATTGAGAATAATGGTTCGCATTGTGCAACGTTTTCCCTTTGGAATATAGCAGTACCTACAAGGTGGACAAAGTTAGGTGGATTCCAAGTGGATGTTAGCCAAAAAGTACAGCATTAAGATTCAATAAACGTACGACATACTTATAGTAAACGCCACTTATGTTTCTGATTTATTTCGGTTTGGCGCTTTGCGACCGCATACTCTTCGTTCGAGATCGTTTGACGCTCTTCGATCGACTTTTGCTTCTGGATTTCGATCGGCTTTTTGACTTTTTCTTCTTACTGTTCTTCCTCCGCTTCTTGCCTGAAGCGGATCCTTTCGCGTCCTTATCTGAGCTCTTCACCTTTTTAGACTTTTCCAGAAGTGCGGCCCTCTCGGCCATGATTTCTTTTCCCGATACGGCCATCGGTTCAGGAGCCGGTGTTGAGTAAGTCCCAAAAACTCCGGGTATCTTTCGGTCCTGAAAAAAGTATGCACTCCGAGTAGGATACAAACAAAAATTAAAGCTTGACGGATGTCACTTCGTGTTTTCTCGTATTGTTTGCAATTAATTTATTTTTTAACTTTCAAATTTTCATCTTGGAAGGGAACAAACCCTAGTTTCGTTGTGTAGACAAGGATACAACATTTTTATAAAACCAGTAAAATGAAGACATTTTACATAAAACCAGTCATTTCTTCGAAAATTCGCTCTTATAGTCGTGCTGCAAGACTTCGGATTTTTATTTTTGAGATGCGAGCCCCAGCGAGCAGCCAGAGTGCTTAGCCACTCTGATGATTGATCATATAATAATAAACAATATTATTATTATAATTATTATTAAAAGAATATAAAGAACACTATAGTGTTGGTAAGGTGTTTACATACCTCAATCCCAATTACACCGCCACAGCGAGGTGAAAACTAGTGGCCTTCGTATAATAAATAAGTACCAATATTTAATTGTACAGAATAATGTTTTTAAATACAAGAGATCTAGACCTACCTGTGTGGCATTAACCCTAATCGGAGTAGCAAGGTACCTAAGCTAGATTTTAAGAGAGTAAAATAAAACAAGAACAATAAAGTGACTCAACGTGTGATAAACGTAGATGCCGAGCGTTGGCCATGATTGAGGGTAATAATAGGAGGAAGATGCTACATGTAAAGATGTAATTAATACAGGATTCCTACAGGAAAGATGTAATTAATATGTGGTTGAATGAATATAATATGCTAACTAATTCTTCTATTTTCGTATCTAGAACTTGAACTGACGGATTTCTAGATTCATCAAAAAAAAGGGATTGACATACGAGACGACAACTTAAGTACCTATAGGTATCTTGAAGAAAATAATACAAACCTTATGCCCCATGAGTGATTTAAGGCTCTCAGTTCTGAACGCCAGATCGGATATTTCTATCAAATGGTTTTCGGATGCTTTATCGTACTCTTTCTTTTCCTGTTCTGTCCTCTCTGTTCCATCGGATTTGAACTCTCTCGGGTTAGTCAAGTGAAGTAACGTCTGTAGTTTAGCAATCTCTTCCTTGATATCGTACTCCTTCCACATCAATTGATACAGATGTCTCCTGGCCTTATTGAGTTCTCTTTTATCCTTCTTGCGATCTTTCGTCAGTTTCGCAAAATAACTAGATAATTGAAGTATATCTATACAACTCGTTGAGACTATTGTAATTTTGAGTAAATACTGCATTTAAGACAACAGTAGAAGCTCCTCAAAGTGGCCCACTAATTGAACTCAACAGACATCCTGAATCCTTAGAGAACCGTTTATTTGAACAGTTCTCTCTTCAAAAGCACCTAGGTAACATCCAAAAACATCAACATCGAGTTTGTGGAAATAACTGTTCGTTATTAATTATTAAAAACGAACAGTTATTTCCACAAACTCGATGTTGATGTTTTTGGACCACCCAATTGATCAAGTGGTAAAGTTTTAAAAATCCCGAATTTCTGTTATCCGCGAAATCTTGGAAAAATCCATTGCATTTTCGAAATAAACCGGTGTACAATAATTGTACAATAATATTTTCGAAATAAACCGGTGTACAATAATTGCAATGCAATGGATTTTTCCAAGATTTCGCGGATAACAGAAATTCGGGATTTATAAAACTTTACCACTTGATCAATTGGGTGGTTCAATGTTGAAATAGCAAAGAACTATTTATTACTCACTCAACTGGATCCTCGGGTCGCATAGACGGATCATATACGAATTCCAACATCTCTGTCAGGACCCGACGGACGTCTACCATATCCAAGTATTGCGCTAGTTCTTCTGACAACTGATCGATCATCTGAGTGACAATGAAGGATAAGTTCAATGGACTCGGGATATATGAATTGATCAGATAAATTTAAGCTACAAATTCTATTGCGAAGCACTGAGTACACTAGTACACTAGTACACTTGCGTAAAGAAAAAACTTACGTTATATTTCACTCCCAAATTGAATGGCTTGGGATCGTTTAAAAACTCCAAATACGCTCGCCTGGCGTTTTCCAACCGTTTTCTCTTCTGGAACCTCCTCTCTCTCTCCTCCCTCTCTTTTCTTGTTTTGTATGACTCTTCCATACTTGCTGCGAGTCTAGATCTTCTCACTGGGTCACGACATCGACGAAAAATCAACTCCTAATCCACTATTATTCAATTTTGCTCAACTAAAAACATAATGATGTTTTAAAGCCCTGCTTAGCAACAAAATACACCATATTTATACCATGCGAGATATTAACTGTACCTGGCATAATCTACTGTAGGCAGCTGTGGGGCTATTGAAGCTTTCACTTACAAGAACCTTCCCTGCGTTTCCTTCTATAAAAAATCATGAATATCCAAAGAACAAACTTCTTCGATTAGGTAGGTCCTCCTTTTGTGCTTGGTCCATTATACGGTTAATAAATGGTTTATAAACAAAATGGCTAGTAGTTCGAAGCTTCCAACGAAAAAGGGAAAACAAAATCAAACTACTACCACTGAAAATGACGAAGAAAATACTTTATTATCTGTTTCTAGCAATTCTTCCTACTCAATAATAAATAATACTACTATCCACCGTCTTCCTTTATAACATGAATATTTACATAAAATCAATAATCGTTACAACTTCATCTTTAAGGCACATTATTTACACTCAGACAAAATTAAACTACTAACCCTATCTTTGGAAAGAGACCTCATTTCAATACGTATTGAGACAAATAAATTAGGAACGTTAGTATTGAAAAGTCCCAAAGATAGGTGCTTAGACTAGAATCACTCGAGCTTTGTCATTTAGAACAAGAAAGCTGTTTTTAAATTTACACTACGATAAGGACGTAGGGACCTTGCATCGTTAAATTTAACTAATTGATATTTATACTAGGTAGGTAATCGTTTCAACCCTGTGTTTTGAAACCTCATGACTTTTCAATGAACTTTGGAATGGATATGCATTATAGCATTCAACAGCATATAAAGGTAATAAAAATCTGAAACATCGAAAATTTCAGATGCCTAGTACATTTCGATACCCCCTATCAACAACCACTTACCGACTGTCCGGCTGCGGAGAACCCCTTAGCTGTGACCGCGCTCCCAAAAACCACTCCTCGTGCGCGACGCTGCGGAAAACCACATTAATGGCTCGGAGCTAACTTTACAGGAGACCGAATTGAAAGTTTGAAGTCTTGGAACAATCTTAGGTTATGCCGATTTTGAAAACGTCGTAGACAACTCACAACGCCATTTCGGGTTTTCACATTTTAACAGATGGAAGACACGATAATGCTTTATTGAAATAGGTAAAAAAGTCATTTTTGCCAAAATTGCCATTTAAGTGGTTTTCTGCAGCTTCGCGCGTGAGGAGTGGTTTTCGGGAGTGCGGTCTCAGGTAAGGGGTTCTCCACAGCCGGACAGTCGGTAAGTGGTTGTATATAGGGGGTATCGATTTGTTTTAAAAGAATTTGAGCAATTATCAATACGGAACCTAATCAGTTAGTTCCTTGTTCAAAAGCTATAATTATTCACCTTTGCAATTTCATTATTATAAAGTCACCTTCACATTTTTCATAGTTAGAAAGTCCAATCGTTGACAAATTAGTACCATAAATTATTCAATAACTTTGGAAAAGGTTTATTTGCTTCATGTTCGTCCTCCGGAGAAACTCTGAGTAAAGTGCACACTATATGAAGAAAATTTAGTATAATCAATATTGATTGATCGGTATACTTTATATTTCGTCCCATTCAGGCGTTACAAATAATTTTTGGATAACATTTAAGCGGTTCGAGAGTGGTGAAGAAGTTATGAAAGGTTCGTTTGATTCTTTTTTTCATAAGAACCGTTTTCATAAGTTGGTGGCTCATACTAATAACCGTTAATTACACTGGGGTCCGAGTCTACTCCAAAGTTGTTTGAGTTTATAATTTCTCATGTTTTAATGTTTCCAGAAGGATGTCGTCATCGATTTATATCAAGTGCTTTTGTCTGACTCCAAACTAAGGCGAACGACTGCTCTACCATATGTTAAAAGACATACCGTACGTCAAAAGAAATATAACTTGGTCATGATAGTAAGATACGATTAGAACAAATTTAATAAAAATACTCAGTACGGCCCTACACTTGTTCTTTCGCGAACAATAATCTATCTGAAACGTAACAAGAATAAAACATTATAATCAGCCAACATCCTACTACGTGGTACCTACCTAAAGAATACCTAATGGTAACTCTACAGTGACTTAGAGCGATGGAGAGGTAAGGTCAATGTCCAGGGATGGAAAACTGCTGAGGTCGCCAGGCGCCAAGTCGCGTCAGAGCTTCGGCGGCGTCCAACTCCAACCGGTGCCGCTCAGCCAACGCCCTACGCCGGTCGTCCCATGTCACGTTATATGCCTGCCATGGAACGTAGTGTTCTTTGCCGGCGTACCTATGCAAGGAAATGCATATTAGTATGATGTGGAGTGTGATACCTAGTAGAAGAAGCTGGGGAAATGAGATTGGAAATTATCGCCGTGACATCATATAGAACAACCCCATTACCCCATCCTTATAACTGAAGGTAGTTTGACGTGTGTAGAACTGGTTGAGTTGTGGTCCTCCCCAATGAAAAGACCAATCTCTTGAGGTGTGAGGGATGCATCCTGTCCAATACACTACTCAAGGAAGCCCTTCCGGCCCATCGCCCCTCTAACTCAGGGGATCTCATATTTTGGAGACCATGCGTATATAAATCATTGGTTCATAAGTTCGACAATCATAACCATGAATAGCAATACCTGGCGGTACTCTCCAACCACTTGGCGAGGAGTACTGGCCTCCCTTCAATGTCGCCAGTTCTTGACCCGTATGGCGTAGAATAGTAGCAGTGGTCAACCTCCGTCGGATGGTCCATAACCACTGAATTCGGGTCGGAATCTGAAACATATTCAAATACCAAAGGTTACTTCGGTATGCTGAGCTGCTAATAGGTCAATATCAATTTTAAAGCGTTAGTTCCTGTAGAACATCATATATAATATATATTATAGTACATAATAATATATATTATAGTACATCATGTACACAGAATATCATATTTTCCAGAGGAATCCAGCTCACTAGCTAGTTCAATGCTGGAGGAGATCACTTTAGATATGATGACATCATCATCAGGCCGTCGAGAGAGCACGGCTGACAATACCAAACGTCTGCCACATCAAAATGTATACGGACCATATCAACTGTGGACACACTAAATACTTTCTTTAAACTGGTGCCACCGCTGCCGCCGAACTTTATTGTACTTCTACGCTAAATTGGTTATGGGCTTAATAAAGAAAACGTGTTTGGTATCGTTATTGATTTACAAAATTTGATCCTTTACTATAAAGATCCAAAATCGATTCAGCATTTAATGCTGAATCGATTTTGGATCTTTATAGTATACGTCGAGATATACAGAGTGCAAATGGTAAGAAAAAAATTTACCAATTAATATTAATCATGGCTGCCAATAGTGCCTGGCGTGTATTGTTAGTAAAGTGTCCTAATGATTTAAGTTTGGATTGGTCAGCCTTATTTTCTCGAAGGTCTGATAACGATGCCCTTATATTTAAAGCGCTAGCATTCACCCAGCACTCGACTTTCTAGTGACGAAGTATTCTGGATAGTATTATAATATCAATTGTTTAATGTGCGAATGAAAGGGAAATCTTTGTTGAAAAACAATTTGAAGGCTTTATGAAAAGATGTCCAAGATGTCAAGATGTCCAAGCGTCAATTACCTAGTAGACTTTGTAGACTACCTGTAGGGAGTCCGAGAATCTACAGCTATACCTAAGTAGCTGAATATTCTTCATAAGACTTACCAATGCTGAAATTCGTCTCGTCCCAGATGGAGTCGTCGGAAGAGATGCTGAACTGTTCGACGTTCCCCTTGGCCTGGTGGTTGTAGCCTTTGATGAGGAGACCCCAACTTCCGTCCCGCGAGCTCCTACAAGAGTTCTTCAGTTTCCTCCTCCAGTTGGCGAACCAATTGCAAATCTGTGGTATCAATATGGAAACATTACTGTCATTTGAGTAGATTGATGTTTTTACCCAAAGGATGGGATACCGTTGGTAATAGCTGCTTGATAGCTAGTTGAAATGATAACAAGTTTAATGCCAAGTAGGACTATCCAGTACCACCTGTATTTGGAAGTGAATCACTTGTGGAGTGATTCCAGACCTAGCAACAGTTTTGGCTTATTATTTGGAGTAATGGACCTTGGCAATCGACCAAGAAAAAAATTGTCTTGTTTTTCATCATTCAAAACGACATTATTCGGTAATTTCCAAGGGAACCGTGTTGTGTTTTATAAAATCTTTCAAACAAATCTGACCAGCCCGTTCGGTCACAATAAGAACTCCAAGGTTGAGCAAAAAAAAAAAAAAAAATCATCAACGTCGGCCCCGAATTTAGCTAAGAAATTGACGAGACCGTCACTGAGCACGTTACCGAAAATCTCCCACTCGGGGACAACCATTTGGTGTACAAATCCCACAAAAAAAGCACTCACAAGAGCGCACAATATTTTACTCCATTGCTCCAAGTGAGGACAATACCTACCAAACAGCGTTCTGGACAGAAGGGTGATCTATACAGATAGTTATTAACCCTTTTGAGCAAAAGTGCAGTGTTTTAAATAATTTTCGATATGAAATAATATTAGTTGTTCAACTTATTTCACCTGAGTGTAAGTGAGTCCAGTCTTCATAGCAAGCTCCTTTTTCTCTGATCGGTTCGGATAAGGGTTCTTCCTCCTTCTCACCAACCAGCCCTTCAGGAACTTCTTGATCTCAGGCGTGAATAGTCTCTTCGTCTGGTGGCTGTCATGAAAAACCCGCCTGCACAATAATTTAACTTCTTCTTTCCACTTGAAGCCTATCAAGTTCTGATTAAGGCATGTCAAGGTTTATATATTAAGGCATATAAGGTTCTCATCTTAAGCCTACCAGGTATCCAAATCCATCATCAGCCTATCAGTGATTCATAACAATTATACAGACTTGCATCATGATATTTTCAGCACAATATCCTATAGATAAGATTATGAAATAGATATGATTATGAAATTTTGAGCACTTATCGTGATTTCAGTACAAATAAATCATGAATTCAGTCATTTAAATTAAAAAAATGAAGTTTAAAGACTTTTTTTTGGATCACATGATGCTAAAATAGGGAATAAAAGTAGGATCATAATTGATCTACATAATTAAAACTCGTCAATGATCTTCAGTACTGCGTGAATCACGCGAATGAGTTATTAGTTGAGTATAATGGGAGCATTAGTTTTATTCTTGAATTACTATTGTTATTTGTAATCCATCCTACAAAGTGGAATAATCTAATTTAACAACCATACAAAGATTGGTTATTATGAAACAAACTTTTTCCGTATGAAAACACTAACTTGTATTTTCTATTCCTGAGACTTCGTCCAGCCTTTCCGTCTCCGTCGTGCTGCCTCCAACCACCCGCCATCCCTCAACTCCTCCCTTATCCAATCCTGTAAATTAAGATTTTCGTTATCATCGACGTAGTATACTAATCAGAAAATCGACCAAAGTACATTCCCTGTAATTTAATATTGCAGAATAAAAGGTATACATAGAAACGAAATTGTTAATAATCATCGTGCTCATATAAGAAAATTATGGGTAAATACATGACGACGTATAGGTACTGCAGTAAGAAGTCATCAAGGACTGATGTTCCGAGATTATAGCTCCATTGTGTTTACACAGAGGTGACTTGAATCCTGATTTTCATCAAATGTGGTTCTATAGAACTTCTGGTACAACCATGTGACACGTCAATTACCGAGGTTATGTTATATTAACGTAATGTTTCCAATAGCATAATGCTCAATCCCACTCGTTCCTATCACAGGAAGCAATATTGACGATTCCCAAATGATTACTTGGGATTAATCATGCTTCGGGTAATATTTCATCTTCCCTCAAGTACTCACCCCAAAATAGAATTATATGTTTTATATAATTATAGAATTATATGTTTTTATTATGAATTATATTAACTCATATATGTTATATGAGTACCCACGTCTTTAACGTCTTTTACATCGAAATCCACGGTTGATGTAACGAAGAGGCGCGGTTATCAGCCCCTTTCCATATCGATGGCAGGCGATTCTATGCTGGGATTAGTGAACCAATCCCCACCACACGTCCACGCCTCCAGAACGGTATTTTTATTTTTAACTCATTCAACAATAGATCTGTCATATAAGAACGAGAAGATGGCAACTGACGGTAGAGTCGAAGGCGGCTTCATTTTCAACCCCGCAATGTCAACATCCCATGAATTCGCTGTATCTCTAAAACACATGTCTGTTCGAGAGTTCGACTCTTTACTGAACGGTCTGTGGGGGCGTACAACTAGGAGTTCAGTTCCGAATTGGGGGAGGTTGATGGGAAATGAGGTTAAGGCCAATATAAATTACTTGTCAGAAAATACTATTCATCTGATTAAAAACAATCTCAAACCTTCACGACAACAAAATACCATAATAATTATGAAATTATCAAATTTAGATCATAGGAATTCCAAGGCGAGTGATGCGATGCGCGTTTCCAATCCATTAGCATAGAATGGGCAAGCGAATTTTCTATACAGTTAGGTTCTGCTACAATACAAAGCTCATTTCTTCGTGCCTTACGGGTGTAGTAATATTACTACACATCTCGAGTGGAGTCCCCCCACTTAACAATCTCAAGTCAGTCAGCTGGCAGGGACCCGCACTGAGTGGTTAATAAAGAAAACGGGGCCTCCCTCTTTTGTGGACTACATGTACGAGTACTGCTCTGCATTCAGCACTGCTGAAGAAGTATCCCCGAAATAGATTTCGTCGAGAAACCAATGTTTCTCAAAGGATGAAATTTTTTCTCGTTGAGGATACGCTGTGAAATTTGGCTAAACAAAGTTTCGATTAGACCTTTCAGACACCAATGACAATTGGTGTGTTACGCCATGAACAGGCTATTCTATTGATCGAAATATTTGCTTGCTGTGCAATTCCGAAAAAGGGGGATTAACAACAATTTTCATGGGAGTAACAACTTTTTTGGAACTAGAATCGTGAAAATTGGAAGAAAAGCTGTATCATGTTATGCAGGTTGAAAGTCGTGCGTCCGAAATTCGCTCGTGACTTGAACTTGCGCAACTATCATTATATCTTATTTTTAGGAGACATTCAGAAGATCCAAGTAACGCCGCAGGTGGCCCCTCAACATTCATCTCGCAGTGCGTATAATTGCATTGCTACAGCAGTTTTCATTTAGTATCTCACAAGTCGGTATTCGGCCGCCGTCGAGTTTTTAAAAGTTACAATTGATAGCAACATTTAGCTTGCTATTTATTTTGAATAAGGTACCTTTAAGCAAATGCAGCAATAGAAAGTGGTGAATCGTTCGATCTAAATCCTGAGAATAAAACCGTAAATACATACGTACAAGATGAATAAGATTTGAAGAGAAAGATTCAAGAGAGGGTGCAGTACGCTTCGTGACAGTGCAAGAACATCTGACATTCAAGGTGCCAGTAGGGTACATGCGTAAGCGTGCTAGTGCATGCATAAGAAATAACGGTGGGTATTTTGAGAACACTTTCGCTTACTTGCACTTATAGGTGAACATTAAATGTTAAGAATCCAAACTTTCTTCTCCAAATTACCTAAAATTTTAGGTAATTTGGAGAAGAAAATATAACAAAATTTCTTTCCATCAAAACGATTTTTCACATTTTTTCTACCCTTTGATCTTACTCCCCCTTTTAAAGTGCCTAACTTTTTTTTGGATTTACCTAAACTTGAATTTTTGATCGAAGGAACAAGATAATTTCAAAGTTGACCATACTGATGAAAGCATATTGAATGGAGAAGTTTTCTTGAGATTTGCCAGTTTCCAGGATTTTTCCGGAAGAGTAGTAACGTTCTACGGATTTTCGGAAGTTTTATTTTTTTCAAATTCGTCTATGTTTGAGCTGGTCTTATGATCATTAGATGGTACTTCTCAAGAATCAAAGTAGTCTAATCTTATAGAATATTGTAAATTGATTTAAATAATGTGGCAAAAAATTGAAATTGATTTGGAAAAAGTGGAGAAATTTTAGTTTAAAAGAGAAAAACATGGGTTTTCTCTTAAAAAAAAAAAACTTTAAAATATCATATCTCGAGAATGGATTGAGATAAAAATATGCAGTTGGAGGCATTTCATCCCATTTTTATTTAATTTTAAGCAAACATTTATATTACATCTACGAGCGAACCAAGTTTTATAGATACCTACTAAGTACATACATACATACACGTAGATAACTTGGCGCTTTCTATAATTATACCGCTCGGTAGATAATATTACTGCACTCTTTTCTCTTGATTGGTGTTAATCACAGATAAATAACTTCCTGTTTCGAAAACACACCATATTCGCATATCTCACATCAAACATGGGTGACACCCGTCCCCTCATAGAAAGAGAATTTTAAGTTCCCAACCCTTTATTATTTTCTTTAGATGTTTTTAGTGACTACCTAATAACCTTAAGGCTACTCAGTTAGTACATAATTCGTTAGTTCACTTCGTCAATTATTATTCTAGTCAACTGCTTCAACCAAAAACTTTCAAGATATAGGATGAAACCTTACGATCCTATTTTCCTCTTTCAGGTTATCAAAGATTCATATTTTGTTTCCTCAGCTGCGAATCATCAAGATTTCAAAACAATACAATGTCATTGAAGCCATCCTGTCTTCAGGGGGGCCCCGTTGGAAGAAATGGTCTTTACTAGGTGCGCTCGTCTATAAGTATAAATATTGCCAAGGATAGAACCACCACCTCTGCAGATGATGAGAACAGGTGATGTAATTATAGAAACGTCCGATCGCAAGCCAAAACGGCGAACCTCCACAAACTCATCAGCCTTGTTTGTCGGAAACTAACCGAAAAAAAAAACATCAACTCCAAAACATTCCAATGAACTGCTGTAATGATTATCGAAATGAACTAATCCGATTCAGCGGGTAACCTGAACTGCCTTGAAGGGGCTGAATGTCCGATTTGGGCGCCCGTTTGAAACCGGGATGACGTCTTTTGGAGCGATAACTTGATCTGTAAATTCCAAGATGGCGGGCCCTGTCGAAAAAATTTCTTCTCTTGTTTTGGTCGTCAATGGACAGTTCGATCATGAATTTTATGAAATATTCTTCCCCGTGTAATTTACTAATTAGTTCACTAGTTTTTTACGATTTATCATACGCGATATCAATAAAATAGGTGGAGTTACATTCGAAACAAGAAATGTAAGTAATTATGACATGGAAAAACCACTGTTTTTGGGGTTTTTTGGTGGACATTTTACAAATACAACTGTATAATGAAGCTTCTTACCTTGAGTAAGCGGCTGGATTTTGAGCTCTGGATTATCTGCACGATGGTGGCAACAGGTACGTGGAAATTCGTGTTGAATTGTATGTTTTCGTCGTGTTTTTTGTTTTTGTTTTGTTCGTGTTTTTTTCGTGTAAGTTTTTTTTAATACTTGTTACATTTATTATTAAATTAGTGTTTTACTGAGAGGGGTAAGGGCTCCACAGGGTTCCAGTGGCGGACTGTGGTCTGCCGTATCCCGTGTGAGACTGCCTTCACGACAAAGGTGGCATTTGTGACTTGGAAATCGCTTGGCAGGTTTCCAGTGTGAGTGAGTGTATAGGTGTGCATTGTGCGTGTGTGTGAGGGCAATATGGCCGCCACGGGTGAGAAAGATTTCAAAAGGGCTCCGCGGAGATCTGAGATTTATCTCGTCGTATCCGAGATCCTCCCTGTGGGTCCAGAGGACACTGTCTCGCTCCCCGTGTGCCACACGCGGACGTCCGATGACGACGACACCTCCTGTCAAAGGGCCACGTTGCTGGTTCCTTCAAAGCCGCTTCGTATACTGGTTGTTTCATCATTACTGGTGCGAAATTTCGTGCTATAGAATTTCGTACTACAATATTTCCTAGGGAAAATATTGCTTAAACGGAGAAAAATATTGCTGATTCTAAATATTTAACACTGTTTAGTAGATATTTAGGTACGTACTATTAAATAGTACATAGTAGGTACATATCTACTAAACACAAAGTGTTCATTATCTAGAATCAGCGCTATTTTTCCCCGTTTAATCAATATTTTCTCTAACCTGTTCATTTGCATTTAATAGTGAAAATAACACAAGTACGTTGTTTCAATATGTTTCCGTACTCTAGTTATTGATCAAAATTATCAATTTCGAGACTTCAATTTAAAAAATTTCATGTAGGACATCAATTTAGGAGGGGGGTGTGATTTTCCCAGTGATAGGCGCATGAACCAAAATAAGCCACAAAATCGACAGTCGTACAGCAAGAGCGAATACACAGACAAATGACTAGTGTCATGTAAAATGTGTATTTTACTGGTTATAAAACGAGAACCTTGAAAACTGTGGTCGCATGAATTTTTCATGTTGAACATGTCGATATCCGTACTACCTCTTCGGGATCCTAAGGGATACTTCGTCGAAGGGATAGGAACTTATAAACTTCGGGATCTCCGTCGAGTTGTCGAACCAATGATCGCTCCCGTGAATCAGCCTTCAATCTGGTGAATAGGCACTACGTTTATATTTGAGCGGCGTTACTGTAGTATTTCTCACGGATGAAGGGTGTTATGAGGTTTATTTTTGAGGTCCTGAATCGGCTCCACAGAATCAGCCTTCAATCTGCTGAATAGGCAATACGTAAATACTTGAAAGGAGTGGTATTTCACATGATTGAAGGGCGTTTGGAGATCTATTCGTGCGAACTTATTTTTCAGAACTACCAGCCGAAGCTTTCATTCTATGGATCAATATAATATATTATATTATAGAATGAAAGCTTCGGCTGGTAGCTTAATATTATTATTATTATGTCTCGCCAGACAGATCTAACTGAAATAAGATGAATTAGCGTGTGACAAACATTAATATTATTATGTCTCGCCAGACAGATCTAACTGAAATAAGATGAATTAGCGTGTGACAAACACACATTAACCATCTTCCGTTGGGGAGACGGACACTGTTTTTCTCGTTTAGTATGTTCTCTAATAATTATTATTAATAATTATTAATATTTCCACACCAGTTACATAGGTAGGGAATTGGTCGTCTTTAAATTATTTATGAGAAAATTGTTAGACGAGTGTGGTGAACACGATACCTACTGCAAATACACACTTCAGGATGAGTGAAACTCACCGCTAAAAAATTCTAGAATTGAGCAGTTGCATGTTGAGTAAACCAATTTCAGTAGATGCATTAATTTTCATCGAGATCCAAAATTAAAATGCATTAGATGTTCGCTTCGCGGACCACATGAAAGTTGCCCGCGGGCTACAGGTTGAGAAGATTACATTTTAAATTCAATATTCTGCCACGATGCTACGGGCCGCAACAACAAGCATGATTAAAGGAAGGTAGGCATCAACAGCACTCTTGTTGTGGATGCGATGGTAACTGGGTAAACCGCCCGTCTGTCCTCAAGACATCGACCAGGATAATATCCATCAAAGGATAGTATCCATGTTCAAATTTCCCAAGATTTTTGCACTGTAGCAACATAATAGCAAGGATAATAATAATGACAGCGAATCCATGATTGCTGACAACCTCACTGTGATCCCGGTTGTACTTAGTTACCATGAAGTAAGCTGACTCTACGTGTGTATCAGCAACAGTTACCGCATCTTTAATGCTCCGCCCTTCCTCGTACACCTAAACCTAAACCTAAAACCTAAACCTAAACATAACCTAAAAAACATCGAAACGTTAGTAGTGACAAAGGGGGAGAATCGATTGCTAGAATACGCTACATAAAGAAGGGATGGACGCTAGCGATAAGGATTACATAAATAAGGGATGCACGCATGCGGCAGAAATCTCCCTGATTATGCATAAGGAATACATATCAAATTCGATAGAGAATGGGCAGTGTTCAATCCGCTACAGTGAACTTATCTTAACGATCTTTATTCTGAAATGGAAAACATTTAATTTGTTTCGGAAAACCTTTATTTTGTTTCGGAAAACCTTTAATTTAACTCGGAAAAGCTATACATCAAAATCAGATTTTTTTTTTTGACATTACATGTCAATACTATTGCACATAACTCAAAAAGTGTGACATCGAGACCGTGTGACGAAAAAAGCGTTAAGAAAAATGCCTAATGATTTTCACGTACAACCGATTCGTTGCTACGGAATTTAACTTCGCCAGTTATCGTCGTACAAAAATCGTTCACCACTCGTTGGATAGCTCTCGATTTACCTAACCATATTACGTTAACCACAGCGGAGTGCGTGGCCGACAAGCTGCGGTATGAGCGTGATTGTTTAAATAATTGTTTACACACAGGTATTTATGAAGTTCACCATATCATTATTGAAGTACGTGGTGTGGGTGTGGGAGGGGGCGCAAAGACATAAAATGTCCCTTGTGGTTGCGTACTTGTACGAAAGCTGTACCCACTTTATGGTTGCTTTGAATCACGAATCCAATGGCTATGACTGGCATGTCTGAAGCCAAATCATCTAAGAAGAAGAATTTACAAAATTTTGGGAAAATAAGCATTTTTAGTAGGTATTTTCTTTCAAGTCCTGAATTAGTGTACAATTAGTGTCTGACTTGGGCAGTCCACATAAAATACCTGGTAGGCAAAGTGCGAGACAGAATTCGAACCCTCAGACACCTCCTGGACCACAGATCGACTCTACCTCTCTCATACAAACGACAGATTTACCTAACACTCATTCGACCAATATGGGCTTATGCTTGCGGAATCTGGGGAGCCGCTGCTAGTACACACATAAATAAGATACAGGTAACTCAGAACAGGGTGCTTCGGTTAATCACGTCAGCACCATGGTATGTGCGAGGCAGTACCCTACATACTGATCTGAACATTCCCTATGTAGCCGAAGTCATCCAACACAACTATAACAACCTTCACCACACTATGACACATCACACAAATCAGCTAATTACCAGCCTGGTCAACAATCCACCGGAACCACGCCTCAGAAGACGACTCAAGAGAAAAAGACTTCAAGATTCCTTACCACCCAGCGTTGTATGATCAAGTAGCACAGCCAACACTTCTTCTGATTCGACACCATCTCAACCCACATCCAACAGAGAGGCCAGTTGATGGACTGCACCCTCTGATCACGTCACACGCCAATTAGAGGACTCCTCTACTATATCCCCCCCCCCTCCACCATTATCACAACTGAAATGTAGTTATAATGTATAAATAAAGTTATTGATGTTGAGGGATGTCGAGGGTCGGTCAAATGAAAATTGATTTATGTGCCAACGTTTCGAAGAATATATTTCTTCATCTTCAGGGCTGTTGTTGGATGAAACTGAAGAAACTGGGGATTTGAGATTGATCCGTGGGTGCTACCTCTGCCATAATGAGTGTGTGTGATTTAGTTTGACCGTCAGTAAGAATTTTTATTTGACCGACCTTCGACATCCCTCAACATCATTCTTACTGACGGTCAAACTAAATCACACACACTCAATAAAGTTATTCAAGTACATACTGAAAAAAAGAAAAAAAAAAAGGATTTTGTTTGTTGTGTTGAGGGCATTTATTTTCTGATGTATGATACAAGATGAACATGGAAATGCACGGAGTTGCGGGGCCGTACGCAAGCTGATTTACCAAGTTGAATGGAACATCATTAATTTAGTTGGCCAGTGTTATTAACGATCATTTTAGCGAATGCGAGCTCCGCGGAATGCGGTCTGTTCCGCGGAGAGGGAGACGTTCAAGTAGCGAGTCTCACCGAAGGGCAAGGGAGGTGTGACACGTGACGTCACACGAGCGTCGCGAACCGGATCCGCCGTCAAAAAGGGTGAAAGACGGCGGGGAGGGTTTGATATCACCATAGTAACCTCGCTACACCGCCCCTCTCGACCATTTCCACCGGTTTAGACGCGAAATTCACTTCCCCAGTCCGTTTGTTGGTGGTTCAGTGTTCCGTGTGACGCAGACGTGTCGTCGTCCGATCCGCGTTAACCCAGTGACGTTATCACGTGTCGTGGTTTTGACCGCGTGTTCGCGGGGATCGGCCATGGCAGAGCCGGTCGCACTCAAACGTAAAATAACTTTATTCAACGGAGTCGCCATTATTGTCGGCTCGATAATCGGATCAGGAATTTTCGTCAGGTACAATAAGAATATTCCTCTATAATATACCACCAGCACCTCAGTACCTACCAAAATGTAACCAGTTGTAAACACCATAATTATCAAGTTCATATCCATTACACAACAGTTTTAATATAAGACCACACTTTAATACACAAAATACTCCCAACAATCTTAATAATAAATAGTATTGATCCCAGATTGTTCGATATACGGTGACATTGTGTTTACACCACCCGCATGATATTGCTGATTTTTACTACAGCAATTTACTACGTGTCATTGCAATATAAACGAGTGATTACATCACTTAAAGTCTATACTATCGACCGGTCTCATTGTCAAATGGTATACTTCGATACATCGGTGGTCGTAATCTCACAGGTTGTGAAAACAGTACCCTTATGTTAAAATGATGATTCAGCTTTTTTCTGAATAAGTACATACTGAAATTAAATTTTACAAAAGTGACAAAAATATTGGGAAGACCAAATTAGAATACACACAAATTTATCTATGGTTTACTGTACACCGTATGTGTATTTAAACGAGTCGAACGAATCTCGGTTTAATTGTTTAAGCTGTTCGACTTAGTTTTTAGCGAATTTTGGAATTCTCGGTCCAAAATTTTTAAAACTCAAATTTCTGAAAAAATTTCATACTTACCAAAATTCGTTCCAGACCATCCTGATTCACTGCCAAAAGACACCAAAAATCATATGTATACATATATTTATGTATGTGTCATCCCAGACAATAATTCGATAGGATTGAGATGAAAAGTTCAAATTTGCACACAAAAAAATCCGTTCTGGCAATTGAAATGATTCGTAGATGAACAGAATCGAGCCACTCTAAGGAGGTTTCTGGGGATTAAGGGGGGAAAATTACCCATAAATTCCAAAAATGAAACAGTCCAACAAGTGACACCTCATTTTAAAGGTGAATCTCATTTTAAATTGGAGCACTTTGAAGATGAAGATAAGTGGTCGTTACTTGAGATGCTCTTCACGGTTCATCTGCTCTAATCTCTTAACGGAATGAAATATCGCAATTCTCACTTCACCATCGTGTTCTGCGTTGAAAATTCATAAAATGAGGTGTCACACGGCAAAAAATTTAGACATTTATTATAAAACCAGTTAAATTGGAGACATTTCACATAAGACCAGTTGTTTCTTCGGAAATTCGCTCTTATAGCTATGCTGCAAGACTGGATTTTCATTTGGTAAATTATTATACACGGTCGACATAATGATATCGTTATTAGCACTATTATAATTGGACTCCATTAAAATTTCATTATTGAAAAAGTAATAATTAGATAATATTATTATCACCAATTGGTTTCGTAACTTGACTTTTTCAATAATTAAATTGAAATGGAGTCAAATTATAACAGTATAACAGTAAGTGTGTAATAACGATATTGCACAGTTCAGGAACGAATTCAAGGTAGGTTATTATCTAAATTATTGTTATTGGGCGACAATAGGTCCAAACCAATTATTGTAACATTTATAATATAAATGTTATAATATAACGTTTATAATATAACGTTTCATATATTATATGGAACGTTAATTATCGCGATAGCCTACCTACCTCATCTCAAAAATTGACTTTTCACAATTACTTTTCACAGGAGATGAGGTCAAACCGGTCTGTGGTGTCCACTTGTAAGATGTACATATTGGATTCCAAAAGTTGTGAGATGTCTTGGATTCCATTTGCGCTCTTTCAAATCTTCGTATGGTAGGAATAAATTCTTTATTCCTTCCAAATTAGTATACGAAATCAAATGAAAACGTAGTTTTGGTGCAGCATGCCCTAATGATGGATAAGATATTTTGAGCACTGCATTTATGGAATACGAAGATTTGAAGGAGCGCAAATGGAATCCAAGACATCTTACAGTTTTTGGAATCCAATAGGTACATCTTACAAGTGGACACCACAGACCGGTGTGACCAGTCACCAACGTGCCACAACTCATTACTTGCTGTACCCCTTATGAGACATTCCTCTGCTCAATTCAAGTTCATTAGCTAAGAACACCAGAGCGGCTAATGAGAGATTATCAAAGATTATATCTCATCGAGTTGTAGTCGAGCGACTATCCTTAGATGGCGGTTTTATTGACGGAGCTTTTTTTTTTTTAATGATTGCAATTAGTAACAATTGTCAGAATAATTTTTGATTGGCGTACAGGACAATCAACTATGAGCATGGACGGCGACCACAATCAATTTGACATTGGATCAACCGCCGCTTACCGGTAAATTCAAGTTGCTCGAAACGAATTCCAAGGTTTTCTCGGCGTGGAAATCAAATTCATGGTTTTCACTAGTCGCTCACAATTTCACAGGTACATTAAGTTATGATAAGCTGGTGAGTTGAAACGTCAAGAAATAAAATTGTGGTTTCCTTTTTCTGATAGATGCAGGATTTAGCGATAGGAGGTCGAAGAAATTACGATTCATATTGAAGCCTATCGATGATGAGTGAGAGTAAAATTGCTGATATGATCAGTCTACCTTAGTATTTCAGCATAACATTTCTCTAGCTGCCACTGCAATTCCGAAATTGTGCATGAAGATAAAGATTCACACTTATGTTCCTGGTTATATTGTCCATTTAAAATTATCGGTGAAAATTATTAAGGATTCTTCATACTTCGAGGTTTCACTCAGAAAGTATGTACCCTTATGTGTTGGTACGCATGACGTTGTCGCATTTGGACAACCCTCAAGTTTTCGTTTTTGAACAACCCTAATTTTTCCCTTTAGCACTTTGAATTGACCACAAACGCAATTTTGAACCATCAGGAGTAATTCTTATGCTGTGTCCTACGGGGACGGAGAATGCGAACGGCACGAACGAACAACTTCGCCGGTGAACGAATTTTAATTCAAAGAACGGTAACTGGGAATGTCCAGTTAAACTTCGTGGGCGACCGCCTCGTTTTGATTTTCTACGCTCGCTCACGTTTTTCCCTCGTCATACTTAAGTAGTGACCAGTAACGTTTTCGATTCTTGTTGATATTTTTCGAATAAAATGGAAGTGAGGTCCAAATAAAGCCTGGAATAAAGCCTTCCATGGAATAAACTCGACCAACAATGAAAATATCGTTTTGTTGTGGATACGGTATGGGAAAAGGTAGCAAAATTACTAACATTTCATGTAAATAACACCATTTTATCTTAAAATATATTAACTGGCTTCTGTTCAAAAATGAACATTTGGAAAATGACATCGTCAAGATACCTATCACATCAAACTGAAATAGATCAGATATTTCACCAACCTCAACGAGGAAAAGGAAGAGGTAATCAAAAACATGAAAAATGGTGTTAATGCAAATCCACAGTCATGCAGCATGTCTATAAGAGAAAATTTTCGAAGAAATAAAAATATTTTCCCCATATAACAAACTTGGCCTCAGTTTACAGATCTTCATCGCTGTGTACGATGGTGAAGTCAGAATTTCGATATCTCATTCCGTTATCAGATTAGAGCAGATGAACCGTGAAGAGCATGTCAAGTAACAACCACATTTCTGGTTTTTGGTATGAAAATGTTTCAAAAATTCGAGTTTTAAAAATGTTGGACCGAGCTGGACAATAGCTTCCTTTTCTTCGAAAATTTCTGTTGTTCCTTGAACAATCCTCACGCCCGAGTCAAGGCGATGCAAACCAATCGCTCTCTCCATATCAGAATGATCAACCGAATTTATACGCAGATCTAAATTTCAGATTAGCACTCACCATGCTCACAATCTCTTAGCTATTCTCCACTCATCTTAATTAATTCAAACCGTAATATAAACTAAATTACTCTACAGCTGGACAACACGAGACTTCATACACTCGTACTCAGGTGGGGTCACGTGCCTGTACATCTGGTTGTCATTCGCGTTCAACCCTCGGTGGTTTGAATGACATTTATCCGCATTCCAGATGGGGACTCCGCGAGAGTTTTATTGGTGACACTTGAGACATTTGTTATCTACCGTGAAAACGGGATGATAAGATATAAATCTTCCCCAACGCTAGATTACGGCGGTTCAGATGCTTTCTCAGAAAAGGTGAACTAATGCTCATCTTTTTCGTTCGAAAAATTTCAATCTTTTACATTTTAGTGATTAAAAAATAAAAATTGGGGTTGTGGACAACTTATCGCAGTTTTCATGAAATTCGCCGAAATATCCCGCTCAAACTATGAAGTATTGATGGTAATCCTTATCATTCGAACCCGCCCGCAACAATTACGATCCGAGGTAAAAATGAATTACATAGATGCAATATCCAAGTAGTAATTTTGGTACATTATAACGAATATTTGGTCACTATTTGATAAATCTTGTGAAATTTCTCAAATTATTGAAAAATTACTAGCCAGGATTTCATTTTTACCCACAATCTTATTTCTACCCAGTTTCTAATCATTTATTTCGAGCTCATAAAATGTGGCCCATTTCATCAGGTAGGTGCGTGTTACAGGGAGGTAAATATGACCCCCCAAAAAACACTCCGTGTAAAAATTTTCTAAAATGTTTCTAAAACTTTTTTGGGTTTAGATAATGGGTTAAATCTGATATAAGGCTCTGTCTCAAGGTTAAATGAAGCTCTGTGCAAAATTGCAAGTCAATCGGTGAACGTGGAGAGGCTCCAGCCTTGCCTGTCTGAACAAGGAGAAGAAGAAGGAGAAGGAGGAGAACAATCTAAGGCCGAAAAACCGGGTTTTTGAAGTTATGTAGCTCGGCTCCCTTTAGACCTATCGATTTGAAACTTTCAGGGCTTTCTAATATACACTCAAAGAAGACCCACACTAAATTTCAAGTTGATCGGTCAAATAGGAGCCGAGATATGGATACCTCGAAAACGCGTTTCGTGACGTCCGGTAAACATGCACTCGGCACCGTTCGTTTTCTCAACTTCTTTGCTTGGCGGGGCGGAACGCTACCGCGTTCCTAGATGAGGTATGCATATCGTAGATTCCTTACCGCAACTGCTCGTGGATACAACTTCGTTTTTTTCGCATATCCAGCCCAGAGCGAAATTTTGACGTAGATTAGGGTGTGATCACATACAATAGTGTGAGTTCAATGGCTATGTCGTGACTTATTATTATGGAACAGACAAATTAGAGTAGGAATATCGAAGTGTACTTCATAATGACGGGGACAACAGAATAAGTTGAAAATAAACTATCCCTAAATGGGTTTGTGGATTGGCACAGATTAATACAATGGTAATGTTAGTTTATGTACTTATCTTTTATATGTTAGTTTATGTAGATTAGGGATGTAGATTAGTGTACCTATATGTTAGTTTATGTACCTTTATGTTATTTATGTACCTAAAGTAAAGGATCTATTGATATTGAACCTCGTACAAATATTGGGTAGGAGACCTAGTGCCCCGGAATATTTTGAGCAGTAGGAATCCCACAGTACTATACGGGCAGAAATGTTTTGGACGGATTAATGTCAAAATGATAGTGATAATGATAAACAATAATGACGAAATAATATTAATAAAAAATTATTAAATAATAAAGATAAAAAATGATGTCAAAATATGTAAAATTGGGAGATCTTGGGGTGTCTGTGAGTTTTGTGTGGATTAGGTCGTATTGCGGCATCACATAAAATGAAGAAGTGGATCGGTTGCCCAAGTAGGGAGGAAGAAATGACAATTTTTTAGAATTTAAAATACTTAAGGAGGACTTTTATCCCGCAATAAACAAAGAATACAGAAGGAAGTGGACAAATGTATATAAGAGTTCAGATAGGGTTTTTTTTTATAAAGATATCCATCCGATACCACCTTCTTTACCATTGTACAAAGATGCAACATATAGGAGAAGCCGTCAACAGGCTTCGTTCAAACCATGGGGCTTCCACTGCCTATAAATGTAAAATTAATCTGTTAGATACACCAGAGTGCCGGGCTTGTGGTTCGGAAGAGGGTAGGTACGTTGGAGCATGTAGTGCTGATGTATACTGCGTACGCCGATGAGCGTAGGCGTTTATTTGAGGGAATTGCGCCCTTCGTCGACCATCCGTTCAATTACCAGCAATTGGTCAGATTTACTAACATTTATAAGTTTATTTACAAATTTTCAATGAGTTAAATGTAATGATATAATGATTTAATGATATTTTGGTTTCCTGTATTATATTACGTATCGATATGTAGAATGGCAAAATGTATTTTGTACGATACCAAATAAAGTAAAAAATCAAATCAGTCAACATGACATACATTGTATTGGCAGATACCTGCACATTCGATGACCATTTCATCTACCAGACCTGGTTTTATTACCTACCCTTTTTGGAACACAGCAAATGAAGTTAATGGCTAAAGGAGCTCATTGGACGGTCGCATTGGATGGAACCATTCTGACTCATTACATTCCGTACACTCCAGAAACACTTTATAATCCCTGTATATTACGTTCAGAGCCAACCCAGGTAGGGAGAGAACCGACTTGTGATCAGAGTTTCTGACGAAAGGGTATTTGCAATGAATTTCAATACTAGCGGTCTCCCAATATATATGACCTGAAAGATGACTGAGTCGTCGATTAGTGTTTCTGTCAAATTAAAGAGGATTTTACTGTTTCAGTCCGACAGGTGTGTACCTATACACGAGAAGCGTTGGTACTTCACTACTCGTATGGGGCATCAGCGGTGTGTTCAGCACCCTTGGAGCACTGTGTTTTGCCGAGCTCGGAACTGCCATCACTCGCTCTGGTGGAGACTACGCCTACATCCTCGAGGCTTTCGGCGACTTACCTGCGTTCCTCAGGCTTTGGGCAGCTCTAATTATCATCCGCCCAACCACTCAGGTAGTCAGAATATTTTGTCACTGGAACAATACGGATTAAAAAGTTAAAAACAGGAATTTTGCGGAGATTCCAGGTTTCTGCAAGAAAATTAGTATGCTGATGCATTTCATATGAGACGTGTATATTTCATCTACACTGATTGAATTAGACCAGCCTTACCGCTTGCAATTGCTAAAATATTTAACAGGAAATATTCACTTTTGGAGACTTTTTTTCACCATTCAAAAGTGAATACTGTGGTTAACTCTGTAGCCAAATCTCAAGGTTGATGTGAACGGCAGGACGATTCATTAGTGCAATTAACAATTTTATTATCCAGTGTAGATAAAAGTATTTCCTGAGGTCATTCCATGTTGCTCCTTTTTCAATATTAAACGCGAAAAATTACCAGAAACCTCATATTCTCTAAATAATAAGGAATTATCTATTCAAACTCTTCCTTCAACAAATCTCTCGCTAAGATGGTTCCTGTGAATCTCAATGCAAGGCATGGGTCCAAGAAGCCAGAAAATGACAATTTTGTGGCTAGTTCAATTTCATAGGCTATATCATCTGATTGGTTTTTTACAGGCAATAGTAGCATTGACGTTTGCGCAATATGCTGCCAAACCCTTCTTCCCCGACTGTGATACTCCTCCTGTCGCCGTGTCACTCCTCGCCGCTGCTGCTCTTTGTAAGTTCACATTTTATTTATTCATTTAATACTGCTTATTGCAGGAAGGAATGGAAAGTATAAACCACGATTACTACGTGGTTTCTTCTGTTGACACACTTTGTGGTGAATATACTTGGCATATACACTACATTTATCACGATTTATTTGCCGATCACAAGAGCTGTAATATCATTTGAACAGATATTCCATACTTTTACTGAGCAACTGGATGGATGTTACAACACACACCAGTGAATGCACTTATCGAATTGTATCAGACCGACCTGCCTAATCCTTCCTGCACCACAGGAACGAAGATCCTGCATCCAAGATTGACCAACACACGGTGATTTTCCCATGTATACCCTAATAATATTTCAATTCAACAAATATCGTAACAGTGGGAAATCCGCAGTGATCAGTATGGATTTCGACCTCGCAGCGTGAATAGAAAACAGAAATTCAGCTCGCTCAACACATCACATAGCATTATGAAAGGATTTTCATGCAGACCGGGTCGTGCTACGGGCTACAGGAGCAGGAGTTTCACCCCTTCAACTTCATAATCTTGTGCGTTGTTTGCCTAGATCTAGTGGTTCAATCTGATTTCCGTATTACCAAACCTATCCGTCTCCCAAAGTAGAGCGAGTTTAGACATCGAACTTTCACAAAACCGGTGATGCCACACCAACTGGTTAAGGAAATTTATGTTCTGGGACGGTGGCTTTTGTCGGTAAGTCACTGAAGCTCCTGAAAACAAACGAGCGAAAAATATGGGAGGGTGGAAAAAAGTCGAAAAGTAAACCTGATTGGACATGCGTTTTTCCATACTGGAGCTTGACTACAAGGTGCGGCTAAACACACTATGCAGTTTGAGGGCGTATTTTAAAAAAACTATAAAACTTACAGAAATGGGGTGAATTTTATTTTAATAGGTATAACATGCAGTTTTCTCCCAAGTATTGAAGGTACATCAGCAACATGATGGCCCTCAGCAGCGATGCGCTGATTTCGTAGGCTTTTAGCATATCTCGATGGGCATAGCGGCGATTCCCTCCCGAATTCGCTCCTTGAGTTCATCCAACGTATGTTATGCAAGACAAAACCAAATTGATTCAGCACCCCAAAATCCTCAAATAACCATGCAATACAGGTATTTTTTTACAATTTGAGGCAATCCTCCTTCTCTAGTATTCATTTGAGATCCTTCTTCTCTCTCCACATTACTATGCGACCCCGAATCATCATATGAATCGATTGCAGTATGAGTTGTACGATCAGTGAAAAATTGTGATCTTCGGATTCCTAACTAATACCGGTAGGTATCTCATTTATGTCAGCGTTCGGTTCACATGGGAGTAGGCGCAAACTAATGACAGTTCGTTATGAAACTACATGTGGGGCGATATCTCTCTATGTTAAACAGCCAAGTTATTTCTATGAGCCTTCCATCAACATCACTTCTTTATTTACACTTCCATTCAGAGAAACTAATGATACTACACAATCTTAAGAACACTAAGTACTTGGAAGTGATCAAGTATGGCGTGATGATGTGAGTGTTGTGTTAAAGTATCGTACGAACCAACACATCAATCTATAATCCGATCGTTATGATTTTAAACGATATAATTAAAATGTAATAGTACAAATCACAATTTCCTCAGCGGGGGACGTTATAATGTACAGTGAAGAATTATCTACATCTCTTGTTAGTGGTATTGAGGACGGATATACCCAATAGGGAATTCAAAGAAAATTGACTTATCTCTGTGTAGAATACGTATCTTGGCCACACATTCTGATAACTGCCGCACAAATGTCGTTTGTTCTGAGCCTCAAGTTCCAAGGGAATCTAATGTTAATAAACTGGACTTGACATAGATTCCAAAGAGGAAATGAAAATACCGAAGTGAGTCGCTATAATTCTGAAATTCCTTGACGCGTTCCCTTTATTTGATCATTTTGTCTCTACGCTAATTGTGTTTAGCTCCTCGAATCATTTGTGATGTAGTTGCTGTGTGAGTTTTAATCAGCTTGTCGCACTCAAGGTTAGTTTGTTGATCGAATTACGGGTACATAAGCAGTTTTATAAAAATGAAATTCAGCGAAAGTTGATTACACCAACCACGCAACAACGCCGACGAGTCAAACGTAGAAGGGAGCGTGGTGAAGTAGTATGCATGGATATAGTTTCCTGCAAAGATCATCTTTCTGTGTGGGACTGTGGTCATTAAAACGCACATCTCACTAGAGTCACGTGTTCAAGTCCTAGCGCACTTGCATTCACGTTCAGCTCTCTCAGCAAGCCGAGCTTGAAAGTGTCCTCTACTCTTCAAGGGTGAATAATAAATCGAGGAGTTTGCCTGCCAGTGCTAGGAGATACAGGTGTAGCTGTGGGTGTCGGTCCACTTTGATACTCCTCAAAATGCCTACAATAAACACCATAAAAAAAATTTTAAAAATACAAGAGTAGTCGAAAAATTTGTCGATTTCCACTAAAGTATGAGTACACTGTTAGACCGATTTCGCTAATTGAACCATCGTCAGTAACAATAATTTTAGTGGAAGTATTTGTGTAGTTAGTAGGATTTGGAGTTTTTGTGGGTTTCTTGAAAGTGTTTGTGGAGTTCTTGAAAGACTTACAAAATATTTAACCTCCGCAACATTACCCTTGCCTTCGCGTCTGAAGTAGCAGTATAATTTTTATAATAAAAAATGATCACTGGTATTGCAATTCAAGTCGTCTTAAGACTTAATTACTAACTTCTTAAAATAGTTTCTGATTTCGGGTTCAAATGGTTCATCCTGGCGAGTGAATAGTGTGATATCATGAATTAGTGATGAATACAAGCATATTGTATACAAGTAAGCATTATCGTTATCTCAATCTTCTAGAATTCGTTATTACCTATTCAATATTGAATTTATGCTTCACACATTCGATTCTACCAGTATGATTCCTAGACCCTCTACTCTGTAGAAATTAATGGCCGTTGCGATTAGTCTTGACAGTATTGAAAAACATCGTTAATATAATACAATAAAGCTCAGAGGTTTGCCGCAGGCTTCATGTGGCGATCAAACATCACTAGGCTGAGGCCAATAAACGAGGGAGACAATCGGTCCCGCCGTATAAAATATTATCGATTTATAACATCGTTATGGAACATTGTACAGCAGGATAGTATAATAGCTCACATTGCATTTTATGTATAACGGACGGAGCTGGTTTAGACGTCGAGCGTGGTTAATTGCCAACTACTTCCATCATCAATGGGTTTCAAATTTTTTATACAAAATGTTTTGAAAATTGGCTTCGATTTCGATACTAATCTGTTTGGGAACATTCCAAAATCAGTGATTGAAGTTGATGACATCTGTGTTTTCGTGGATCAAAAACGCTTAGATTTAGGAGAATCCACACCTGTCTAGTTGAATATTAATATTTATTTTCAATCAGCTATTTCCAGATGCTGAGTCTTATTAAAAAAATTGTAACTTGTTTGTTTGCCAACAAAAACTTCCTGAAGTTGTATAATCGAATGGATCAATATAATTTTGATTTTAAATGTTTCAAAGTCCCTTTCATTAGTGTGTAGTCAAGCCTTCTTCCATTAAATTAGTTCTACTGGAAGTTGCTATAATATAAATGTTGCTCCATGGAAGGACCTATAGATTCTATAGACAAATATGATATTTAATAATAATTTACACTACTTTGAAATATTCATTGCCTATAGGTACATCTGAAATTTTCACCAGGAGTATCTAGTCTGCCTCCATAGACAGATATCGCTTCAAACCCTTATTAATGCAAAAATCTAGTTTTTCGTGAGTCACTTAGCACCTTCTTCCACTCGTACCTTCAACATTCACTTGGTACCTACCTATTTGAATAACAACAAGAAAGTAGCCAAAAAAAAGTGTTGGTCATGGTTTTTGGGCATAATACTCCAAAACAGTTATCTTATTAGTAGGATGAGGTTAGTGTAAATGTACGATTGCGTAAATGGCTAAGTAAGCCACAATACATGAGTGGAACTTTCTTTCCCTAAAGAGTGAATGTGTTTATCGATTAATAGATCATTAGTTTTATCTGTTATCGATAGTCAATAACGCAAGTATTTGTCAGACGTCCATCGCAATAGGCTTGTAGATATCTGTAAAGAGTTCCATATACGATAAACAGGGTCACCGCCACACCCAAGTGTAGCTGTCTAGACATGGACGTATTATAAAATCTCTGTTACAAACTAACCAAATTTAGTGTAGGTGGTGTAGATAGAGAAACCCCTAAAATTTGGGATGTTATGATAACGCTATGCAACCTCAGAAGTATTGACGCACGGGGTCTTACAGCTCCCCCAGGAAGCAATGCCTCTGAGTTCGTAATTAGATGTTTTGGACTCAATTACATTGATAGAAACTTGGTCGAAATTTATTATTAAAACTCAGTTGATTTGTTCATTGGTGGACGGAGTAGGGAAATGTTTTCAATCCTACCGATTTTCAACTTGTACGCCAGTGCAGTTTTCGGCTAAAGCTACCTTTATACCTACGTACTACCATCGTTTGGAGTACAATCATCTAATTGATCAAGTCATTCAGCGAGGTCAGGTCGGCAAAGAAGCGGATGAGTCGATACTGCAAGGAGAAAAAAGATGAGGCCCGAGTGCCGGGAACAAGGTGGTTTGGCGGACTGGACTTCCCGCCGCCCTTCGAAGATTACGTCCGGATCAAAGACTGGAAGACGCCTCGAGTCTATGACAGGTGAGACTACAAACAGGTTCCCCGCAGTAGAAAAAATAAAAATATACGAATCATTAAGAAGGTATTATAACATACCTCCACCTCAACGGAGGGCACCATCCTTATTCTATTAGCTAAATCAGTGCTATCTAAAACATCAATATCGCTTGCACCCAAAATCAGTGGACTGATGTCTGGTTCTTTGCAACGTACCACCTTTCGATCGAAATGTTTTCGAATCCCGGTTTTCTTCAGAACGAACCTCATATTCTTCACACATAGGTCTATTTCTTTTCTACTTTGAAATTTATTATCGCCGAGCCCAACCAACAATCTGTCCTTTGAACGGTAAAAATGTGTCTTCAAACGGTTCTTGCAGGGTGGAGGCTTATAGAGAATCAGATTTTAATGACATGGCAAGTGATCTGTCGGACGTGGGAGAAGACGAACCAACGAAGCGCGGCAATAAGATGTGGCTGGACATTTGTGACGAGCACCGTCGTAGCACCAAGAAAGTTCTGGACGTCTACGAAGAACTTAAGAGACGCGAGGAAGAGCGACATTGCAGGAATGCCCCGGAGACTGAATACATCATGAGGACGCTCATGCCGATGCTGAGGCCGGCCATGGAGGCGACGCTTCTCAAGGCCTCCGAACTGGACTTGCTGAAAAGGGAGCGAACAGGCTATGATCCCGTAGACATTTTGGCAGAGCTCTTGTGGAATATGAACCCCAGGTGTCCCAATCGTGCAAAGAACTACAGATCGTTTTTCGACATCTTACCATTCAAGAAGTGGCTCAGGAGCCATCCTCGGCCTGATTTTCCACGTCACTATTTTTGGACCAAAGATCAGAGTGCCATCTGCATTCAAAGAAACTACAGGTGCCTATGCAAGTATTCTCCATACTATGAACAGCAGCTATATTCCACACCATTGCAACACAACTACTTAATAGGAACGTTCAAATTGTAAAAGAATTTGCCGATTAGGTATGTTCTGACAATGCACAGCCATTTTTTGCCTTATGGTATTTGAAACACTCAGCCAACTTAGCCTTTCCAACTTAATTACTCTTATTTTCTGATAGAAAAAAACTGAAGTAGGTACAATGAAGTAGCCTAAATTGTGCTTTTACAGGGGTTATTTAGTTCGTCGAACAGAGAAAGTGCAACAACTCAGGGAGTTTTGGAGGGTTCTCAAAGGGAAAAAACCTCCCTCGGAAACCGATGTGGAACTCACCTTTGGACAGGACATGACCGAGTACAAGGAACACTATCCTGACCTTGCCAAGTGGAATGAAGAGCAGCAGGAGGAAAAGAAAGAAGCTGAAAAGATCCAGTGGCTGAAGTCGGAAGGACTCTGGCAAGACGAGCTCGAGGAGGGAGAGGATGATGCTGCTCACCAAAAAGATTTGTTGTCCAACAAGATCTTCGGGCTCCAGGCTGAGAACCTTGTGGATCATGCTATTGACGTTGCAGTCACTAAAAAGCAGCCTCCAGTAGAAATGTTCAAAATCAATCTTTCGGCCAACTTTGGAAACTGATATTACATCCTATGCAGAACTTGTCAACTATAATATAGATATAAAATAATGATACAATGTAAAATGCCTTAATCTTCCATCATCGATAAGAATCTGTTAAGAGCTCCCAAATTGCGGTCATTTTCAGTTCGCGAATACTTGTTTCGCTACACTTGCTTCCTTCTGCTTTTTACCTTCTCTATCAGGACATCCTCTGCTGATTAGAATCACATTGTAAAATATGAAAGTGAACCGCTTTGTTTACTTTCTTCATATTGCTGTCCTGAGATTGACTGTATTGAACTAACGTGGTCTAAAATAATTTTTAGATAAGGGAAGATAAGCAATGCGGCTCTCACAGTGCCGTTTAGAGTTTCTTCTTTAAACTATTTTAGGAAGAATAATCATTATTTTGTCGATCGATTACAACATGGGGCACATCATGTCATGATCAGAGATCCCCCTCCCCCCCCTTCTAAACCCTACTCCTTTATTCATCAAAAATATATTAGTATAAAATATATTTAATTAAGGAGATTCACAAGCACTGTACCCGTTCCAAAATCTCCCCCCTGGCGCAATGGTGAGACGTTATCTACGTATTAGATGTGTAGTAATAAAAACGTCTTACCATGACTGCAAGGTGCTTATTGCACGGGAAAGTGGATGGCATAACTTTTTCCGGCTGCTGTAGAATGATATCTGCGAGGCGGTGTGAGTTTTACATGTCGTGTTTTTTGGAGGATGTCACAACGTTTTGTTGTTGAAGTTGAAAAGACGTGTAGAGGCAATATGCAAGAATAAATGGTGCAAATTAATAAAATTATTAATCAACACATTTATACATTATTCATGTATTAATAAGTTATAAATTAATAAAATAAATTAATTAAGCAAGAATAAAGGAGCCTTGCCTAACTGAATAGGAAGAAGAACATGGTAAGGGTGAAGAACCGGGTTTTTTTAGTTAGATAAAACGGCTCCCTTTAGACCTAGTGAATTGAATCTTTTAAAAGGCATAGGCTAAAGTGAAACAAAGCCCTGTACAAAATTTCAAGTTAATCGGTGAAGGTGGAGAGGCTTTTGCTACTGCGTTCCTTGACACGTCTTCAGATTATATTCACGTCAATTTTATTAACGTACTCATTCTTAGCTTTATTGAAGGTTAAAATATTAGTTTATATTTTGTGAACAATAGGTGTAATAATTAATAGTGGTGTCGACCTACTCCTTGTCCTAGAAAGTCTATCCATTATTATTAAGATTGCTGTGCTTTCAGGTCTACTAACACTGGTTAACTGCATGAGTGTGCGGTGGGCGATGGCTGTCCAAAACATTTTCACAACCGCCAAACTCGTCGCTTTGATTGCCATCATTATCGCAGGACTCTACCATATTTCAACAGGTATGAATTTGGTAACTTCACGTTCTGATGCATTTAGTTGTTATGGACAACAACAGCCATAAATAAGCTTAGAGTACGTTGCACATGCTTGTTTTTTTAGTTCAACCAAACACATCGATGTTTTCAAACAAAGATACATCGATACCCATCCTTAGTGCCTCGTTGTATGAGAAGAATTTTTACTGATTAATAGGTTACATAATTTAACCTATTAATAATTATAATACCTCCCGAAATAATTATTTATGCGCGTATCAAGTTTAATGAAGAAAAACAATTGAAATCAGTACGTATGTAATTATTACATACGTACCTACTGATTTTAATGTTTTTTTCTTCATTAAAATTGATATGTCGATAAGTAATTATTTCGGGAGGGATGGAGAGATTGCGGGCAGGGATAAAGGGCGTAATAAATACTACAAGACCAGGAGACTGGATAAGCCGTCCATGAAATAGTGTGGAGCTTACGAGATTATGTCTTGACCACGCTAAAGGTAATGGGCGACGGGTTAGGTGGGTTATAAGTTATTCATAAAATACGTATGGCCCGCGAGTGAAACCATTGCTTGGAGGACAGTGTGCAGCGAGTGGGCGTTCTTAGTCACCAATATTTTAAACACATATTGAGATTTTGGATTCTCCAGTCAGTTGCCGTTATTGATTTTTTATTCATGTACCAATATATATTACTAATAAGTATTTTTAATATACTGACTGATCAAAAATGAATAGCCTATAGGAAGAGGAAGTGTATTATTAGTCATTGCCATCACCTTTCGAAATATTTACCGGGTCCTTGAAATATTCGTGGGTAATCGATTCGGTTGAACACTCCAATGCTACTATAGTACCCACGAATATTTCGATAAACTTTCAAGGACCCGGTAAATATTTCGAAAGGTGATGGCAATGGCTAATACCTAATACACTTCCTCTTCCTAGAGTTTTCGTCATGACGGGTCAGCTACTCGTCTGATTGGCGACATAAAGTGAAGTGCAGACAACTGGAAGAGATAAGGAGACGTAGCCGTTGCTGGGAAAGTTTATTATTAAACAATAGATGAGGGTGAAAGGAGGCAGATAATATTGTAAAATCGATAGGGTATATCTCGTTATCAACACTCCGCTCGTCTTGTCATTATCGTCTGACCATCTGCGAAAACAGACAATTCGTATCTACTTGATTAATGTCATGTTAATTGGAGCGGCGCAAGGGTTAACAGTTGATGGGGTTATCGGTTTTTCGTTATTTACGATCCATTACGATCGTCGGTTTAATTGATCAAAGTCGGCATTCAACTTCAGCGTAAATCACATCCATTCAACCTGTTCAATTTTAATTAATCATTAGATTAGTACATTATACACCACTTATCGATAAAAATCAAAATACCATTACGAGGGAGCTCACGCCCGATTCCATTTATTCACTAATAATATTTTTGTTCAGGACACACAGAGTACTTCAATAACCCTATGGACGGTGACTACTCGATGACGTCACTAGCCATGGCCTTGTTCTCAGGCCTTTTTGCCTTCGGAGGTTGGAATTATCTGAATTTCGTGACCGAAGAGCTCCAAGATCCTTACAAGTGAGAAACACCATAATATTTCATTCATCTTCATGTTATTCGTCGTTCCAGAACTTCGGTGTTTGTTAGAACCTCCTCGACGTGTGTGCTTGTTTTCGCTTATTTATTTTCGAGTTGGATCTAAGTTTGAAGATAACAAACATTGTGCGCTTTGCTTTTAATTGTATTAATGGAATCTCGAGACAAGACTCGCAAGTCCGCCGAGAGTTCTCTCCGAGACCTGAGAGTGGAGTACTCCAATCTCTTCGAGGATGTTGCATCGTCCACGATGTTGTAAACGGTTTCACTCTGCTCTCGACATTTCAAATCAGTTTTGTATTTCTGCGAATAGTCTGAGAGTAAATGGCCAAACTCATTATTTAAAAAAAGTGGACCCACAGGATATACAACGATATACATAATGATGTTGAGGGTCAAACTAAATCACACACACTCGATATACATAATATTAACAAACTAATTTGAAACGGGTCCTATGGTCGCGGTCCCTGAGGCTCCAAATTATATTGGGGAGAAGGGACTTTATTCATCGTACAGGCATGAAGTTGGGTACAATTAAGGTTTCGTTTCACAATCGACCTCTGTAACACATATTCACCTGAAAGTTTCAGGCTGAAACTACGCTGACCTACGCTACTCCGAAGTACCGTGACTTTTATTAAAGAGTAATCAATTTAGTAGTCCCTTCGCTGTTGTGTTCCGATCACGGTCCTAATGGGTGCCTTGAGCAGAGCGTGACTTCCGAAAGATTTTCCGGATTTCAAATAGCGGAGATCGAAGGGGATAAGATGGAACATCGGATAGGTTTCAGCTCGAGATAAAGACGAGAGTGCTGAGGCCGACCCAGATACTGGCTCTTGATTGGTTCAGTTACACGGAAAACGTCTTCACGGTCTACCTACAACTTTGGGAGAGAAGTGTACTTGGAGGGGAACGGTCTCCTGGAAATTGAGCCAATATTGGGTCAGTCCTTTTTATAGCGCTTGTTGAATGAGACCCCACGCGGACTACACAACACGGACGCTGAAAGCTAACATCATTTTTACCGCGCATTTCACTTTTATAATTGGTCATCCCATCCTCAAATCATAAGGTGTTATACTCGTAATATAAAGTATATTATACTGGTCCGGGCGAAATGTCTCTCAAAAATGAGTTTTTCCAAGACTTTGACCCTATCTCGTTAATTTCATATTACTTCAATAAATCTGAGAGCCCGATTCGGTTATATTACAACTGCCAACTATCTTTTTATTCCAATAATAACCAAAATATGCAATAATAAATAATAGAAAATAAATAAATAATAATAATAAATATGCGTTGTAATTGTACTCGTATATTACTACCAACCACAACGAGAGAGATCTTGCACGTTGTACAGCGGTAGAGTCAGCATTCGCAAGAGATATCAGCGGGGTGTCAGCTTTGCTGAGATATTCATCTCGGAAGATATCGAATTGAAACAACTCTCCTTTCAGCGGTGCAAGACGGGAACTCAACAAGTTGTCTCACACGACTGGTGTTCATTATAACTGTAACTCATTTAATACTCTAACATTGATATAACTCATTTGATACTCTATTTTGATATTGCTAAATTGTTTGGTACGCAGGATGACCGCGCGTTGCACTGGAATTCCAAGAGTCGGATATTTTCAGTAAATTGGTCATCTTTGACTTGAACTAAACCACCTAAATCCTGTGATTCTGCAATTGATTACCCAGGTTTTCTCCCAAGTTTTATTCAATTTGGATTGGGCACAACCATCAAGTTGAATACAACCAAGATTAATGCCCCTGCCCCACTTCAGATCTGATTCCTACAACTCCTAATCTTATGAATCAACCAGGGCTTCCTCGATATATTCGACATGGTATTTTGACTGCATGATACCCAATTATTATTGCATGATACCTTGTTATTCAATTGTACCATTAATTAGGTTACTAATCCACTGTATAGAGTAAGGAACAACTGGGAATTCGGCGAGGACTCCGCTAAACACTACTGAATAGAGGGTTGATTAGAGGGTGTGGCTGGACCATTAGACTACGCTGCCTACATTCGACTAAGCGTTCCCAGGCTTCTTCACCTTACATTTCTTAGCTTTTAGCAAATAGTCGAAGACAAAGAAGCTATTGTACTCGGTCCAACATTTTTAAAACTCGAATTTCCGAAAAATTGTCATACCTGACAAAATTCGTTCCAGACCGTCCTGAATTCACTGCCAAAAGTCACCAAATATACCTAATATATTTATGTATGTGTCATTCCAGACGATAACTCTCGATAGAATTGAGATAAAAAGTTCAAATTTGCACCAAAAAATCCGTCCTGGCAATCGAAAGGCTAAGTTCGTAAGTGGGAAGAGTCGAGCCACTCTATGGGGGGAGGGGGGGATTACCCATTAATAAAACAGACTGATAAGTGAGACCTCATTTTAAAGGTTTTTTTTTACACTGAACACGATGGTTACGTTTAGAATTGCGATATATTATTCCGTCCTCAAACTGGAGCACTTTGAAGAAAGAAACGTGGTTGTTATTCGTTGTGTTCTTCACAGTTGATCTGCTCTAATTTGTTAACGGAATGAGATATCGAAATTCCGACTTCACCATCGCGTTCAGCGTTGAAAAATCTATTAACTGAGGTGTTACACGGCAAAAAAACCGAGGCAACATTCATTATAAAACCAGTAAAATTCGCTCTTATACTCGTAGCTATGCTGCATGACTGGATTTTTTTCATTTTTTTTTTTTTTTTTTAACCAAAAATATTTCGGTCACGAATGTTTGTGCTGACCACTGAGCTAATTCTCGTCAAGGGCCTGAGCAAAAATTAACGCGTTAGCGTGTTGGCAAGGACAACTTGATCAAAGCGGCTGACAGAACATGAAGATTATGACAATTACATTCTTGATCAGCACCTAGTCCCAGAATACAGCCGTGACCCCACTTTGGTTTATCTTCAATAATGGACCATTGGAATCGCTCAAGAAAAAAAATACCCCCCCCCTAGAAATTTGAGGGTTTGCGTTTTAACAATTGAACCGTGGATTTCTAGGAAAACATTATGTATTAAACTCGTATTAGTAGACTGCAATTGCTAATTTTACAGACTTTTAAAAATAAAAACCCAAAATTTAACCAAAATTTAGACAATCCAACTCACGACAAAGAAAGAATCATTAATTAGACAAATTTAGTCAGAATCTTAGAGACAAACAATTGGGTGGGGCCAATGTACATACGTACTTTGATTGTTATACAGAAGTGTAGTCAATTAATTTATTAAGGTTGAATTTACCTACGTTCACAATAATTATCTCGAAGTTACATAATTAATACTTGCTAGGGTTGGGGCAGATTAAGAAATTGTTAATTTTATTAGAATTAATAGATGGTATAACTTTAACTTTTAATAACGGTACTTATAGTGGTCCAACCAAAGTGTTAACCCTCCCTTTTTCATGGGTTGTTCAAGTTGTGATTTACAACCCTTTTTTCCATCACAGGTTCGATGGCAATCCCTTGGTGGGTGGGAACCTGACAATGGAACTTAACCGAAGTAGAAAAAGAATGTTGTGGCGAATACCCCTTGAGAAGGCAAAGAGAATGGGAGAGAAGAGAAGAAAGAAAACTCTGAAGAAAAAAATAGCGCTGAAGGCAGAAGAGCATCTCGAGAGGATCAAATACATAATGTATAGGAGGGGCGGGTGGAAAGCGATTGACTAAACGAGTGGGCAAGGCCAGGCAACTGGTGGATCCTCCGTCTACCTTTACCCGCCAATCTTTCTGAGAGCTTCGTTATGCTGTGGGGTCTGTCTTCCGCCGAGCTCGTTCATCAGGTTGCGGCCAAATCCCATAAGATCTAATGAAAGGCGATAAGGGCGCCGAAGGAGCAACATACGGGCATAATAGGTACGCAGGAGTAGATTGGGGGCCTGTAGGATTCGGAGTTGAGAACCCAGTGCGATACACTCGTGAGTATAAAAATAATGGTGACGCATGGTCAAGGCCACCTTCTCGCCAGTTACAATACACGAATTTCAATGAATAACCTTCCTTCATTATACAACTTTGTTTCAATAATTTATCGTCACAACTACGATCCCAAGCTGTTCTTAACTTTGGGGTTAACTTGTTTGTATGTTGAATCTTAAGAATCTACCGGAAAATGAGAAACTGTTATTTGTAGGTCTGGATACAACGTATTACTAATTAAAAATCTGATATTTTCCAATAATACAGACGTTTTTTGGAAATAAATAATACAGAAGTTGCCAGAAGGCGCCGGCCGCGTCTGAGATATACTAACCCACACGAATTACAAGTCTTGAGGGCGTCAATTTCTACTTACCCAACAGGTCATGCCTCAGGACCTTATAACCTGTTATACCAGAATAATTCATATCTAGCCTGGGGAAAATTAATTTTTCTTCCTTGAGGCGATTGTTTATGCTGAAGATAACGGGGAAAGGAGAACACTCGAATTGATCGACTAACTTATAGCAAAAATAGGTTATTAGAATCTCATAACCTACTAATAATATCTGATATTGTAGGGCTATACCATCTCAGGGCAAACTACTTTCAGGGTTCGTGCCGATTTTCAATTTTCAATTTCCCTGACTTTTCCCTGATTTCCAGACCAAAAATTTCGATTTTTCCCTGACTTTTCACAACGTTTCAGGATCCTTTAAACAGTAACGTTTTGCATGAATCGAAAATTTTAGATGCGCAAATGAAGAAAAAAACTCTGCAAATTCTTGACACAACGGTTCATTATCTTCTTTGTACAGATCACCCTTCTGTCTAGATCACTAGGTCTAAATGTCTAGATCCTAAATGTTAGATTAATTATTATGAATTATCACTAATTATTAATAATTTTATCAAGTACCTACTGAAAATTATTATAATTTATTGTTAGGTATTAATCATTCGTTTTTATTATTAATAATAATTATTATTAATTATGATTAATTAATACGATATAATTCTGGGGTTTTTAATACTACGTCGGTAATAATTTTTCTATAAAAGAAGTACCTACCAACAAACATTCGAAAATACCTTCATTTCCGTAGCCCGAAACGCACCTCAGAACAACAAACTCGACATCACTTAAGCCATATGATGTTCCAAAGAGCTTGTTAGTATGAAAATGGACCTGTATTTCAACAGTTTGAGTCACGATCGTGTTGTGAGGCACAATCTTTGAGCCGTCATTGTGAACGAACGGCTGGTCGTACAGAGCTGCGGATGGTCTTAAAAAAATCTACGGAACAAACTCAATCTAAATATGAAATAAAACCATACCGTTCCATATGAATTTTTCGAGATATGAAATTTTCAAAATTTCAAAATTCGTTTTGAACCCCTTCCCCTTGACCAAGAGTTATGAAAAGTTTCGAGGACCATTGTGGGGTTGGTCGAAACCCATAAAAAAAATTTCGTAATTTTAACTCAACGTGGCGCGGACGGCGTACGGCGGACGGACGGATTTTTTTTTTATTCGATTTTCTGAATCTACGATTTTCTGAATCTCGTACGTATCTTGAAACGTAAACCAACAAATTTTGAGGGGGGGTTACAAAAATTTTTTCTTTGGGCGATTCCAATGGTTCATTATCGAAGATAATAAACCAAAAACGAAGTTTACTTAAAACAAAGTAAGAGATAGAATCACAAGATAAAACACATAAAAGTTTTGAGTACGTGGTTTACATAAACCATACCTTACAAAGGTAAAGGGGTTTTCGACGCGTATCATGGATTTTTCGCAATTCTGCACCCGATTTGAGATTTTTCCCTGACCAAAATCCAATATCCCTGACTTTTCCATGACTTCCAGTGCCCATTTATATTTCCCTGACTTTTCCATGACTTCCCTGACTTCCCTGACCGGCACGAACCCTGTACTTTACCCTGACAGCTGGAAAAGAATGATAGATAATTTACCTCGATATCTTCGAGGCTTCCTGCGGGACCCACCTAGAATCTTTAGAACTTTCCAGAAGGCAGCAAGGTGAAGGAAGGACATGCTCAACGTTCAACCCTCCCTTCAAAAAAAATTTATTGACACAAATATAGGATCAATAATTATTAAGTTAATTGAAATTTATATTAGTATAGAACTAAGTTGAGAAATGTATGAGATTATTTTGTAATGGGGGTTCAATGATGAGGTGTTGATGAGGGTTGACATGTTGTTTAGCGGGGAAAGAGATTGCGAGTGTCTTACCTTCGTTTCTGCTGGCTGTCTGGTGAGGTTCGAAGATGCGGCACCTTGGAGTTCGGTTGGCTAGACCGATAGCTGAACCAGGAAGCTGTTGGTGAATGCTTCTGATGTCCAGTCCTGAAGGTTGATCAGTCTCCTGGGCGGATTGGTGTACAATGACTCGAAAATACTAAATCGGTTTTGAGGAGCCACCGAATTTTTACGGTCTTGTGCAGATGATTTTTTCAACGGGGGAAATTGTTCGAGGGTCATCGTTTTTCTGTAGGAAGCGGAGCGCTCTCGCCTTCCCCTCGTGCTGATCTTGAATAGTTTAATAGCGTAGTAAACAATCCATACGAATTGGGGGTATGGTGGGCATCCACCATACCAGGTGACAAGTAATAATACCTAATATAGAATGATGCAGGTGATTGAAATGAAGGATATTATCATGCGATACTTATCAACGTATAAAGTGCAGAATTCTTCAGAGACTATATAAATCGTTGGTTGGATGCCAGAGATACAGTACCTAGTTATTCAAAATTTGCAGAAAGCTAACTGCTCTCATTTGAACTTGGCACACCACCCAATTGTTGAAATTTGTGCAAAATTGGATAAGTCACAACAAATGTTGATTATTCAAGTTGTATTATTTACATTTTGATTTCAGGAATTTGCCACGTGCTATATGGATCGCTATGCCCATCGTAACCCTCGTCTATGTTGCAGCTAATCTTGCCTATTTCGCTGTTGTATCACCTAAAGAAATGATTGAATCTCCTGCAGTTGCTGTGGTGAGTTTAGGGAACTAACATCAGAATCGATAAGATTTGTGCAAATCCATATACAGCTCGATTGTAGCGATATGTACTTGATCGTCAATGTTATTTCAAGGGCTAACATGAAGATGAAATGGATTTTAAAACGAAATTACGAACCATTTTACAGACGTTTGGAAAGAAGATGTTTGGTCCAATGGCCTGGACCGTACCGATATTTGTCGCCCTCTCAACATTTGGGGGAGTAAACGGAATCCTTTTCACCTCTGCCAGGCTCTACATGACTGGTGCACAGCAAGGCCATCTCCCCAGAGTCTTCTCCTACATACACGTCACCAAGTGTACTCCCATACCAGCATTGCTCTTCACTGTGAGTGTTTTCACCATAGGTACAGGTTTCCCCATAACAATTCAATCGTGAATTACTTCCTGCGAATTCCTTTCTCCTAAATAGATAATAAAACTAACAATGATGATGCTAAAAACAATGCACTCACAGGGGCTGATCCAAAGAGCCATAGGTACAAAAGTTTTTTTTTTTTTCGTTTTTAACGATACCTAAGTGATTTTAGGCTGAATTTCATAGTAGAGTTACTGTATAAAGAAGTACCTATTGTATGTACTTCTTTATACAGTAACTTTACTATGAAATTCAGCCTAAAATCCCTTATCGTTAAAATCGAAAAAAAAACGTTTGTAGCTATGGCTGGGTTTTTTAAAGCCAGTTTTAGTCCAAAAACATTGAATATTGCGTAAATATTAGCAATAAAACAAAGCTTTAATTATAAAAGTGTACTTCAATGTTTTTGGACTAAAACTGGCTTTAAAAACCCCATGCTTAAGAATCCCCCCCCCCCCCCCCCATGGAAATCCTGAATACGCCCTTGTGCACTCCAGACAAGTTTCACATTTTGTTAAGTAATGCATCCATAACAGGGAACCACTGATGTCAGAGACCACACAAGTTTAGAAACAAGTATAGAAAACGAAGGTTTGAAGGAGTGGTTTAAACATAGTCAGTAAACGTCCATAATATAAAGGTCATTCAATGAATAATAAATAACAATGCTGATTTGTGGACAGGGGCTAGCATCTGTGGTGATGGTATGTTGGAGCGACGTGTTCGTCCTGATCAACTACTACAGCCAAGTACTCTGGTTGTCAGTGGGCTCCTGCGTAGCAGGCTTGCTCTACATGCGCAGGACTAAACCGGATCTTCCTCGACCTATCAAAGTCAACCTCGCTCTTCCGATCATCTTCCTCCTTTGTGTTGCCTTCCTCGTTGTAGCAACCACAATCAAAGAACCTGTAAGCTCTGGTGAGTACCTACTGATTATACATATAACGTTCACGTATCTGATCGATAAGCATTTGAATAAAAAATCTGCTCAACATCCCCAAGAACGAGAAGTTTTTATACATACGAGTATTCAGACAGATGTACGAGGTGTGATCAAAAAGATCCAAACGTTTTTGAATTGCGCGGCCTCACGTTAGAAGTGTGCGGTTTCACTCACTTTATAACTACAACCTTCCCGGATAATCTCTTTTTTGTTAAGATTTACTAGTTCAAAGTTTCTAGACCGAAATTACAGCTGTTTACGTGAATTGACTTTTTTGTGTTCTGCTCTTTTTACTTTATCTCATCGATTTGAGTTTGAGGAAAAACCAGAAGTCGTAGGGATTACGATCAGGAGAGTAGGGGGGCTGGGGAATGGTTTGTCTCGGTTTTGACAAAGAAAATCACGAATGAGAAGCGTTGTCGTGACGAAGGACCCAGTAGTATTTTCTGCTGTACTTTTTGGCGCAAATTTCTTAGGGTTTCAAGGGAGCGAAAACGACTAATTGTTTCACCTTGTGGGAGGAATTCGTTGCCACTTGTCTTCAGACGATGTTGAGGGCCTTGGAAAGAGTCATCATACGATATTCTGCCTTCCTTAAACCTCTTGAACCACCGTAACACCGTGAACAGACATCGGATCCATAGACTTCACCATCGTGTTCAGCGTCGAAAAATCTATAAACTGAGAAAATTGATTATAAAACCAGTAAAATGAATACATTTTACATAAAACCAGACATTTCTTCGAAAATTTGCTGACTGTGGAACTTTGTGTGGAATTTTTTTTCCTGCAAGTATGAAAATCTTCACCAACTCGCAAAAACGCAGAACACGAAAAAGTGACTTCACGAAAACAGCTGTAACTTTGGTCTGGAAAGGGCTAGAAAATTGAAACAAACAGAATGAAATATGGGGGACACCCCCAGATTATTACATTTTAGATCAAGGGTCAAAGTAAGGAAACATGGAACATGAACAACCCCACACCCGAGAGAAACATTGAAGTACTGGTAAGGTGGACTGTGTGGTGACTAGCTGATGAGTCAGGGGACGAGACAGGACGACCACGCTCTTCCAAACCGATTCACGTCTGTTCCATGTTGAAAACATCATCCGTGATGCAGCATGGCTATAAGAACATGGCAAATTTTCGAAGAGATAACTGGTGAATTGTCTCCATTTTACTGGTTTTACCTCCTTTTTCGACGAGTATCACCTCAGTTTATACATTTTTTTAACGTTAAACACAATGGGGAAGTCAAAATTGTGATATCTCATTTCGTTAACGCGACACCTGATCACACCTCGTATGTTTCTAAACCGTCTACAAAGCGTCTACATTGGCGAATTTTTAAATAAAAATAAATAAATAATAATAATAATCTCATGTTACATACGGAGGCTTCTGCAGCAGAATTGGCTTTAACAGGTCGTTATTGAAGAAGCGATTCAATTAGTATAAGCGGAAAAATTTTAAATAGGAAAAAATTGGTTACTGTCTATCATTTGAAGGAAATTGAGGTTTATTATGCTCGATATAACTCAAAAATCCCATTAAAATTGGTCCCGGCATTTTGAAGAAAAGTCCAGTTGACCAAAATTAGATTTGGTCCAGTAAATGAAAAGCAACCTGAAATTAGATTAATAGTTTAGCATTCGAACCTTGTAAGGCAAATTCTCGATTACACTAAGAGAAAAGATCATTTCGACAGACCTACGCTAGTTATCCCTTGTTCAGATATCCACTCGCAACTGGCCCTTTAATGAGAGCCATATTTCTGAAACCACTCACAGTATCAACCACATACAAGTAATGAAAGTTGAAAACCATTTTTCAACTGAAACCATTTTTACCGTTGTTCCAGCCATTGGGTTGCTGATAGTTCTCGCAGGCATTCCCATCTACTACCTCTGCGTGAAGAGGAAAGGAAACGCCAAACAATCTGGAGGCTTTTGGGGTGAGAATTGTAAAATCACGTAACACCTGGAAAACCTTTTGGTGTATTTATACAGTTGTATTTTTATACAAACACATTGTTAATAATTCGACAATGGACTTTTTACAGATAAATTCGCAGTATTGGTGCAGAAAACGTTTCATGTGGTGGCTCCCGAAACTGAAGCCAAATTGTGAAAACAACAGGATAATAATTATTAATAATTATTATTGTTTCTGCTTTGCACTCCAACGTCAAGAAATTGAAATGATAAAAACCCCTTGTAAATTATTGGTTATTTAAAAATTTATAAGTTAAGCCTCGCTGCGATGTAAATTTAATTATTTTATGGCGATTGTTTTTTATACAAATAAATGTTTAACTTAGTTGCGAAATTTTTTGACCTCAAAACAGATTGAGTTATTAAATCACATGAATACAATCGTGGATGAGAAAGAGACATCATATCATGGAGTTGACAATGTTGTAAAAAAATTAATACAAACCCTAAAGTGAAATGACTATAACGACGCTCCCAAACTTTACATACAAGATTTATTTACAGCATGATAGACAACGAAGCACAGGGGCCCAACAGAATAGTTCATAAATTTATATTCTAACTTGAGTCTGAGTCACTCAACTCGATGGTGCCGTTTGATTCACGGTCGGACTGTTGTTGGTTGTTCAGGTCGTCATCCTCTGAATCCATTTGGTTGTCGTCTTCTGTGTTGTTCTGTTTGCCATCGTCACCATTCAACAGTTCACACGGATCATTGCCATTGTTGCCGTCAGATTCTCCGGACGCCTTAGACGATTCTCGAACTGCGCTTGCTTCGCTGCTGTTGCTGTCATCGGAGACAACTTGAACATTTTTAGAATTAATCGGAGATTTTTCATGAGCAGCTGTCTCGGTAAGGCCGTCAGGTGCGTAGCCTTCGGCAGTTTGAGAGTCGTTGCGCTCCGTCAGTCGCGAACTGAGAGGTTCGTCGTCAAGGGAATCTTCTTCCACGATCACCTTCGCGTTAATCACTGGCACATCATCATCTGATATCTCCTCTACTTCTTCGATCGTAATCGTTTCTTCCTTTCCAACTATTTGGCTGTCCGAATCTTGATCATCATCTTTTACATCATCATCAACCTCACTTCCGACACCCTTAATCTCTACTGCTCCTAAGGCGTCTTCAGAGGCTCCTCTTACAACTGGGCATGAACCTTCAGTACCCTTAGGACTCTCAGCTTTATCAAGCTCTATAGCACCATCACGTTTTGCCGCCCTGGTGTCATCTTCCTCACTATCCATTTGTCCCATATCCTCCAAATCTGCTATACTCTTCAGCCTTTTGGCTTCTGTATCGCTCTGGTCGCTCTCAAGTTTTGATCCTTTACGCTTTCTAGTCCCTTTTTCAGTTTCTGAATCTGATCCACCTTCAGAAGAAGACTCAGACGACACCGTCTCAGTTTCATTCATCATCACATCAACATCCACTTCAGCCATGAATCCCATAACTTTGCTCCGCTCTTCACTCATCTTCATATCGCCACCAAGCCCTTCTTTCTTTTCCTCATCGGTAGGTAATTTGCTTTCCACATCAGTCTTTTCTTCCTCAACATTTGTTTTCTTGTCATCTTCTAACCGTACTTCACCATCCTCAGTTTTGATACCAATCTCAGCTACATCAGTGTCCATACTCTCCACCTCTGCCCCCGATTCCTTGTCCTTCTTACTTTCTTCCTTAACGTCCGTTGACTCCGTTGTTTCCATCTTCAATTCAGGCTCTGCAGAACCTGCTCTAGAGTCACGTCGATCAGAATCACCAGAGTCGGATTCACTGTAGATATTGAGGTTGGGATCCTGTGCCTCGACCGCCAGCTTCGCAGGGCCCGTATTCTCGAATGCGACAGTCACTGCAGGTACAGAGACTTCCATCATGTTCAACTTGTCAGTTTCATCCTGAAATATAGAGAAAATAAGTATTATACCGTACCAACTTACTTAACTCATGACTATTGAACTCGTGAGCAGAGGGTAATAATTCACGAAATACTGGAAATGTGTTGATGATACATCCGAAAATTAATGAAGAGGAAAACATCGAAGTGATTGAGATCATTGAGACCAAAACTAGATCAGAAAGTAGTAACAGCAAGAAAAACAAGAGTATTTGGAAAAAAGGTCTATTTCCAACGAAATATGAGTACCTAGATTGTTAGACCGGTTTCGGTTATTAAACCATCGTTAGTAACAAAACAACACGTAATACAAGTAATGCAAGTTCAAAACTTACCGTCAGTAGAGGTACACTAACCTGACAAATTCAATAACATGAAATGAACTCCTAGAATAAATTGGAAGTAAAAAACTCAGGAAATGACTCACCTCAAAAACATCTTGGGCGAGAACAGCATGGGATGCCAGATCCACCCAAAAGTTGAGGATGGCCTCGCTGTACTCCCGGTTTTCTTTCTCCACATCAACTGGCGATGAATGTTCTACAGGCAGACAAATCAACAAACACAAAACAGTCAGTACACATCAAATTAGGCGAGTCCACAAGCCGTGCGAGCGGCTAAATAAATGATGCCCGTGATATAGAAACAGTATGTATTCATGTATATCACATTATAATAGATATGTATAACACAGTAATATAATAATAATAATGGAGACCTTTAGGAAAATTCACGAAATAAATCAGTGTTCATACAGACACCTGGGTGGTATTGATGGAACTTTGCCCTTCAGCCGGCGTACCTCTTGAGGGAAGTTATATCTACAAATTAGTTGCAATTTGTAAGCAAAAAAGTAACAAAAATATTATTATACGACAATATTCATGGTAGCTCAAAATATTTCATTTTCATACCAACCATTCCACAAAGCAGGCCTTCCCAACCTAGATAGGCGGTGGAGAAAAATGAGGCATAAATTGTTCCTTATTATTTTATAGACGTATGAATAACAATGAAATAAGAACAATTGATTTAAACTTAGTCGAATAGTACAATCTTAACGTCTAAAGTCGTAAGGCAGGCAATTCTGGAACACAACCTGAAAAGTTAATGAAGAAAAGCGGATAACTTGGGAATGTACTAGAACTAACAAGCATGGCCAGTAGTGAAAGGTAGTACTCCCATATCACAACATTTTCAAGTGTAACAATTCACACCGACTTTAGATGAGTTGTTAGTATTGAAGTTACAATTGTGATCACTTAACTTGTACATTAACTAATTCTATTTGCAAGATCTGTAACATTATTGCTGGAAATTTTGGTTGTGTGAGATTATTGGGGGGCAGCAGTGGACTGTAATTGCAGAATCAATGGAGCTGAACTGAAAACAGGTGCAGCAGCAGCCACGCTCATCATAGAATGAAGTATCTTGGTTTCATCAATACTGAACAGAAGCTGGAACTCAGTTGTTCTTCAAGTTTCCATGGAAAATGATCGACATTGACATTCAAACTGGCAATAACAGGAAGTCTGGCTGGCCATCATCAGAGGTTGTCGCAGATATCTTCATGCGGAGGCTCTTGGTAAAAAGGCGAAAGAAAGCTCAACATCCACAGGTTGAAACGGTTTTCATCAGAAAATATTTTGACATTAAATTGTTCTTCCAGTAGTTAAGTATATAGAGGGTGTCGCACGAGTTGTTGACCCCCTCCTAAAATCTTAATTAATGGAAATACATTTTTTGTTTTTAAATCTTCACATTTTTCTACGAGGATCTCAACCATGACCATGTTGAGCATTGCGCAACGGTGCAAACGTGCGCAATCGACCCTAGCTTTGTTTCTACAAATAGAGATTTTGATTCGACGTAAAATTTCATGAATTTTTGACCCCTCACTCGATTTTTTGACCTGACTCCCTGAACGCTTGCGAAACCCCATCATTGCGCCAAAAATTAAGTTTGGACAACCCCCAGTGTGGCGCATGTTTTTTCCTTATTTTTTGACGCTAAATCTCGTGGTGATATCCGTTTTTGGATTTAACTGGCATTTTTTGAAATGGCGGCCGAAAATTCGGTTGTTTTAAGTGAAAAATAGCCCTTTTTTCATTCTTATAAGTAACTTATAACTGTTTTGAGGGGATTTTAATTAGTTCGGAAGTCGTTAGCCCTCTCTCTAGCCCTCTTTCCAATGTTTATTGGGGAGATGTTACCAATGTTCTAAAATCCACCGTTTCTCTGGTATGGGACTGAGTTCAAAAACGATTTGAAGCCTGAAACGAGATAAGAAAACAGTCATTTCACTTCTATCTAAACTCACCTCAGATTCGATCAATCCAATTGAAGAGTACAGGGGAAGAATGATACGTGTTCATAAAAGCTGATCTCGAGAAAAACCATTATTAAGGTTTAAGGCAAGGGAATGATCAAGATTACAAAATAAAAATATGTGCAAACATCTGAAGTCTTTTTAAATCTTGACCATTCCCTTGCCTCAAAACGTTTTGAAGCGTTAATAATGGTTTTTCTTGAGATCAGCTTTTATGGACATGTATCATTCTTCCCCTGTACTCTTCAATTGTTACCGCGTGGACGTAAGTATATAGGAGAATTGTTGACAAATAATTTAGATGTTGCTGAATACAAATATATATATTTGTAACTTTTTTTTTTTTTTTCAACTTTTCCTAGCTTGTCGGGACTTACATTTGGAACAACCCTCGTAATTTATGAATTATGCCTCGTGCTAATAAAACCCGTTATTTGACCGAAGAGAGGACTTCCATGGTCCAAATTCACTATCAGTGTGACTCTGTTCAAGTGTACGCCGAACAGTTTCCGGATAGACGCCATCCCAACAGGAGCACGATACGTCTTGCTGTTCTCTCCAGCCAACCCCAATTTTATTAATTTATAACTCATAGGGATGAAAAAAGAGCAATTTTTCACAAAAGACATTTCAAGAAATTCTAGTTAAATCCAAAAATAGATATTACCAAGTGAATCAGCGTTGAAAAAACAATGAAAATGCAAGTGCCACACTTGGGGTTCACCATAATTCATGTTTTACGTAATTTTACGTAACTCGCTGAACGAGTTGTGCGCTATTAGAAAAAAAATCGAGTGAGGGGTCGAAAATGCATGAAATTTTACGAAGAGTCAAAATCGGCAATAAAAATCAAAGCTGATGTCGATTGCGCTGGAGGGGGTTACACCCTGTAAATAGTCGGGAGAGAAAAATGTAGATATTCAAACTGAAATGGTACAAAGCCTTTACTTTTCAAAATAAAGGACGATCCACTTCTTGAAACTTCTTTGCCCTCATTCTCCGTAATTTGAGCTAATTTGATGGGACAACATTTAGGGAAAGGGAACCTAAACAAAACAGTCATTAAACCTACTAAGTATATTGCTAATCTGAAATGTGCCAGTTCCACTGAGGCATACATGAAGTGTACCAACTGACCAAGCCAACATTCTTCTCTCTTCGAAATTTTCATGTTGCCTTCCATGTTTCTATCGAGATCTTCCACTGAAGTCATTGTCGAAGCTTGCGACATCATCCCAATTCATTGACATAGTTGTTACTTCGGATTAATCGATGATTCAAGAAATCACACTTGTCCGCACTCTCCCAAAATTGCTCAACCATTTTCTGACTACACATTTATGTTCATAAGCAATATTGTAAGCAATATGAACTGGCGTCGAATGAGTGAGACAAAGAGGCCCAATTCAAATTCAAGCGTCATGAGTGGAAATACCACTTGAAAAAATTTAAATAGAAAATTTGGGCGAATACGGACACTCAGAATTCAACGGAAAGCATGCAGCGTATGACTTGTAAAACATCAAATTTGGAGGGTAGGGTTGAAGAAATGTGTTGTCGGATGATTGACAAGTTTAAATCAGAGCAAACTCAGTTGATCCTTTGAACCGCCAATGTTCAATGAGGTGATGTTTTGTCTCAAATAAAATCAACCGTTGGGACAAGTGTGATTTCAAAAATCATCTGTTCAAATGACATATTACTCAATAAGTATTACATCACATTACGTAATCTTAAGGAGAGAAGTTCAGTTGTAGAACATTCATAGCTGCTGGTTTATCCTGCTGTTGAAATATAAAACGAAGCCGTACCACAGGCATAATAACCTCTAAGAAATATAGTTATAGATGGATTATGTGATACAAAAAAAGAAAAAAACCGCTGACATTAAGCACAATGGGGAATTTGCGTCAATTTTCTTAAAATGTATTTATTTATTTTATTATTTTTTGCGAAAGTACAAGAAGAATAACGACAATGATGGTCAGCTGTCTGAAAAGCCTCCCGAATTAGGAATTTATAAGTCATCCCCCCGCTAAAAGTCCCTAAACCCCCCCCCCCCCCAGCTTATATATTTTTTCAACGCTGAACGCGATGGAGAAGTCATAATTGCGATATCTCATTCCGCTATTAGATTAGAACAGATGAACCATGAAGAACATCCCAAGTATCAACCACGTTTCTTCATCTTCAAAGTGGTACAATTAACAAGGCTTGCCGACCTCAACGCTAGAGGCGCTAGTGGCCAGGGGGGGACTGTCTCTGAAGCCCGGCGACGTCAGCGCACCAACCGGGGGTTTCGTCCTGTTTGTGACGTCATGCTGACCCCATAGTTTTTGCAGCTTCGTTCATCTGAGCACGGCGTTTTTGAAGTTTTCTCCAGAAGTTAATTTTTTTAAATGGATTTCGCTGGCAATAAACGTTACTCTATGGTCGTACTATACAACAGGATGATATTAAATTCCAAATGTTGGAATAGGAAAAAAATGGCCGCCGCCGTCGAGTAGTGCACAAGTGCTCCTGGTGATTTGTGACTTTTTCTGTGTTTTTCCACTCCACTTTTATCAAAATTCGTGTCAGATTTCCATTTTGGAATCCCTTTTCACTGCCTGTGACTGACTGGTGTGAAATTCGTTGAGTTGTGCGGATTTGAACTGCTTTTGCCTTCACGTTTCCGTGTTATCAGTGATGGCTAGTGTGGATGATCACGAATTTGTCAACAGGGCCCCTCGCTGTAAGGTAACTAAATTCAACACTTCAAACAGAGATGATCTTTCATCAATAAGTGCGCAGATTGATACTGAAACAGTCGTTCAGCGTTTGTTAAAGTCGCTTCCGAGTGCATCAACTGCTGATAAGAGCGCTGTTGCCGCTTATGAGACCCAACTGAGGTCGGACTTGGCGGACATCGTCAAAACTTCTGTACGTCTTAACAGAGAAAGTGCACGCAAGGTTGGCAAGTTTGATGTAATCAGTGGTTCTCCTGATCCAAAACCGCGCCCTGTGGTTATTACTCTGAGCAAACATTTGCATAAGATTGATATATTTGGCAAGAAAAAGGCTCTGAAGGGTTCAGGTATAATGATAACGGAGGACCTGACTGCTACCCGACGCAGCATTCTTCTTGCTGCCTTCGAAAAGTTCCCTGCATACCAAGTTTGGACGTCCAATGGAATCATTAAATGGATCCATGATAATAAGACCTTCTCCGCATCTACCATGGCTGACTTCATTTCAAAGACTGCCAACGTCCCTCGACTAGAAGCCAAGCCCAGAAATGCTCGTGGATCTAACAAAGTATGAGAACTTTCTCAATGGCTAGAGCTCGGAGTGGTGGTAACTATTCTTGATACTGTGTTTTCTACTAATGTAACTGTTCCCTTATCTCAACGATTATGCTGATCTCCCTTTTATAGTAGTTCGAGCTTAGATGCTAGTTGTGCTATTTTTATCTGCTCAGGCACGCTTTGAACAATATTTTTAGTTCGTAACTCAATGAAAATGAGGCTACTAAGTTACTCCTCTGTTTGATGTCATGCTAGTTATACTTTTAGCGTTTCATTATTTTCCAGTTTTCCGAGCTATTTGCGTTTGTGATTTATATCCGTCCCCTCATTGAGATTTTTTTCTTTTTTGGAGTACCTTTTCTTGATATTGAGAACTATCACCATGAGCCAGCACGTTTTGGCTGTGTACAATGTCGATTATTTCTTCATTCATTCTTTAAAAAAATTTTCTGTCAAGTTTACAATTTACTAATTCATGTGAACCCTCCCCGTTTCATGTCCACCACTATGTGCATACCCTAAGTAACACTTTTGCTTGTTCCGTTGGTTTCCTGGCCCGTCCGGTGGTGGCTTGCGTGTGATGACCATGACTGATTCTCAGGATCCGTTCCGATCCTCCCCCGTTCCTTCTTCGCCCGCTGGAGGTCCTGACCTCCCATTTCTTTACATCTCTGCACTTACTGAAGACACTCTCCGTACCTGCACGAGCCCACTGTCTGTCGACTCGTTTCATTCCCAGGACGAAGGCAGCAATGACAACAATACAATATCCTCGCTGATGGCCAACTTGTCCCGCGACAACTGTTTAATATTCTGTCACATCAACAAGACAAGCCTAGTACGTCACATTGAAGACCTTAGGCATGAATTACTTCACTGTCAACCTCATGTCATTGGGATCTCTGAGACATGGCTCAAGAGTACACTCCCCAACGCACTGGTCGCCCTTGACTCATACAGGATTCATAGGAATGATCGATTTCAGAAGACGGGCGGAGGAGTGGCAATATATTGTTTGAACTCGTTGAAGTCGAGGGTGATCTTAGAGAGCGAGAGGGGGTCCTTCTTTGAGTACATATTTGTCGAGAGTGAGCTCCAAGATTTTAGTTGGATCAGTGTACGTTCCAAGAACACCGCAGTCTTTTGATACTTTGGAGGAAGCCCTCTCCTCTTTCGTGAGTGAATATGATGACGTCGTCATTATGGGGGACTTCAATACTAACTTGACGGTAACAAACGGAACCAGCCGGAAGTACCTGTCTATGCTTGACGCCATGAATCTAACTGTCTTACCTTCTTCTCCAACACACATCTTACCCAATAGTGAAACTTGGATTGACCATTGTATAGTTAACAATTCTGTAAAAGTCCGCAGCTTTGACCAATTTTTTTCAATAAAAACTTGATTTTGTTTTTAAAAACGGAACTTATTTTCTGGACGACTCTCGTATGACCCAAGATTAGTCGTTTTTGTGTGTATTATATGGACAACAGACTGTCATGTTTTTGTCTTTACACAATAAAGGTTTTATTATTGACAATTGACGCAAATTCCCCATTAGGTATTTATTTTGCTACTCGTGCGGTTCTTCTGCATTGATAGTTGGATGGACGCCTGTAGGTAATTATAGAGTACAGTAAAATTGAAACACCGCAAAAAGAATGAAACTGGTTCACTACTTGAAAATCCCTAGAAGAACTTTCTCTACTGGGTAAATCCACAGCTCACTGGGAACTCCTAGGTAATAACATTATTGCAATCCATTATGACCTTATTCGTGTAGTTAGGTGTCCTCAAGATATCACGGGAAATGAAGATTGGGAGTGGGAATGATATACAGAAGAGGTGCTTTTCGGGGAGGCAAAATTCATGGAACTAGGAAGAGAATGGGAGTCCCTAAATGAAGACCAGGCGAAATGAAACTTTCCGCGCTCCAATTGTAAATTGACGCGTATTATTAACGGCTTTGGACGCGGTTACTCAATGGTTTCGTTGGTTTGTTACAGTGATAAACAAGAGCATTGGGTTTTTGACTACTGGATTCTGAATTATTTCATCACAGTTCTTGTTAATGGGTTAGGATGGAATTATTAATCATTTCGACTATGAGTTGACTAATTTCATTTGACTAGAGAAACGCAACATGGAGGAAATCTCTGGAGGAACTTATGGATGTACGTATTGGCCAAATCTTAGATTACTGACAGGTAACCTATACAGTGAAAGAAATACTAAAACAATAAAGAAATCTTTTACTAATTTCAATTTAAGATTAATTTTTTTTTTGCGTCTACCTCATTGAAAAATAATGTTGATTCTAAATGTACTGCAATGCTATCAATGGCTCTTGAACGTTGCTACATAAAATGTACTGGTTTGTCGATCTAACCTGGAATAAAATCACAATTTGCGAGAGAAAACTCATAACTAAATGTATATCTGGCTTGGCATTCGGTCTGGAAACTAGGAGTGTTTTCCCCTTCATCACGCCGTGAAAAAAGGATTAGGATTACAATGAGTAGTAAAAGTGTGAGTTTTGATGGGGAAAATTTTGAAACCAACCTACAAATAAACTCACTGACCAGAGAAGAAATCTAGTTGGTCACCTTGTGATTGGGGGAATGAGGTAACCTTTAGAAAACCAACAAGTGATAAGCATATCACTAAAAGATTACGAAATTCAGTAGAAGCGGTAAAGTAACTGAAAACCGCGAATTTAGTGTGTGCGTCAACCTAGGATTCATCGCAATTTGGGTTGCATACCCAAGCCCATGAATGTTTATTCGAGTTTAGAACACATTGAGGGTGAAGTTGCACAAGCCCCAGTTTTTCTCCTTAGGTTTAAAATGGGACACAATCTAAATCGACCGAAGATGGGATGACGAGTGGCAATCGGTGAAGCTCCAGTTTGAAGAGAGAGTTTAGTGATAATATTACTTTGAAGCTTATCACTGTGAACTAGGGATGGCCATCGATAGTATCGAAATATCGATATTTTCCATCAATATATCGATAGTGCATAGTCCGTGAGTATTGGGTATCGACACTTGAGTAGGTAACCGATTTCTACGATATTTTTTTTATCCGATATATGAAACATTTCCAAAATTCTTGAGTTGAAAGATAAAATAATTTGAGTTTTAATGTTGTGGGTGAACTAGTAGAGCTTTCTACTATACTAGGGATGTCCTCAAAGTATCAGAGCCCTCACATTTTATCAGTTTCAAATCCTACAACATGTAGGAGTAGGTAATGTGGACAGTATCCTTACCTCTACCTAGATTGCAGGGAGATCAAACACATCAACAAATTAAAGAAAGTTGACCACCACCACCAGCCCTCAATGAGAATCAGCTGTCCTCATTCAAGGAAGGACCATCGAAATGTTAATCCAACCAACCAACCTCTTAACAGTTGAAGTTGTTTATTGTTAATGATATAGTTTTTGATTGGATTTTCTTTGTGTTGTGTATGGACTTTCTTGTTTTCTGATGTGATTTTGCAGAAGCCGAATTACCGAAATAATGTCATCTTCGACCACATCCTTCTGACCACATTCACTTATTCGAATTTTCTATTTTTCTCCCCGTTGAAATTTTGTCGTGAATTTTAATATCGTAAAATACAATATTTGTTTTGACCTATAAGTAAATTAAGCTGCCTTGTGTTGTCAATAATTTTGAAAAACAAGCGCCCAAACGAAAAAAGAAGTGATTTATTATTATCCTGTAACAATTCTTCGACAGGCTGACGATTCTATTTATCTTATACCAATGTAGATTACTTAAAAACGTGAGAAGAGATATAATATTCATTGTCAGGCTGACAGAGAGAACAAAACGACTTTTCCGCCCATTTTTGGTAAAGTATCTATACTTCAAAATATCGATACTTTTTGGAAGTATCGTATCGATTCTTTTTGATACTAGCTATATGTATCGATATGATATATTATATCATATCGATACTTTCGAAGTATCGGACATCCCTACTTTCTACTAATTCCATGGACGTTCTAACCTTCATGAGTAAATTTCACTAAATAACCATCATGGACAGGAAAATGGAAAGAAGAAGAAGGGGAACCCTTTGTATTGATTAATAAGGGTGAGTGTAGGTGTCTGTGACGTAATTTAGGTGTAATTTGTCTGTGTCGTTAACAAGTACTTATGTTTAAATAGGGATGCAAATCTATTTAGAGCTCAAGAGCTCAATGCCAGAAAATTGACATTACAGCAGTTGGGCTTAGGTACCTACCTATTTACATAGTTTTTTAATTGAATGTTTTTTTCAACAGATATTTTAGTAAATATTGATATTTTTGATCGACACTATCGGTTGCAAAAAGTATTGATACCTTACCTCCGATACTATCGAAATATCGATATGTTGGCTACCGATGACCATCCGTACTGTGAACCTTGTGGCGGGGGAAAGGAGAAAACTCTTAAAACCAGAAGTAACAAGAATTTCGATTAAATTTTTCAACTTGATTTTCGCCATTTGAAACGAACTGGGAATTGATATTCATAGTTGACTGTACTGTTTAGGCAAAGCAAAATCTAGAAGTTCTACGACACTTTACTGTCTGTGCACACGTGTATATAAATTGCAGACCCAATGAAGAGACCGGACGTTTTTTTTCGTTCCCATCAAGATAATACTGGTATATTGTTGAAGCCGGATGTCGAATCGGCATTTCGGTCTGGGGACTGCTAACTGTTATGCAGAGTTAGAAGAGAGCAATGATCGTATGAATAAAACTGTGAAGAGGTTTTGCTCGAATGCCTTCGATTTATTGTGAACAAATTTTAGAGGAAACGGTTCAGTAACAACAAATAGATCACAAAATAAATTCAGTTAACAGCCACATAAATGCATTTCTAAGGCCAAGTGGTACGAGTTTTACACATAATATTGAAGTACTTAAAAAATATTCATAATACTGACGACGAAATAGAAAAATATAGTAAACAATTTTAGTACAAAACAAGGTTGTACAATTAAACAAAGTAATTCGACAGGAGGATCATACTTTGAGGAATGCAATGGAGGAGGTTTGGGTGGGGAGTGTCCCGTAGGGCAGATGCTGACGGTGCTGAGGCCTCGTGGTGTAATGTGAAGAATGAAGTAAGGAAGACGACTCACCTACGACTTCATTGGAGTCATCGGCCGGCGTTTGAGACGGCGCCGCTGGAGTCGAAGGAGGCGCAGCGGCCTGAGCCGGCGCTGTAGGCGCCTGTGGTGTGTAGTACGGGTACGGCGGGTGTGAGTACGGGTAGTTCTGCTGCGGGTACTGGTTGGTTGGAGGTGGGTATTGTCCATACTGTCCAGGATACTGGTTGCCGTACTGGGCAGCGTAGTTGGGATCGTACTGGTAATTGCCTGTGTTGGGGTCGTACCCATAGCCACTCCACTGCCCATAATGTTGCCAGTAGTTCGGATCATAGTAGTTTGAGTAATCCGGCGGATACTGGTAACCGCCTGATTGCTGAGGCATCCTAGAAATGTAACAGAAAGTACAAGATGTAGAAAGTAACATGCACAAAACATCAAAATCAAAATAAACAAACAATTTATGTGGTATAACGTCGTTATAACATGAATGTAGTGACGCAGTCATGTCTTATGTCCCAGTAGGGATGCAAAATCGGAACCAAATAATCAATTTTAACATCAAATGATTAATTGTAAGCTAATAATCGATATGACTAATTAATCGGCATTGAATAATTGGCAGCAAAGGAAGGTCGAAAAATTCACACACTTTTCCCGGTGTGAAAATACGAAATTACCAGCATGTTTTGACTCATATTTGAAAACTTTGACCACGTAAAAGTAGAAAACGCGTAATGTCTTGTACGCTGCTTTAATATTTCCTGGAATTTTCGTATTTTTTATAGGCCACAAACTGTTAAAGTAAGAGATAATGTGAAATTCTCGCGTAAGGAATCCTCTAATCGCGAAAATGGAGCAGGTCCAAAGTCGTCAACATGAGGGTGAATCATGCGGCAGTCGGACAATGTTCACACTGGCCCAGCTGATTCGAGCAGCACATGGTTTTCAGGTATCGAGCTAAATAATAATTATTAATAACTAACAATAAATATAAATCATGAACAATAATTAATTATGTTCTGACTGCTATGTGTTTAGGGAAAGTTGGGTTTGTTTGTTCCAATCATGCTATTCAGGAATAGCCCCTCCGGTGATCTCGCACTAGGTTACATAGCGATGGATTTTCTAAGGAATCAGTTACGACGCGCTATGACACTCGATACGACGAGTGTCAATTTTGTAAACTTATTGTATTTTGTAAACGCTATGAAGAGCCAGTCGCTGGGTAAAGGCAACCTGACAGGTCTACACCCAGATCTCCCTGTTGTTTATATTCTTGAAAAGGACCTCCAAGAATGGGGTTTCTTTCACAAGAAACCCCAAGCCCTTCCGGTTTCCTCTCAAAGAATAATGAAGGCAGAAGTAATGATTATAGCACTTTTGAACTCGTGACGTGGAGGGAGAGTGTTCTGGACTGTCTGAGAATAAGGTGTTTTCTCTGAGGAATCTGGGTTTTTATTACTCCTTCCTTCTTCTGCTTCCTCTTCTTCCGGTTAGGGTAGGGAGAGTAGTCTGAGCCCGCTCGCTCTGTTGGTAGAGTGGGGACTATTCTCATTCGTCTCAAATCCTCTCCCTCTTGCGTCTCATCTTCATTTAATTATTTGTTTGCATTGATTTTATAATTAGGATGTTGGGGCATAAATGATAATTTACACTACTTGATAATAATAATTAATAATCCATTTTATAGTTAATAATGATAATCCATAATAATAATCTATTATTTAGCTATCCAGACAGGTGATCTGCACAAAGAAGATAATAAACGGTTGTTTCAAAAAATTTGCAGGTTTTTTTTGCTGAATTGAGTTAGAGCAAATCGTCACTTAAGATCCCACATGGGCTAACTCACTTTTCCCAAATTTACAGGAGAGACAAAAGACCAAAAGCCCAGTCTTGCTATAGACTTTTCTGCAATTTTGTTGTACAGTCATCTCATTACACACTCGTATGGAGACCTAAGAATAGTTTAACGAAATTGCAAAAAAAGTCTATAGCAAGACTGGGCACACGTCTTTTTCTCTTCTGTAATGTTGGGAAAAGTGAGTTAGCCCATGTGGGATCTCAAGTGACGACATAGCAAATTTCTCGCCGAATCGATTGGCCGAGTATCATATTATGATACTTGTAACTTTAGTTTTAGACGAAACTTTTAACTTTAGTAAGTCATTACACAAATCAAAGTGCCTTTGATTATATTAAGAAGGCGAGAAATCAGTTTTTCTTGTCTCCTGTAAAATCAGAAAAAATGAGTTACCTAGGTAATGATGCCACTTCATCCTCGACATGCATCGTGTAGAGAGATAAATGGTGTAAACTGTAGAAGGTAAACTTACGGTGGACCATTGGTGTTAGGTCCTCTCTGGGATTTGGGAATAGCGTTGGATATTTTCAAGGGTTTACTGCCAAGGCCTTTGTAGCCGTTCATGTGGGCGAGGCAGTGCTTCTGCTCTTCCTCCAAGCCGAATCTCAGGAAACCAAAACCCTTGCTGTATCCCGAAGCATCAAGAATCACTGGAAAAAATAATTGAAATTGCGAGTATTTCATACTGTTCAGTTTGGAAACAGTTTGCAGATTTCAGTGAACTTTTGTACAATTTCATATTGGAGTACATTAGTTCTGAGGTGATGTACGATATTATTCTGACGAAACTATGACAACATTGTCATTTATGTTATTTATAAATTCTTGGTTTTTCATACCTTTGGCGGCCTTGATGGACTGGTATTTGGCAGCAAAGCACTTATAAAGGGTGTAATCGTCTACTTCTTGGCTTAGATCTCCAACCCACAATGAGAATTCACGATCGTTCATCACGATTTTTCCTTGGTTCGATGCCGTGTTGAGTCGGAACCTTACCGCCTGTAATTACCACAAACAAATTGTTTCAAGTTCCTTAGATGTTCAAAGGGGGCGACATGGTGTTCGATCCAGGTACCAAGAATGAATATCATAGAAGTACATTTTATCTCAAGATAAGCTAAGGTATTAATTAGCACATATTAAATGAAACTCAGCTTCCTTTAATACTTCAAGTACTGTAAGGAAAAACTATAAACATAATTATCATGTTACATACCCTCATACCCTATAATGTGAAAATATACAGGGCGATTCCAGGCTGTCAGCAACTGAGCGATTTTATGGACGTTGCGAGCCGTAAACAGCTATTAGATGATAATCAATATTTTAAAAAGGTTTATTGTTTATGTCAAAAAATTGCATTAAATAGGAGTAATTGAAGTCATAGAACGAGTGGTTTTTTAAAATTGAAGTTTTAAATAACATAATAATGCCATACATAATCATCAGCTCTACATTAACTTTAGCCATTGCTGGAACAGTAGCTCATTATAAAAGACAATAGGTAAGTTGTACTATGTGATATGGTAGTAATCACAGCTTCATAGAGTGAATAACATAGAAATTAGTTTTTGGAGCTACTAAGCTGATTCGGGACAGCGTCAAGTTTAGGTCCTAAGGAGGCTACCTACATACCAAATTTCAAGTATCTGTAATTGACAGTAGCCCAAATACAGAGTCGGGCAATAGGTGAACTACTCGAGAGAAATAATGATATAATACTGAAACCAACACAGCACTGACCTGAGATCACAAAAACCGAGTTTTTGAAATGTAAATTACGATTAAAGTAGGTAACATTGATTGACAGGAATTATTATTCCCAACTACAAGATGTTACTATAATTTGATTTACAAGTAGCACCATCAAACCACTGTTGTTTGGAAGGGTGATTGCAAATTCAGTGATACATTAAATTTGCTTTCATTTTTTCTGGTTAACAAATAATATCAGTGAAGCCTGACATACTGTATTCAATATACATGTGACGAGTAAGTATTCAAGGCAAAGTATACTAGTATTGGGTTCGAAAGGTTCACTGCAGTGATTGCCAACTCTGACATAAATGGGTGTCTGGAACTCCCTCTCCTGAGCCAGAAGTAAGCCGCGTAAGGAAGAGGTAGACCCAGGCGCGGCAGATGTAACCATCCTTGCAACGTCTCATTTCTGCACCTCCACATTCGTCTGCGACCTTACCTCGATGCTTAGGACCCATAGCTAGACATATCAGCTCTGACTGGTTTACTGGTTTCCAAACCTCCTGATTGGTGGTTTGACGATCACAGTGAACTGTCACTGTATGGTGAGTGATACCCATGATCCACCGTCAGCAGCAACCACCTCATGATTCGAAATTCGTTTCAAACCGGAATCTATCTAGTCCTGGAGCCGAGGCCGAAAATGGGTGTTCATTTTAGGAGAAGGTTTGATATAAAATTATGAAAATCTAGTCAATTCTGAGTAAGAAAATCCAAGTCTGCCATTTCAAAGCGGTTGCTTTCAAAAATGGCAGCCATTTAAAAAGTGACGAAAACGCACAAACATGACCTGTCTTTAGGATGGATGGAACTTTTATAGATGATAGATTATGTCCAAACATAGATGTTTTCACCAGTCTGCCACTTTCAACCGGTTGAAAATGCGTGGCAGACTCAATTTCAAAAATTGCATTTTTCGGGTGTAAAATTTACAGTATTTGGGACGCCTCAAATTTTCACACATGATTATATATGCCCAAATAAGGAGTTTGAGACTTGTCTGCCAATCTAAAGCAGTTGAAAAGTAATGGCAGACTTGAATTGAAATATTGCCAAATTTGGTGATAAATTTCATCAGTTTTAGGAAGATTCAAATTTCAATACGTTAAAGTACCTGTGGTATGAGAGCAATAGACCATGGTCTGCCTTGCCTAGCCAGTTGCTTTCTACCGACAGACTGAAATGCAAAAATTGCCAAATTACTGATCAAAATTTTGTGATTTTAGGATGCTTCAAATTTCGGCTCAACATTGTTCTCCTGCAATAAGACTGAAAAAGAGTAGTCTGCCTTCAGTAACCCGTTGTTTAAGTTAGGCAGACTGAAATTGAAAAATTGCAATTTTCAAGGTCAAAATGAATGTATTTTGGGAAAGTTGTAATTTTGGCATGTGATACTAGCATGTTAGTGTAAACTTTTTGACGCAGTCTGCCATCAATATTCCGCTGCCTTCTGGCGGCAGACTGAACTCAAACGTGGGAAAACAGAAATAATTTCAATTATTGACCATTTTTATGGTAAAAATGCATCTTCTTTAGGACGATTCAAATTTTGGCACATGATACTACATTGTAAGAAGAAACTTTGTGACATGGTCTGCCATCAATATCCAACTGATTTTTTCGGCAGACAAACAATATTAGGTATCTTACTTACATAATATGTTACAATTTGCCATCCCTCAACACCTTTATTAGCTGCAAGTAATTTTTTCTACATCCATTTTCCTTCATGTCCGACTGTTGAAAATATCTTTAATTTATAAATGAAACAAGGGAGAAGCAGAAAACAGAATGGGAAAACACTAAACTTCGCGTCGAAAACGGCCGTTAGGTGGGTCCCGGGTAGCCGCCCAGAATAAAACTGCCTTTTTTTCATCTTCCAGGTAAACTACAGTCTAGAAATTTTAACCGTCAGTCGGGGATAGACCACATTGCAATATTCACTCGGTTTCTCATCTGTAAAATTGTTTAAATAATACCTTTTTGTAATAATACAAATTAAATTTTGATGCTGAGCTATTGACTTGAAATTTTAAAAATAGGTCAGAACTGGATCACAATGCAATATTCACTCGGTTTTTTGTCTGTAAAATTGTTTAAATAATACCTATTTGTTTAAACAAATGAAATTTTGATGATGAGCTACATACTTGAAATTTTAAATATAGGTCAGAAATGGATGACATTTCAATATTCACTCGGTTTGTATGACATGGTATGAGTATGGTATGGTATATTATTGTATGTATGATTTGGTATAGTACAGTATGGTATGATAGGAAAGAAATTCGTATGGTATGGTATGAGTACGGTGAGAATATGGTATGGTGCCGATTTGCAACACAGTCTGGTATAGACAGAAGGGAGTTTTTTTTTCTATGGCCATAGATTTAGGCAAGTTTAGTTATTTTCCATTGTACATTGGTAACATCAACCGAATCCAGAAATAACATTATTTTGTTTACTTTTCCAACAATTTTGATTATTTATTTATCGCCACATTGCATCCGAAATTTGGACATTTCACCGCTGAACACGACGGCGAAGTCAGAATTGCAATCTCGCATTACGTCCTAAAATGGACGAAGCGATTAGGAAGAAGTTGAACGAAACGAAACCTATCCATATAAACTTCACGAATCTGAAGACATACGTAATCCCATTAAAATTTAATAAGTTAATATTAACTCACAAACAGTACCTAAAGCGGACGAGGCGAAATACATTGGCATGACTCTCGACTGCAAGCTGAGGTGGAAAGCCCATGTAAAGAAAAAGAAATAAAAAACATACCGTTCTATATGAATTTTTCGAGATATGAGATTTTCAAATTTTCAAAATTCGTTTTGAACCCCTTCCCCTTGACCTAGGGTTATGAAAAGTTTCGAGGACCATTGTGGGGTTGGTCGAAACCCATAAAAAAAATTTCGTAATTTTAACTCAACGCTAACTGGGCAAAGTGCCGCGGACGGCGTACGGCGGACGGACGGATTTTTTTTAATTCGATCTTGAAACGTAAACCAACAAATTTTGAGGGGGGGTTAAAATTTTTTTTTCTTTGGGCGATTCCAATGGTTCATTATCGAAGATAATAAACCAAAATGAAGTACGAGGTACGCGGTGTGGGTGTGACAGGGGGCGCAGAGACATAAAAGGTCTCGTCGTATGACGCACTAGTTGGCTCCTGCCAGCCGTATTACGTCATACGCTCGTGCGTCATAGGCTCTGACGTACTTGTTGGCCTCCTGCTAGCCGTCTAACGTCATACGCTCGTGCGTCATAGGCTCTGACGTACTTGTTGGCCACCTGCCACCCGTCTTACGTCATACGCTTGTGCGTCATTGGCTCTGACGCACTAGTTATCCTGCCAGCCGTCTTACGTCATACGCTCGTGCGTCATAGGCTCTGACGTACTTGTTGGCCACCTGCCAGCCGTCTTACGTCATACGCTTGTGCGTCATTGGCTCTGACGCACTAGTTATCCTGCCAGCCGTCTTACGTCATACGCTCGTGCGTCATAGGCTCTGACGTACTAGTTGGCCTCCTGCCAGCCGTCTTACGTCATACGCTCGTGCGTCATAGGATCTGACGTAATTTCCCGCCGGTCGCTTGTGATCTGACGTGATCTGAGGGAAAGGGTGAATCAAGGGAACAAATTTTTCCCGTTTCAGTTTATGTGCCAAAGCAAAGACATGAAAATGTCAAAAAAATGTGTAAATAGGTACCTAAGCCCAACTGTAATGTCAATTTTCTGACAATGAGTTTTCGACTATAGTTTTCATACCTTTTTACTTAAGTACTTATTGCAATTTGAGACTGATAATGAGCTGTTTGCAAATAAAAAGTCTGATAACTTCATTAGGTACATCTTATTAATCTATTTTCAAGTTCCGATTCACAGTTGAATGTGTTTTATTTAGATGTCGTAAAATTCGAAAACGATGGAATGACGAAACCTGTCGACTACTGACTCAAGTGATACTGTCGACTTCTAACACATGTAGGTCGACTACTAGTGCAAAACCATGTCGACTACTGAAGAAAATGTTGGTCACTGGTATCGACTACTACCTAGAGCATTGGGATTTTTTACAAAACTTGTTTTTCCCTTTTCAAACCATGTTGAATAATATTTCCCGCTGCCAGGTCTTTTAGGAAAGGATCTTGGGTACACAATGAACAGGTTTGCAATGAGAAAAAAACCGAGTGAATATTGAAATGTCATCCATTTCTGACCTATATTTAAAATTTCAAGTATGTAGCTCATCATCAAAATTTCATTTGTTTAAACAAATAGGTATTATTTAAACAATTTTACAGACAAAAAACCGAGTGAATATTGCATTGTGATCCAGTTCTGACCTATTTTTAAAATTTCAAGTCAATAGCTCAGCATCAAAATTTAATTTGTATTATTACAAAAAGGTATTATTTAAACAATTTTACAGATGAGAAACCGAGTGAATATTGCAATGTGGTCTATCCCCGACTGACGGTTAAAATTTCTAGACTGTAGTTTACCTAATATTGTTGGTCTGCCGAAAAAATCAGTTGGATATTGATGGCAGACCATGTCACAAAGTTTCTTCTTACAATGTAGTATCATGTGCCAAAATTTGAATCGTCCTAAAGAAGATGCATTTTTACCATAAAAATGGTCAATAATTGAAATTATTTCTGTTTTCCCACGTTTGAGTTCAGTCTGCCGCCAGAAGGCAGCGGAATATTGATGGCAGACTGCGTCAAAAAGTTTACACTAACATGCTAGTATCACATGCCAAAATTACAACTTTCCCAAAATACATTCATTTTGACCTTGAAAATTGCAATTTTTCAATTTCAGTCTGCCTAACTTAAACAACGGGTTACTGAAGGCAGACTACTCTTTTTCAGTCTTATTGCAGGAGAACAATGTTGAGCCGAAATTTGAAGCATCCTAAAATCACAAAATTTTGATCAGTAATTTGGCAATTTTTGCATTTCAGTCTGTCGGTAGAAAGCAACTGGCTAGGCAAGGCAGACCATGGTCTATTGCTCTCATACCACAGGTACTTTAACGTATTGAAATTTGAATCTTCCTAAAACTGATGAAATTTATCACCAAATTTGGCAATATTTCAATTCAAGTCTGCCATTACTTTTCAACTGCTTTAGATTGGCAGACAAGTCTCAAACTCCTTATTTGGGCATATATAATCATGTGTGAAAATTTGAGGCGTCCCAAATACTGTAAATTTTACACCCGAAAAATGCAATTTTTGAAATTGAGTCTGCCACGCATTTTCAACCGGTTGAAAGTGGCAGACTGGTGAAAACATCTATGTTTGGACATAATCTATCATCTATAAAAGTTCCATCCATCCTAAAGACAGGTCATGTTTGTGCGTTTTCGTCACTTTTTAAATGGCTGCCATTTTTGAAAGCAACCGCTTTGAAATGGCAGACTTGGATTTTCTTACTCAGAATTGACTAGATTTTCATAATTTTATATCAAACCTTCTCCTAAAATGAACACCCATTTTCGGCCTCGGCTCCAGGACTAATCGGGAAAAGTGTTTCTGACTCCTAGCTCCCATCATCCAATCAAATCACACAAGATTGAACTTCTCCATTCAAACAAAACCGATGTGCTGGCGAGACACGATTACATTTCCGTAATTATAAAATCCCAATCCCCAAACACTGAAAATACTCGTACTGATAGCCCAAGCTCCAATTTGGAGTTAGTTGGGCTCACCATTTTTTTCCCCCACTGAATCAATGAAGACCACTCCAACTCAACACCTAGAATTGTAACAGTGTCGCCAATAAAACTCACTCATATATTATATCGTCGCTACTCCGCCAAAACCACGAATCTACAGAACCATCCTCCGCCAAAACCGCGAATCGGGAAAAATTCGAAAATTGGGCTGAATATCTCATTTGACCTCTTTGGTCGGGGGCTATCTCCTCCTAAAGTTATTATCTCTCTAACCCCACTAGAAGAGAGCAATCACTATGGCTATTTTTCCGCGAATCTGAAAAAATTATAATAAATTCTGCGGTGAACATTAAAATGCTACTACTCAAAATGAGATTTTCTCGATTCGCGGTTTTTGGAGGACGGTTCTGAAGATTCGTGGTTTTGGCGGAGCAGCGACGGCATGTTATTATTATATATTTTATTGCGTTTTGAATTCAAATTTGAGATACAATAGAAATTGAAATGATTGATTCAGGAGTAGTCCTTGTAAAGTGTGCAACTTGTGAAGAACATCCAACACAAAAGGATATGGACGGAAATAAGAAATGAACGCCCTGTCTTATCGTACAGTCATTCTACCCATATACCTACCTACGTAGTCGTCGAGAACTACACTGTGTAAACGAGAGACACAAGTGCAACTAACTCAAAGTTCTCTACGAGTTTACATGGGTGAAAATCCTCCCGAATTGTGTTCGACGTGCATTTAAAAAAAAGACGTAAATTTCAACACTTACTGGATTTGTGTTGGGAATAACTTTCCCATTGAGCTTGTGCATAGCATCGATGGCCTCGTCGTCGTTCTCAAAATGTACAAAACAGTAGCCGGCCGGCTCGCCTGAGAATTTGTTTCGCATGACTTTTACGTTGAGCGGCTTCTCTCCCATTCGCTGAAAGGACGCCAATATGAAGGATTCAGTCATGTACGGCTCCAACTGAAATCATAAACAACCGTCGCGAATTAAAAATTATTTTCATTAGTGAATTTAAAATTTAGTGCACTTCAAAGTATTGAAACTATTTTGTTCTTTTACGTGTGCATTAAGGTGATTAGATTATTGAGTATTCCAGGAGGCTGTAGATTTACAAAATTTGTAAATCTACAGCCTCCTGTATTTAATACAAACTGCATGATGTAGTGGATTTACAACATTGGGATTTTGGGGTTCCCAGTGCTATCTCGTAGTGTTTGGGAGACCTAAAACCTGTTCTATTTCTCCAACAACATGCATAGAAGGACCTGGAAAGGTTTGAAGTCAATTTTTGGACTCAACCCGTGTTCAACACCCTTTTAATGCCTCTAAGCAGCAGTTGGCCACAGGGATGTGCGATACTATACGATACCCGATACTGGTATTGAAAGAAGTATGCAATACGATCCAAGTATCGGAAGCAAGTATTCGATACCTACAAGTATTGGATCATATAGGTACTTCTATAAAAAGAAAAGAAATAGGGGCCGTTGAAAAAATAAGTCTATTTTATCCAACAAATCAGAAGACATTCATTTTATAAAGAATACATTATGTAGAAAATATATTTTCACCAAAGTTCGTCTTCTGTACCTTTCAAGCAACACAATTTGTCGACGTATTTCGGTAACAATGGTAGCAATTTGGTTCAAAATCAAGCCTGTTTTGGATAAAAACGTTTTTCTTCATTGGTAGTTCCTATTATCTGGTTTGAGAATTTGTAGTTTTGTCGATATAAACTGCTTGTATTGTTTTCTACCAGCACCTAAGAATATGCTATTTTCATGTCAAGAGGTCTAACAAATGACACATTTGTAGTTGAGTAATTGAATTTCTGTTTCACGTTGTTAATTTCTGTTTTACTCATTTCCTACTAACCTTACAAAGTATTCCCGAGCATTTTTGTGCAAAAGAAAATAGAAAACCCCGAGGTGCGTTCTAGGGCTAGCTTTTATTCATTTATTTACAAGATTTAACGGGCATATGCCCAATTTACAAGAAAAATACATGTGTTAGTGGGTATGTATTAAAATAAGTAAATAAAAATAATAATATCTAAGGGTATTTGAAAAGGTTGAGTAAACAAATTAAAAATGATACAGTAGGTAGGCAATGAATGAATCGATTTAAATAAAACACTAATTATTCCGTCGCAGGAGGCTCTGAATCCCCCTTGATGACATCGTTGGCTTGAAATGTTTATAATTATTATAAAAATGTCAAGCTAGTAATCGATCGCGGATCATCAAGGGCGATTCAGAGCCTCCTGCGACTGAAGGGAAGAAGGGCCTAACCAAAAAGGTCCACATCAAATTGGCTGAATTCTCTCTGAATCCAAATCAGCAAGTGAATTCAGCAAGTAGTTAGTTGCAGAAGTGGCAGTAATGCGGGTTGGATACGGATGAACGTAGAACCCAAGAGCTTCGAGCATGTGAGAAGCGTCAATCATAATATGGTTCAGTGCAAGACAGGACTATCTCAAAAAACCGGCTTTTTCGGGAGAGCCGATCAAAGTTTTTGTTCTCCCCTTCCGAGATAATATCCGCAATCAAGGTTATCTAATCATATCCGCAATCAAGGTTTCCACACATTGTTGTTCTCCCCTCCACCAGAACGCGATTTTTCAGGAATACAATAGTTACTATTATATTCCTGAAAAATTGGGTTTTTTGAGATAGCCCAGTCTTGCACTGGACCAGCTTATACAGGAACAGTGTGTCCAGGAGCCTTCTACGGCTCGCCAGAAGCATCTGCCTACTCTCCCTCGTGGCGGCATGAAGAAGGTAGTAACAAGCACAGTAACAGAACAACAACAACAGATGTCACACAACTTGCGTGTTGAGGGTTGCTATGGCTATAGACCTTCCCCGTTAGGTATGTGACCATTCTCTGTTGGCATCAAGCTCCAAAAAATACCAGAACCAAACTTGAGAGAAATTAATGATTCAAGTAGAGTTATTTTATGTAGGTACACCTGTTTCAATTTGTTTATTTTCCGATACTGGGAAGAGCAGTAGTAGGTAGTATGTTTTTATCCTCAACCCCATCCATCTATATTATAGATCACTACATAGATTAGTACCATGATATAGGCTTGTCTACCTCCGCAGATATCGCCCCATCCTCTAGTAAGGATTCAGACGCTGCTTATTAAGGTGTGGTAGCCTGCATAGTAAAATAGTGAACAAATCGGGGTTGAGTACGTTATACTATACTTTTACCATAATATCGGGGGTCTCACGGCAACTTCCCACATCGTCACTTTTGGCCAAAATGAGTTATGCATACCATTCGAAGCGTCTTCTCCCAGCGGATCGACCTAAGTATAAGTTAGGTAACACTAAATCTCACGATTTATTTTACTGAATTACTCAGTAAACATAGTCATCGGTAGATGGTTTCTTGGCTCTGCTGAAAAGTTGCCGAGAGACTCTCGATATGTTGTATTATAAACTGAAATGGTGGGGATGAGCCCCGGAAAATCTCGGACTGTATAATATTAAACAGTCCGAGAATTTCCGGGACTCATCCCCACCATTTCAGTCCTTTCTCGAAACCAGTTCCAGAACTCAGTTCCGCTGAAACATACCTATTATACACTCAGCACTACGCGCACTATGGGCATCTATCATAATATACAATACCAGTAAGTAGGTATGTACCTAGCAAGAATGACTAGTGCGCGGCATGATAATGTCCTTCGAAGCGGTGACCATTACGTTCGATTCCTTGAAAACTATTAGGTACATCTACTAGCTTTTTTAGGGTCCTACGAAATTTCCAAAGATATGTGACGGTGTAAACTGTAGGACATTCTACTTTGTATGTAGTTTTGAAAAGTAAGGATGTTGGTAGCGGAGTTCAAGTAGGAAACACAATTTCAGAACCTACTGGAACGCCATCCCTGGAATAATAGGTCATCTCCTCCATGTTGAGCAACGAACACAAAACGCCAAAACTACCCGTTCATATTGCAAATGCCTGAAAATACCATATGAATGAGTACGCCAAGCGGAAGAGATTTATAAGAAACAGTCGACATAACGAAATGCGTGGCTGGAACATCGCTCAAGAGATAGCGGAGGTGCCTCACAAAAAAAAATGCCACCGGTGAGAAAATGAAATTGATCAACTTACTCCGCCCATCCACAACTGGCAGTGAACCATATTCCCCGCCTGAGCCATCCTGAATCTTCAAGGAATCTTCGCTGAGGAAAACCAATACGACAAAAGGAATCAATCAGCAGTCACTATTGGGGAAATTACGAAAAATAAACTCGACGGGTAAACATCACATTTCAACCTCGGCGGCCATATTGAAAAAACGAATGCCGAATTCAATGCTGTGGAAAATGGAGAGGGGAATGACGTCATTAACGACGCCGCCTTCACCACATACCTTCTCTGTAGTATCCATCGTACGATGCGTGGATGAATCATCCGTACGTAGTTCAGATTGTTGTATATATTTGGAAAATGCTTATTGTTGAACAATCGACTAGTCACATTGTCAACTTTAATAACAGGGACATATAATATATTATGTCCCTGCCAACCCTACTCTAGTCAGAGCTATTGCATTGACTATCTCTAAATAAGTTAGACCTACCGTCATTTGTGGCGATTGGTAGTCCTGAGTCGTTGAACAGTAATCAATGATCAAATTATTCCCAACTAAATTACAAGTTGATTTCAAGTTGAGGTTGCCATTTTTGTCATCCATAATTAATATAAAATTATTAAATTAAATTTTGTTCAATTGGTCCGATGCCGCACCGGACGTGAAAAAAAAATTTACCCCCAGCGGGATTCGAACACAAACGTATTGGCACCAGAGGCTATAATGAAGCCTCTGTGCTATCCCTGGGGGCTAAGTAGATTGAAAAGACTGACTGTAGTTCACATCGTAAGGTGGTGACTGCAATTATTATTAGGTATATTATTATATAATATAATAATATTGTTGTGTAACTAGGCTGTTGAAGTTATTACCTATTATTATTATTGATGTTGTTTCGTCGTTAATAAAAATCGTCAGTCTCACGTTAACTATGATCGTTGTATCATCTTTCCTAACATTGGTGTCAGATGTTAGGATGAACACTCGATCACGTGCTAGGGCTTTGGGGTCTACGGCTGGTGGGAATGGAGCCACTACTAGTTCTCGGTCACCAAGATCCAACCAAGACAGAATCAAGAATAATTTATTGGTAGAAATAAGCATGCAAAGTTTGTACAGGATGTTTGGGGCTTATACAATACCGGCCTGACGGCCCTAAAGGTAGAGACATGGAGTGAGGTATGTGGTGGGATGATTGGGGTAAGAGAAAATTTTTCATACAAAACTGGATGGTGGGTCTTAACACTATGGACACTTAATATACAATATATACCATTACTTAACACTAATTACAAGAGATACAAGTATATCGACGGCCTCACGGCAACACCCCATATCGTCATTTTCACAACTCTTCAGGAGGACTGAAAAACTGCCTTCCAATGATTTTCTCCTCCCATTATCAATACATTTTATAATTGTGGTACTTTGACATAAATACCCACTTTATGATCTTACGACAGGAAGTTAGTTCAATGTGCAACGAGAGGGCGCATCCATCCGATATACATAACTCATTTTCGCCAAAAATGATGATATGGGGTGTTGCCGTGAGGCCGTCGATATACAAATTATCGTTAGTTACAGTTTTATATATAAATGAAATACCTGGCGCTATCTACTTAACCAAGACACTCGTGAGAACCCAACACCTCGAAGGGAGGAATTCAGTACAGTTCGTATTCAGACAATCTAGGTATGAAGACCTGTGAACAGTTGATTATTATTCCAGCGAATAAGCTCTGATTGTGATCTTTGCTCCGGCGTCCAAGTCACAGGGTTGTTCCGATATCGAGGATCTTTCGATAACTGATACGTCGATACCGATACATCGATATTATGCCCACAAAATATCGATTTCGGCAATATCGAATGATATATTGCGAAATTTGTATGATTACTCATAATTTAATGACAATACGTTTTTTAAATTTATGACAATACGTTTTTTAATTTTTTTTTTTTTTAATTTATTCACTCGATTATATTAGGCACTACGATCTAAGACTGATTTCATCTTTATATTGCAGATAAATTTGGTTGAAAAATACACTTTTGAGGTTAGGTCATTGAAAAAAACTGGTGTCAGCTAATTTTTGAGATCACTATTTTTGAATGACCAAAACAGTCACACAATGGATTTTCAGTCATTTGTGATGTATGGAAGTAGAACAAGCTTGTTAATTTTTTTCTAAAACTGCAATTCCTAAATGTGAGTTTTGGAATAATTAAAACACAAAATTTGTGTTTAATATTAAATAATATAAAAGATAAAATATATTGGAATACAGATAGATTGATAGTTACCGTTTGACTGAAAAATTACAATAAAGACAAACAATATTTTTAATAGGATAATTTATATGGGGCCTAATAAGGTAGGAGATCGTAAACATAATATGTTTATAAACATATATATATAAATAGATCTAAAACATGATTATCGGGATAAAAACCCGTGTTTTTGTAAAAATACTATATTTTTAAATAAAAATTTTATCTAATATTTACCTACTTTTTTAAAAATACGGGAAAGCCGATATTCACCATAATCTTTCGATATCACGGTAATATCGCATTTCCGATATATAATATCGGAAATATCGAAACAAAAATATCGATATTCATTGATATCGGAACAGCCCTACCAATCCCGCATCAACAAGCAGCTGGAACCCTCGCTATAGAGGTACTTGGGGTTGTTTAGGTTGACGTATCGGCTATTTGAGGCATACACCAACGACGTGCAAGGTAAATTACAACTCATTCAGTTTATATTGTTAACAATGTTAAGTACGAATTTGATCTGACAAATTTCGGTATACGCATGGTATTCAACCGTCAATCAACCGTCTTCTTCTATGGTAATTTCTCTCATATTCCACCAAATTGTAGAGGTAATGGAGACATAAGATATTACCTTTCTAGGGAACATAGTGCCCGATCTACTTGTGCAACTGCATTCTAGATTCGCAATGCATATCTATAAATAGTTGATCAACAGGCACCCATTTGGATTAATGAACCTTTCCCGTTACCGACCAAGTACAGGTAAAATTTTCATATTCCTATCCGCTCGAAATTAGTTGGTTTCAAAGTATTAGTTACGTTGCAAAGTATTTTCAGACAATGACAACCACGTTGCAATTTCTTCTACTGCATATATGCACACATGCTACTGCACACATAAAAAGGTTCAATGACGAGAAAGGCTTTTGTTGACAGCACTGAAGGCAGACTGTTGAAATGTCATCTTTCGTCCTTTAGGCTTCTATCGTGAATTACTTTGTTATCGACCTTACTATTGACTCAAACCCAACTGTTATCGATTTAAACTTGACACTTTGGAAACAATTCAACTTGCGCCGATTTTTTGGTCTCCTGTGTATTATCATAGTATGATATTATCACATTATGCAGGTATCATGACACCCTTCTCTGAGAACCAAAAATCGTGAATACTATAGTAAGTATGTAGTTGTATAGGCGTAGCCCAGCCTTATTGCCCAATGACCACAAACTTTGGCAATATATGTTATATCGAGGGTGAAGTGGCAACAAGGCCTACCTCAAATGGGGCTGAACAACACGGCCTACCTGAGATAGGGCTGATCAACAGGGCCTACCTCAAATAGTACCTACAGAATAACATGGCCTAACAGACAATTTTGGGCTTATTGACTTTTTTTATTCCGTAAGTTGTCTGTATATTGGCACCCAGAAGTGTTTATAGTTTCAAACATTCACGTATACGTTCCCAAATTTTAGAAATAAACAGTTTTTTGTGTCTCCTGTAAATTTTTTAAAAAACACTTAGGTCATGTTCAGCCCCATTTGAGGTAGCCCATGTTGCCACTTCACCCTCGATATCGGTTTTTAAGATAGAGACACCTCCCAGATTTCGAGAGGTTGCCCCCCTGTAGGTCGATACTATAGGTGCATCCACAGTAGTAACAAATTTTGTTACTAGTTAATAGCCTGTTATACCAGTATTTAATACTGGAATTACAGGCTATACAGCTAGCAAAAGTTATATAACTTGAAGGAAATGTTATACTACACGAAGTTATACAACTTTCTTCAGGTTCATTTCTCTAGATCGCTACTTTGTCTACTCATCATTAAATTTTAATTAATAATTAAAATTAAATGAATTATTCATTTAATTTTTAGGACACTTGGAAATCACTTTTTCGTATGTATCAGGGAATCACATAAGTAAGATCATCGCTGACAACATTATTAACATGGAACATGTTTTAGCCTTCACAAAACTGGCAAAACCCGTCCGTCCATTACGCTGGCGCCAGCCTCTCACCCGACGCCAATTCTCGTGGTGGTAGAGACTTGAAATTAGGTATGTAGCCCCCTAAGGACTTTAACTTGAAGCTGCCCAGGCCCTGAATCATCTTAGTGGGTCCTACAGCTCGTAATTTCTACGCTATTCACACTGTGAAGCTGCAATTTGGTATGTAGCCTCCTTAGGACTTTAATTTGAAGCTCCGGATCATCTGAGTGGGTCCTACAGCTCGTAATTTCTACGCTATTCACACTGTGAAGCTGCAATTAGGTATGTAGCCCCCTAAGGACTTTAACTTGAAGCTGCCCAGGCCCTGAATCATCTTAGTGGGTCCTACAGCTCGTAATTTCTACGCTATTCACACTGTGAAGCTGCAATTTGGTATGTAGCCTCCTTAGGACTTTAATTTGAAGCTCCGGATCATCTGAGTGGGTCCTACAGCTCGTAATTTCTACGCTATTCACACTGTGAAGCTGCAATTAGGTATGTAGCCCCCTAAGGACTTTAACTTGAAGCTGCCCAGGCCCTGGATCATCTGAGTGGGTCCTACAGCTCGTAATTTCTACGCTATTCACACTGTGAAGCTGCAATTTGGTATGTAGCCTCCTTAGGACTTTAACCTGACGCTGCCCAGACACCGGATCAGCAGAGCGGCTCCTAAAGCTAATTTCTACGCTATTCACACTGTGAAGCTGCAATTTGATATGTAGCCTCCTTAGGACTTCAATTTGAAGCTCCGGATCATCTGAGTGGGTCCTACAGCTAATTTCGATTCTATTCACACTATGAAGCTGTAATTTGGTATGTAGCCTCCTAAGGACTTACACTTTAAGCAGCTTAGGGTCCGGATCAACTGAGTGGCTCGTAATGTTAATTTCTTTGCCAAAAGTGGCTTCAACATGTTCCATGCTTATAGAAATTTAGCATAAGGCTCAAAACGAAAGCAAAAAGGGGCGTCCGAGGGGGGCTTAGAGTTATAATAGAAATTTATATATAAATTCATAACTTTTTAATAGTTCGGTTAATTTAACGTTATCACATATTGTATCGCAAGCATTAATTTCGTATGGTAATAGAAAGCGAGGGTGAATCCCACTGCATTTGTTGTGAATCCTCCCTGATTTTTTATTTGGTTTTCACTTTTCCAGAACCACAACAATGCCTTACGCTTGTTTCATTTGCAATCGGACCTTCAAAGCCATGTACGACTTAGATCAACATGAACGTGACGCCCACGACTGGAATTCCAGATCTGACACCCTTGATAAGAAATTCATTGAACGTTGGATGCGTTGCCCTTACTGCAGGGAGGGTTTCCCTGTTTTCAATGCGTTCCTCTACCATGTGCTCTGTTGTTGTCCAACGACTAAAAAAATGGGCTTGTACAGGAATCGATGGGATGAAGTTCTCAGCGTATTCCTTGAGGCCGTTTATGAATGTTTTCCCGATCGAGACTGGAAAATCGTCAGCGCACTGGACAACCTTCATTACAAGTTGCCTCTCGGTATTCGGAATTCCGGATCCCGCAGTCCGGATGTACTCGTTTATTCGAGGAAGAGGAAGGAGGCAATAATCATACTAATGAGCATAACCTGGGAGACAAACATGCCTTTTGAAGGTAAGAAAGCGAGACAAATCATGAATAGCTGGTATCAACAATTTACAAGCCGCGGGTTTGACTGTGACTGCCACACTGTAGAGGTTGGAGTGAGGGGACTCGTTTCCAACTCCTTCTTTAACTGCCTCAGGTCTCTGGATCTGAATGAAACAAGAATACGTGGATATTCCCAGTTTTGCTCCGACGCAGCCTTAACCTGCTCAATAGACATTCTCGAAGGTCATCCTTAGTGATTCAAGTACTAGGAATTAGTGAGTTTTTTCCGTATTATCGGTAGTTTGTGAGGTTTTTGAACATTGATGTGCCTTAATCGCTGGGGTTCAGTCAAATTACTTATTTTTGTACTTAGTATTATACCAGTACCTGGTTTCATTTGTACACATTTCTTAATAAAACTACTATTCATCCTCTATTCTGATTTCTGGTTCACCATTTCCCAACGAAAATCTTGGAAGCTCGCAGTGAGGAACTTGCTTGGCTGTCTGGTTTGTATTGAAAAAAAAAGAAAGATAAAAGTGGTATTTGAGGTATTTAGGAAGTGAAAACTATCAACTGCTCAGAGATCACAGTAGTCACAGTTAGAGATGTTGCAATACTACTGGACACAAACTACAGCTTGTAGAAATGTATACCCATGTGGGATCGTCCTACTTCGGATAGGTAGTTCCACAAATAGACTCCAGCAACCGAGCTATGATTTTTGGAGCCACCAAAAAGGCGACTAGTTTAGCGTCAATTTGTCAAATCACCTGTTGTTCCCCTATCATCTGAGCCACGATTTCTTTAGGAAGAGATGAAAACTATATTCGCTAATTTACACAGAGACGCCAAGAAATGCCTGTGAACTGTGGCATCTTTGGTACCAGCAGTTCTCAAAGCTGATATATCGAAAGAGGCATACCACCTGCTACCATTTCGTTGCTCGAGTGGCACCACCAGCTCTCTCAGGAGGACCAAAAAACTACTGGCCCAATTTTCAACTCCCTTGGAAATCAGATGATTTCCAACCGTTGCATTTTAAATCCGAAATCCTCAGATTTTAAAAAAGCTGACGTTGCTTTTGTGAAGCATGAGATAGCTGGTGTTGCCACGAGGATTTGTAACTCTTTTGATACTGGTATTGCAACAAAACTAGTCATAATGACGCCTAGTTTACATCATAGTGTGTTCTGCAATCTGGTCGAGAGCTAATGCAATAATGGCGGCTGCGCACAAACGCACTATGTATATTATGAACGAGGTGTGTAATATCCATTGCGACCCGCCTTGTTGATATCAAGGCGTTTCCTGCTCTGAAATTATTAACGTTTGTCGAATGGCTATTATTGGTACACTTATATTTAACGAAAAATATGAGCGAAATCACACTGAGGAAACGGGACGAAAGAAGACATAAAAAAATAGCGCTTTCCATGTGAATACCATCTCAGCTGTCCCACCAAACCAGGCTTACTAATGGTTGGAACAGATACTGATAACCCTAACGTCTCCAATCAATGGTAGCAAACTCACAAACGACATCACAAATAGGTCATGGGCAGCGAAATTGAATGATTGAAGCCTGTCGTAGGAGTGGTATTCTTGAGCCCAACCTCCCTAATCTCTAACACCAGAATCATCTGAGATAAATCTACATGTTTATAATATAAATTATCATATATTATATAAAATGAGGTTATGGGGGCATTAAATAAGCTCAGATAAACTCAGAAAGATTGATATAATTGAGTAATGATACAGTTCAAACATGATACGTCATAACCTTCACCACATACCAGATTTCACTTAGCACAATGGTAACTATTCAGCTAAAGTACTTATCACAGTTCAATTAATATGGTATGAATGTTATTGAAAGGAGTACCTCCATCGAGCCTAAAGATCGCCCCTATTTCATGAACTCTGCATACCCGGATAAATCTCATTTCGCACTACTACAGGGCCTATTTCATGAAACATCAAGTAGAAGTTCCGAGTCGATTTTCTCAGACGAGTTGTAGAATTCATCAGCACATGTGTTCCATAAAGCTACAAATGTGAATTTTAACAAGTTCACAATTGGATTCTGACAAGTTACAAGGGTTTCAACCACAATTTTTTTTTTACAAGTAACTGTTCTACAATTGTAAGAACTACTCGATTCTACAAACTTGTAAGAAATGGATCCAAAAATTTGTAGAACATGCATTTTAGCGAATTTTCGAAGAAAAGGAAGCTATTGTTCTCGGTCCAAAATTTTTAAAACTCGAAATTCCGCAAAATTGTTATACCAAAATCCGTTTCAGACCATCCTGAATTCACTGCCAAAAGACACAAAAAATCATATGTATATATTTATGTATGTGTCATTCCAGACGATAACTCTCGATAGAATTGAGATAAAAAGTTCAAATTTGCACACAAAATCTGTCTTGGCAATCGACAGGCTAAGTTCGAAGATGGGCAGAATCGGGCCACTCTAAGGGGGGTGTAGGGGAATTTTAAGGGGGGGAAAATTACCCATGAAGTCCAAATTTGAAACAGTCTGACATGTGACACCTCATTTTAAAGGTTTTTTCATGCTGAACACGATGGTGAAATCAGAATTGCGATATCTCACTTCATTTCCAAACTGGAGCAATTTGAAGATGAAGAAACGTGGTTTTACTTGAAATGATCTTCGTGGTTATTCTGCTCTAATCTGATGACGGAATGCGATATTACAATTCTGACTTCATCATCGTGTTCAGCGTTGAAATGTACAAAAGCTGAGGGGGGTTTGGGTGGAGGGGGGTCACTCAAAAAATGAAAGTCTGACAAGTGACACCTCATTTTAAAGGTTTTCACACGCTGAATAAGATGGGGGAGTCAGAATTGCGATCCCTAATTTCGTTCGCAAACTTGAGTACTTTGAAGGTTAAGAATACGTTCTTCATGGTTAATCTGCTCTAATCTGATGACGTAATGCGATATCGCAATTCTCACTTCTCCGTCGTGTTCAGCGTTGTAATGTCCAAAAGCTGAGGGGGGTTTTGGGGATGTTGGGGGGGGGGGGGGGGGGGTTCACCGATAAATTTCAAAAATGAAACGGTCTGTCAAGTGACACCTCATTTTTAAGGTTTTTACACGCTGAATAAGATGGGGGAGTCAGAATTTCGATATCTTATTCCGCTCTCAAATTGGAGCACTTTGAAGATGAAGTGGTTGTTACTTGAGATGTTCTTCATGGCAATCATGATCTTTAATGAAGATGTTTTACATAAAACTAATTACTCCTTCGAAAATTCGCTCTTATAGTCATGCTGCATGACTGGGGATTTTTGTTTCTTCCAGTACCTACTAGTGGTCTTCAGATGAAGTTTAACCTAGTTTTTAAGGAAATTAAGGTACAAAGGGAATCACGTAGGTTGGTATAAACAACAAGAAATGAACCAGGAATTAAGGTACGAGTACAAAACAGCAATCAACAATCTCCCTCAATTTGATTAGTAACACTTGTAACTTTTTTACTTTTCCTGATAGAGAAACCTGTGAATTACATTCACGCTGTGCATTACAATTTCATTTGGGGTACATACAGTTCTTGTACACTGTAGTCCCGCGGCCATCCAGTTCTAAGTAGTACAGTTTCTACACCTACTACACACAACCAATTGTAGAATCGACCACTTAATTTAATCTATACAACCAGAAATAATTTGAAATATTTTCAACTAATGTGAATGTGAGTTATTGTGTTCTTGGAATTGAAATTGTAATATTTGAAACTATGAATAAGCGGAAGATCAACAAAAAGAAACAGATTTCAAATGACAATACTTCAGGCTTCTGTAACTTATGATGGGCTGAGCCACTAGAAAGGTATTTTCTGTAGTATTACTGTAGAAATATCTCATCAAATATTAAAAATTCTAGTTTGAATAAAAGGAGAGGGTTGTCGAGGGTGGCCATATCAACAATGCGCTGCTTCCTAAACAAATTCACAGGTAGAAAGGTAACACTACATCCAGCGAGTGGCAACTACTACTCCAACCTTCGTGTACACTCAATAGACAATGATTGACTTATACAGAGATGGTAGTTGACAAGTCATGTCTTCTTTGGAATTAATTGCGATTTTCATTGAGAGACCCACATCCAGAGCACCAAACAACAGACAATGCATGAGTATGTATGGAGTGACTCCCAGGAACCGAAAGGTGTTTGAATGTGCAGTACTCGGGAGCTCGTCACCCCTACGTCTCGAGTGCGTTTATGCATTCCCTTCAAGAATTACCAATTTACAGCTGGTGAACAACTTTAAGAGAATGGAGAGCTTGTAATCTGACGAAAAAGTCACCCTACCCATACAAATCAATAACTCCCAAAAACATGAGAATGAGAGATACCCTAGCAATCAGCTTGAAAGCATTAAAACACGCCACTGAAATATGCATCAAACAAAAAGCGGTAAGAAGAATTTTGCAGAAAAATTCGAGATTCCCTCCAAATGATCCTAGAAACCCTCGGTCAATGGGAAGGGGTTCAATACCAATTTTGCAAAATTCATATCTCGAAAAATTCAGATGGAACGCTATTGTTTTTGTTCACATTTAAGAAGACTTCTTAAATGTGAACTAAAAAACAATATCGTTTAAAACACTTCGTATTTAATTTTTAGAATTTTGAAGACCATCCGCAGCTTTGTACGACCAGCCGTTCGTTCACAATAGGGCTCAAAGTTTGAGCAGATCAAAAGTCGCCAACATAATAGTGAATCATGCGGCAGCCTGTCGGGTCAATGTTCGTACTGACCCAGCTGATTTGAACAGCACATGGTTTTCAGATATCGAGTTAATTAATAATGATTATTAATAACAATAATTATCAGTTTTAGATAACAATTAATAATAATTTACACTGCTTGATAATAATTAATGACAATTCATAATAATCAATCAATCTATCATTTAGTGATCAAGGCAAAAAGCTGATCTGTACAACGAAGGTAATAAACCGAAGTGTCAAGAATTTGGAGAGTTTTTCTTTAATCGATCTCTCTTCCTTTTAATCTGAATAAAGCAATAAAAGTTTAAAAAAAGAAAAAAAAAACAGGAAAAATGTATTTGTTGAAAACAGGAAGGCGAACGTCTTGAACACCATTTCGGTTATCTGGGAGTCACCCAAACACAGAGAACTCTACTGAAGCTGACCCTTCACTTGTTCGTTGAGCCAATAGGGACATGATAAAGAATAGGAAAATGAGTAGCCATTTCAGTTTGGCGCGTTACGCCATGAGGTCTGGTCTGGCCTCTCGGGAGGTTCTGAACTCGTTTCGATCATTTCGCCGACTACTCATACTCGAATAGATTAGTTGCACCAGTATGAACCAACAACAACAATGCTGAAATTAATGTATACACAGATAGTTCCTCAATATTCTACATAGTAGATGGTAGTAAGTAACTGGACTGATACCCGAGACACACTCGCCACTTCCCATGCCTAGAACTTGCTTCTCTTGTCTTGTTGTCACAACTTTTGTCAATAAAAAGTTCACATTAACTTTTCTCCTGAATCTGTTCACTAGGGCCAAGACAGAACAGGTCATCAATAGAATTTATGCATAACAACTCAACAACCACAAAGAGAAAAAATTATTGAGTCTAAAAAATGGTTATTGCACAGATCCTCATAATATCCGCAATATTTTAAAACATTTAATAGAAAGGGTTAGTGTATCATATTGAAATATCATGATCCTACTATGTAATGACTCACCTTAAAATACTACATAACAACGATAATAATATCAGGTACAACAATCGTAATATTATTCGAAAATATTCAACAACCGCAGAGACTGATTATACCTAGGAAAATAAATTTAATTTCGACAGAATAGTTCCCACACAGAGACTCACTGTAATAATTGATAGTAGCAATTTATCTAACCGAATGAGTGCGTGGGAATTCATAAATAAGCAGCATACCACGTTAACACAAACAATATGTAACAAAACTAAATGTTATCAATTTAGAACGTGATCTGGAGAGTTCAATTCTTGGGAATCGCCACATAAACACGAACAAGAGTCTCAAACATGAACCAATTCCAAAGGCCTTAAACAGTACATGTTCTTGGTTTACCTAGCACTCGGTTACTGACTTTTTTTTAAACTGGCCCTTAGAGCGCCATGAAGATCCATATCCTCCAGACCTGTTATCAACTTGTGGATCGGGCCCACTATGAGTGGTCTTAATTGTGACAACGACCTTAACATTGTAATGATTTGCTGATAGCTTCTTGGTTCCCGTGTTTTTGATTCCACCGTTTTGATTCCAGGTAGGGTACTTGGCCTGTGGAAGCAGACCAGGACACCCCTCTGGGTGGGGCGTAATTGCCTGACCTTCCCCGGGTTACAGAGGTAACTTAGCAAACCATTAATTTCAACAAAGAGACTCTTAAACCATTAAACTTAGCCAAATGAAAGCTTGTGTTTACACTCAAAGTTCAAATGTGTTACATACTAATCACCCACCTTTACATTTCACAGGATACATCACAATGAGCAGAGGGATTCCGCCAGGGAAAAAATGCAATAACAGATACAACAATTCTCAATCTTCAGGAGAGTGAAAGTGGGGTGAATCCTAAATACATAATAATATTATGTATTATATGCCTAAAATTGGTTGATTTTTATCAATGACAAATAGTTAATTTTGATGGAAACCCCAATAGGCCGGTAGTATACACTGAATGCACCAGTGATGCAGTTCGAGAAAAACCCAATCAACTAATTAATTACACTAATTAAAAAAATTACATGGGATGGAAAAAATTACATTGTCGGGATGGAATCATCGTTCACTCAATAAAATTAAGAGGACATTGTGATGGAATTCCACAATATGAGATTGTTGAATTCAACGACGTCGCAGCAATCAGGCTGATCATTTAAAATGAAAGGGTTATGAGAGAAAAACTACCTACACGAAGGAAAGAGATAACTTCCCTAGACAAGTCGCATAGGAAGTTGGAAGCTGTACCTATGTTTCTGACAGGAGGCGATGGTAGTGAGGGAGAACATGATTGGTTGGGACATGAAGTCCAAACTCGAGGGCCACAAGAATTGCGAACTCAGACGCTAAAAGCTCACGGCGGTTCAGGCGTAGAATAGACTCGGTTTTCTGAAAAGAGAGAGAAAAAAAAATCAGGACAGACAATTAATGAGACACCTGTAGCAACATATTGATATTTGCAAGGAATATACGTATTGTGCTCCAATGATAGTTTCTGCCTGGTGGAGATAGCGAGAGCATAATGAGATGAGGTTGAAAAGAATCTTTGGGCTTCTCTCAGGGCCATTGGGACAATCCCACGCCAAATTCTAGGCTCAGAACAAGTTTGTACCTGCAGCTCAAGAATGACATTCCTCCTTCAAAGACCAGAGGCGATTTGGCTGGCTGATTCCAGAATTATACTTAGTTAATAAGTGTGTAAGTGGTATCTGATATCCAAAGATATAGGTGTCTCTAGGTATAGAATTCAATAAATTTTGGGTACTGGATTTGGGATTGATTCCAGGATTAAAGTAAGGAGTGTTCATGGGGGAAGGGCTTCTGAAAGATCAATATCAATTCGTCGAAAGCTATGTGCTTAAGAAGCAACACAGTCTAACCCATTTTCCCCGACTTTTCACTATAGCCAGAAACACTTGTCTATTTCAAAACTAACAGTAATTTCACACAAAAATGTCTACTTTTAGCTTACTGTGGGCTCCCCAGAATTATCCTACAATGATTTAAAATGAATCCAATAGAAAAACCGTAAGGTTATGTGGTGTAGGCTCAAGACATGGTAGGATAGGTGGTTTAGAAGTTTTCCTTCATCAAGAATGTTCTACCTATTCGAAACATTAATCCAGGAAATACTGCAAAATGGTTATATAGATCAAAAAACCATCTCATGAATGAACGAGGAAAAAAGATGTTCTTAAGAACGCAGCATTCTCAAATTTTCACTTAACAAGATAGTAAGGAATATTGAACTGATCAAAACAATTAGGCGTGTTGACTTTTTGGTGGTTGCGCTTTTAGCGGCTGATCGCCGACATTTTGACTGCGCCACGCTATCAACTCTCTCGACTGCTTGAAGCCTAAATTGAAATGTCGTTAAAACAGTACAACTCACCTCAATAATATGCTTCAGCTGCTCCCCTTTGATATCATTCAGTTTCGCAGCAAGAATGAGCGCTGCTCCAGCGCACAGCTTCCGGTTCTGTTTGTTGACCAAGTTCTTGAAAATGAGCCGCTCAAAATAGACGTAGGAGTAGGCTGTGGTGAGAAGGTCAGGCGAGGTGATCTTACGCATTTCTCTCTTGATGCTTCTCAACTTGCTCAGCGTCAACTCAATTTGTGGGAATTTCTCCTTGAACTTGTCATTCAACTCTTTCTTAAGGTCTGCTGATCTGACGTAAAGAATGACAGACGTCTGGAAATCGGTTAATATGATTTCAACGAATAAATGGCATGGATGGAGATATTTACCACACTCACGTCTTCTCATGTCAAGGCATTACTGTTTTTTCAGATATCATTCAGTAACAAACTTTATATTATAAACTAGATCATAATTGGTAGATTTTATGTTGAGCAGGTAGAATGGCACATGACTGAAGTTCCTAGCAGTCTTCCTCGATCTTTTTTTCGCACAACAATCAATTATTGTAAGTAAATAGGTAATAAGTTCAGATAATATGGTCAATAATTAGGTTAATACCACAATTGAATTTGTAGGTATTTATGAAAGAAGATAGGTCATAGGTGGGTCAAAATAGTAATTTGTGGGTCACCAAGAAGATCTATTTGTCTTCTCCTTTTTACCCTCCTCCCGGTGTCATGACTCAATAGGTGGTCCATGAATCCTTCAAATATTTCGTTTGGATGGAACGAGGTCGCGCCAAACTGTCTTTGGAAGGTTGTTGATACCATCTCACTCACCATGGGAGCACCAAAATCTCGATGTATGACCAAATTCCTGCCTTTGTAATCAGGCGGTGGGCTCGGTTCTGCTAGACTTAAATTTTGTTTATTTGAGTGGTACTAGGTGATCCCCGTATGGAACAGCCATATGGGCCTGATTAAGTAAAACTAAGTAGATTAATTTTTTTGCATGATGAGAGTGGGGAATTCAATCCATAGATCTGATCACAGTTTTTACGACTTCGTAATCTCTAAACCAAGTCATCAATGAGTTCACTGAATATTAGCTTTCGATCGAGCTTAAGTCCTAAGGTACTTGACGCTTTCACTTTTGGGTATAATGGTACGGTTGAACGTGATGGACACATTAGACATATTAACAAAGGATAATGGTCTGAGGATACCGGACAAGAATGGATAACGCTGATATTTGAGCCCTTTTTCTATGAAGACATCGGAGGAAATCTGGGGAGTTGTAAGGATTATCGAAGTAGTGAGTCGGTTCTACAGGAAGTAGTACTCTTCTTTACTCTAGTACTCTTACAGACTTCTTTATGCACTAGTCTTCAATGCGGATTGGTTGTAGCTGAGCCTCAGCCAGGATGCTTCGCATTGAAGTCTCCTCCTAGCAGGGATTTTAGCCCCATGGACAACTCCCCAAATTGTACCCATCAGAAGTCGATGGCCTGGTCTATCTGGAGGAGAGTGGAGTTTCGACGTACTGTATAGAAACTCCACTCCACACTTCACTTCACTTTCATCCCATCCTAGTTATCAAAAGCATTACAGAACTGCAACCATGAAAGAATGAATGAATGGGTCTTACAGTGTAACTGGTGAACGGCAAAAGTCGCTTATGCTTCCCAGCGATGAGTTCTGGATCATCAAGAGCGTTGGCATCGTACTCCAACTGCTCCGGGCCTATAAGCACAAAATCATAGGGTAAATACTTTGGAATCCTTAAATGGAGTAAACACATGCATCGGTTGGCAACAATTCTGGAGTTAACGGCTTTATCTTAGTGGCCTTTTATCGAATACAGGAAAATTTTACTCCTATAACACGCTTTTATGAAACAACATTAAGTAAAATGTTTATCATTGATACGACACTGACGGATAAACCAACCAAACCGTTTTTGTGTATCCACATCCAGGAGGTTGCCAAACTTATGAAAGACTAACCAAACATTGTACTGCAGTCTGCACAATATGTTATAACAATCTACCTAACGACGAATTTTGGGAGGGAGTTGGAAATGTTTTGACCCCAACTCCTTGAGCCTAATTCATCTCCGACTGGCTTTGCTTTACATGGAAACATGTTAGCAAAAAATTCTTCTCGCTTTATATCATCATGAAGTAATTTCATCACATTACACGATTTCAACGTGTTATAATTTTACCGATACATATCCGTTTTAGAGCATTCTGAATCTTACAAGTGAAAGGATCTCAGTCATTTAGGGGTATGAGAACTTTGTCGGACTCGAGATTTTATAGGCGAAAACACTCAACATTTTTTACAACGGTTCATACAAATCATTCTTCTGTTTATTACCTTTAAGTAATAAATAAAATTGACTAATCTATCATTCCTGTTGCTCTTTTTCCAATTAATTGGTAGTATGATTTGAATGATTATACATAGAATCAATAGTAAATATCGAAGGGAACCTTGTGGCACTACTAAGGAGCAATGTGTACCCTAGTAGTATTTCTATCTTTAAAAATGCCGTAATAAGTAGTCCAGGAGAGAACACACTAAAGATAGCCTGAATAACATCTTCATATCACAAACTGCTCGTAGGCATACCAATATTTACTGTGGCAACAGTGTCTTCGATAACCCCTCACTCGGATGACGTAATACATTTAAGATTTTGAAATGGATTAATAATACTTCAACTGGTTATACTTACAAGGCCAGTTCGAGAAAATCCTGTCAGCTTGAATCCACAGTTCAACAGGTCACCATAAATATTGCAATGAAGCGACAGTCAATAAATAATTATAAGAACAACTTGGGGACAATGGAATGCGACGCAAAACTTTATAAACCTAATTGGGCTCAAGTAATTACTAGAGATTTCAAATAATTCAAGTTGTAGATTAAATATATGGATTAAATACATATGAAATATGAGAAATATATGGATAAATGGTTCAAGGAAGTAACTCAATAGTTACTGTTGGGGAAAAGTTGGTTTTAGATGTAAAGATATATTTTGATGATCACATCACCTCTGGCCAATAATCGAGTCATCATGACTTTCAATTCCTCTCAAATCATTCCAACAGGGTAAATGTGTTCCAATATTCTTCCTATATTAATTGAGACACTAATGGAAAAAAAAGTAACTTGTTTCGGAGTATTCAGAGGATTGAAAACTAGGTGAACTACTCATATGTCATTCGTAAAAGTAATGATGGAATTACAGAATTGAATTATATATTTAATAGTAGCAAATAAAAATTGCAATTTAGATTACTAACATTAAATGGACTAACCAAGTTATTGCAATAATGATTTGCTAGACACTGTAATAAAATTTATATAAATGTTGACTTCAGATAACACCTACTCACATTGCATATTCTTCTCTACATTAATGGGAGGTGAAACAGGGTATGTCCGATGACCAGTTCCAGACTCGTGCGAATAACACCTACAAATTGAACAGTATACATTTGAAGGTGAAACGGAATTTTTGGTGAGAAGATTATTTACGAACAGCCAAACAGTAACATGTTTGGGGGCGACAAGGATGTACGAAATAAAAGCATTTAGTGATCACCTGGCAACGGGGTTGTGCATTTTCGGACCATCGACCTCAGACGAACGGTTCAACTTTGATGGAGCCAGAAATTTTCCGTAAGAGATTTCCTGCAAAAATAACGTAAGGAATAATGAGTGAATTGTCGAAGTTACCTACGAACGTGTCAGCCGACCGATACCGAACGTCGACACTTTTTTAATGTATACATACATTACAACCAAACAGGTTCGTGTCAAATTAGAATGGCATTAAATTTTCTCTAGTAAACTGCGGTCGTAGTGAAATCGGATATGAGAGAATGAAACGTAGGACAAACTAAGACTTGACGGAAGACTGTGCAGCTCAGGGCATTAATAATAATGAAACGCGACCAAGTTAATCTACCAAGTTCAAGGCAAACGACAAAAAAGAGGAATATCAACTACTGCTTTTTCAATCCCTAGCAACTTAGAATTGAATGATAAGAAAGTGTATAAATTCGCAGTTGTGAATTCCCTGCTGCTTGAAAATAGGCTGCCTCTGACGTAAAGCATTAGAGGTAATGCCATTATTGGAAGAAACGAGTAGATCACTGAATGTACCAAGACGTGTAAGGAGCATGAAGAGCTCTTGAACCCGTATAATACGTATGCTTCCTCGGAAAGAAACATTCGACGGGAGTCCCACCATTTTGAGGGAGGGGGTTTAGTCCCCAAAAAGACTCACGACGAAGAAATATTATTATTAAACAAATTTTGTTCTAACAATAAATATTTTAGCACAAATCTGTTGCCGACGATGGCTTAATCACAATAAACGGTGATTAAAAAAAATACCTTGTTATTAGTGCAGTGGATATAAACCACGTCCCCCCTCGTGGATCGAGTTAAGGGCGATTTCAAAACGCAGACACATTTTTTAATGTTTTTCAATCGGAGAAAAATATACCTCACAATCAACAGTTTAAGTGGTACGTGTGGGAAGAGGCAAAGGTAAATAGGCAGAGGTAGGGTGCGTAGACACGTTCCGGAATTTCAAATTTCGTAAGATCTCATTTTAAAGAATTATTCAGGCGGATTGGTGGTGAAATGAACCCTTACAAAGATCTGCGGCCCCTCCAGACCACTAACATCTTGAGTAGGTAGTAGATTGCGTACGATCGTAATAAAGAGTGTTCCCCGTTACCTGTCCATCAATCACTTTCTCAATCCCCAGCAGAGTCCAAGGATCGAGGGTATCGTTGATTGAAGACAAAGGCCGAGCGCAAGATGTGTTCCTTCTTCGGCATCCTCGAGAATCAATCCTGGAAAGTAAAATAGAAAAAAAGGTGACAGTCAAACGACAAAGGGCGAATCAGGAACGACAAGACCACTAAAGTGGGATGTGAGAAGCCAGTTGAGTTGAACACTTCATTTACCTGAATTTGTGATACGGAATGACTGAGAATACAGAAATGGGTATTTTCTGTTTCTGCGAAAGAACTACGATCCTCTGGCCACGAAGTTTCTGAGTTTTAGTCAGACATTTCAGGAAAGTGACTTCCTTGCGAGTGTTACCTACAAGAGAATACCAACAGTAAATAAGTGAACTGTACTGATCAAATTAAATAGATACTAATAAATTCCCCTAGTTGGTGACCAAAAGCATCACGAACTTTAAGGTTCAACAATCACCTACCAATTATGAAAATAGAAGAATTTGTTCAACATCAAGTGCTCAGAAGAACTATGAGTATGACTCAACCTTTCACGTAGCTAACTATTCTTACAGTATTTTACCCTGAACGTTTTAGGTATCATGACGCAGAACTAACCTGTTTTTGGTCATAACATCAAAAACAGTACAGCAAATTATAATTGTTCAACCAAGTAGATCCTCCAACATTTCAAATCATGAGGCTCATTGTAGTGGTAGTATTTTACAATTCAAATGTAAACCCAACCGCACACCCGGAACTAATTATCGTATCCATAAAGTTATACCACCAGCTGACTGCATGCTTTCAGAACTGCTGAATATCCCCTGGAGCTTGTCATCAGGAAGCTGATGATGGAGGAGCTTCTTCCTGTAAGGCATCCCTCCAAAATGTTTCTCGCTCCCATACTCACTCCCAATGGTGCTAGTCCTAAAATCAATCGGTTCCAATTTATTGTCAATAACCTCTGTCTTATAAGATAACTATATACTATTTATTAGTGCATTTTACAATATTACCACAGTATGTGATGTGGACAAAAACTGAAAGAATAACTAGTGAGCAGTTTTCAACGACTTCTCATTCTGCGCTTTCTGATTGTCAATAGCAGGTCACTATTCAAGTAAAAGCCTAGTGCCTTAACATTTGGATTTGACAATCACTAAATCGATCCTGAAATTGCCCATCCATACATTAATGAACTACACCACTCACCTTTCCCTAAACGGTAAAGAGAAGAAGTTTGACGGTCCGCTGTCAGAGTCGAAGAACTTAGACAGAAGGTTCGGATGGCTGTCACTGGATGAGTTGAGGAAGGATGAGTCAGGGTGGCTTTTCAGAGTAGGTGAAACGTTTTTGACGATACGGTGCTCCTTGGGTTCGATGTTCTCCTTGTCCACTTTAATGCGGCCGGGCTCGTCACTAGAATAAAAATTAAATATGTAAATATTACCTATACTGGGAGTTACTTGTGGAGGGAGATGATACTGGTGAAGTAAAGGTTCGAAAAGCACCTGCGACGAGTGTTGACTTGATTGGGAGTAAATGTTGACATGCGTAAGTACGTTTCACACCGGTTTCACCAACACTTTTCATCAGGGTGTCATTGATTATTTTGAAATACAAATGCACAGTTTTTGGGAACTCCTTCCAGTCCCAGTACCCACAGAACAATGTTGCTGTTGATAATTTAGTTAATACTACAATAAATGATCGTAACATGTATAGAAATTCACCTCGTTTTGGGGCCAAGGCTGGTGATCGTCCTGGGTGAACCATCCAAGGAAATATTGGCGAGAAAAGAGATAGCAGAATACCTCCTTTTATACCGACCAGTCTTCATAATAATTACTATAGTGTAGTACACTGACAATTACGAGTGAACTTTATGGACAACTAGAGAAAACTGAACTTCAGTTATTGAAGAGCTGAGAAAATGCTATTTTAGAAGGAATCTCGGACCTGACAGGTCCGACACCATGGATACTAAATACCCATACACGGATACTATACACCCCATGGATGCTACATACCATGGGATGTATGATGTACAACTCGAATGCTCCTAAACCATGGATGAAGAAAGTGAAGATGTACTAATATTTTTTTATATTATAATTACTATACAGAAAATTTAATTCATAGTGAACACCAGGACCAAAAGGGAAAATTTAGAAAAGTTGTGTGATATAGCATCCACGTAGGTCCCGCAACAACAAATGTTTCTGGACAGTGTACATACAACAGACTAATGTCAGTCAGCAGCAAAACAGATATTAAATATTTTGAATAACCACTATCTTTGACCTAAATCACTGTTTTTTATTTTGATAAGGCTGTCAAGGAAACGGGATTCAAATACATAAAAATTGTCCCGCCTTCTTGTTGTTCCTGTGCTAACTGTGATTCTATTGGGGTTTATTTATTATAAAAACCTTGTGTAGTAGAATGATCCGTGAAACTAATCAATAGCGGAGCTGATCATTGAGCTTTAGTCGATTCAGGATCGCTTACATTCTAAGGACGACGATCCTGGCCGGTACATTGCACCAACTACTGCCACCATGTTCATTTATCTTAGCAAAAAAGTAAGCATAATTATAGTTAGTACACATGAATCACTTTGTCGACATTTATTTGATTTTCAGTCCAGTTATCTGTTCCGCCGGTTCAACTTCGATTAACATTGTTGTCCACCTGTTATGATTAGAGGAATTAGTACGTATGTGTTGTAACAAGTTATTTTAGTCGTCTTTCAATGGGGTTTTATCGAATGGACTACAGCTTTTGGAAATTGGAGGGTCTGATCAGCCCTTGGCAGGTCTCTGGCATGATTGTATCTGTACACAATTCCGGGAGTACCTTTGTGATTGGGTCTAGGTCGGTCGTAATTGCTTGGCTCAGGCCCAAACCACAGGATATATACAACTAGAGACCCCCATCTCTTCCTATGTATAGATCGAAGACAATAGAACTACGTAATAATATTACACACTTCTGTGTACATACCGCTATCGGTTGCACCAACATACTATTACAATCTATAATATCTGTAGACACCTGTGTCATTCCATGTCAAATCAACACTCTTTTTTCGATTAAATTTGGTGGAGAGTTGAAATTTGTGTAATTTTAAAGCCATTTATATGGCCTTTCATATGAAATGCGCCTATAGGGGTTAAAAGAAAAAGTGTTTTTCAAAATTTAAATTTCTCAAAAAGCGTAGGTACTTTTTAACAAATTTAAAAAAAGAATCATTAGCACTGGCATGGTTGTTGCCAATAAGTGTCATAATATGACACATTGACATAATATGACACATTGTGCCATTCATGTGACAATGTCATGATAGATTCAGGCATGAAGCCCTTGCGTTCTATCACAGCCAAAAAATTCTTGATATGTTTTTTGAAAATGGATAATGTTAGAATAAAATGTATTTCTAATTCTTTGCTGAATACAAAATCAATATTAATTACTGCATATTTGCTGTTAACATTAAATATTCATATGAAAATTTTGTGTTTAAGGTATAATTCCCAGCATCTTTCTCACAATAGGGTTAATATGTTGTCTGAGTTAACCTTTATTTATATAAGAAAAGGAATTTAAAGATCCACATGTTATGTTTATTAAAAATTTCATAGTTTCTTTACATCAGTTATTTCATCCTAGAGTATAGCGGATATTTTTCAATAATTTTTATAGTATGAACTCATTGCTCTCCCATCATAATTTTTATGGCACTTATTGGCAATAACCGTGGCAATGCTAATAATTTTCTTCAATTTATTTGAAAGTGGGCTTTTTTAAAAATTCCAATTTGAAATTTTAGTTACGAAAAAACTTTTCAGTAGTGTTTTCACCAAACTCTCCACAAGCTACTCAACTACTTTTCCAACCGCGAAAGCCTCCATGAAAAAATAGTCAAATTTAGGGTATCTGTGATAGCTCTGATATTTATGACTCTTGATTAATTTATATACATATTTAAAAACCTCCCAGTATCAAACCCAACCGTACAATTCAATGAAAATTGTATGATTCACCTGATTTTTTTTTTTTTTTTTTTTTTTTTTAGGGAGCAAACCAGACTAGTAGCGTTCTGATGATTTTTGTGATTGATTATTTTACAGATCGCTATTTCAAACGACACCAAAATCTTCTGCCTCGCTTGGAATAGCAAAGAAGGTTGGATCGCTGTAGGTGGTGACAAAGGCCTCCTGAAAGTCCTGAAGCTGGATTCTGGTACGTCAAGTTCATCTACTCGTGCTCCTCATGATTGGTTAGATGGACGTCGCTCGTGCTGGTTATTGCGGTGTCGTTCGAATCACCCACTAATTAGGTACACATGATTAATCGTGGTTCCATGTTTGTCGCAGGTAAATCCAAAGGAGTCGGAAATGCCACGGTTTTGTCCATGAACCAAACTCTAGGTGGTCACAACGGGAGGGTCCAAGTGATCACATGGAATGAAAAACACGAGCAGCTGACTACGAGTGACCAGAATGGTCTGATCATTGTATGGACCCTTTACAAAGTAAGCTTTTTAAATATGATTCCATTATGCATAAACCATTAAATTTTCTTAAATATAATGTGGGTGAAAAGTTTTAACTTGAATGTTCTAAGTTCTCTTTCATTCAAATTCCTACGAAATTATAGGTCCCGCGCACGAATTCTACATATTGAAAAATACATAAATACTTAGAATGTGACCTTATTAAGGTTTGAATTGAACATTAAGGTCTATTGAACAGGGGATATGGCACGAGGAAATGATCAACAATCGCAATAAATCGGTCGTGAGGGGCATGGCGTGGGATTCAGAAGGACAGAAGATCTGCATTGTCTATGAAGACGGTGAGACCTGATTACTGTTACAATGTTCTTTTGTGCATAAACACTGTATACGTACCTAAATCATATCTGTGCTTACACACATTGACGTTTCTTCATCATTCGACCCTGAAAATCATAATTTACCTGCTGAACAGATACCACTCATTAGGATTATTTAGTCACCTACAGGTCGTCTACCGGACCCAACTAAAGTCACTGATCTTGAACATCAAAATTTTAAAAAATCGCACTTGTACATGGCAAAAATCATGAAATTAGTCAATTTAATAAATTCACTCTTTTCATTCTTGAACGCCACATTTCAAGTAGGTATTATTTCTTGTTAGCCAGTGTTAACAATTTGTTCTTTCGTTTTATTTGTTTAGTACTGGAAAATCCGGTCTTACGTCACTCCTCACTCAATAGTGTTGTAAAGGACGTTACTATCGTTTCAGGAGCTGTGATTGTTGGTTCTGTTGATGGTAACAGAATTTTTGGTATTGAACTGAAAGGGACGCCCCTCACCGGAGTTCAATGGTCACCTGACGGCAGGTGGCTTATATTCAGTTTGAAGAATGGAGAAGTTCAAGTCTATGATAATCAGGGCAACTTCTCAGTGAGTTTAATAGATTTATACCGGGTGACAACTATTTTCCAGAAAATATTCGACCACTCAAAATTTGCAAATTGTCCACTTATGACGGCTTTGAAACTACCTATGTGTTGCAGATGAAAGTCAATATTCAGTGTTTCCCCTCAGCGATGGTGATGGTGGGAGTGCCAGTGGTGTCCATGACATGGTACGATGGAAGAAACGGATACTTTGAGAAAAACTGTCCATGTTTTGCCATTTGCTATCAAACAGGACAAGTTCAAATCATGAGGAATCAGAATGATGAAAGTAAGCTACATTTGTTCAGTGCAATATTCTTAAGCATTGGTCTGGTCATGTTAGTATAAAAGTTGACTCTCTAATTGAAAGAAACGTTATAGGCATTGGATTCTGTGGATGTACCATTTTTTGGTGAATGGTATGGGGAAAAGACGTGGAAAATATCAAAAAATGAATCTGGAAAAGATACATTCATCAATTTCTATTAAACACCCAGTAAATTTGTACCATAATGAGGTTTTTTCATTGATGAGAATCATATTATGATGATTTCCTGACCTTTCACGATATTTACATTCAAATCACACCAAAATTCAAGAACCCTTTTTTTGATGTTTGAGTCAGAGTCTGCTGTGTTCGGTGTATGGCATCACCGTTTGGGGTGGGACATGCAAAACACACTTAATTGCTCTGCAAACAGTGCAAAATGCATTATTAAAAACCCCACAGGTGGGATCACTGCCAAGCTTTATTCTAAATTCAAAGCTTTGGCTAGAAAAACATTTTTTTTTTTTTTAATTTCAGTCTTGTATTCTCGTTTATAAAACGAAAATTAAGTCTGAACAGGTTTGTAATATTGGCTTTGGTAGAACTGCTTCCACTTCTAATATACCACTGCCACGTTGCTGTACTGAATTTTACCGAAGGAATTCTTATATTTCCGCGGTAAACGTTTTTACGATCATAAAATTGATTTATCTCATTTCCGCAGTGTATTTAGATTTAAAATGAGTTAAAATCAGTTATTTTTCGATTTTGGTTTAAGTGCTACGTTTACTTATTTATCTATTATTTTGCGTATATTTGCACTTTGGTATTTTTGATAAGTGAAAATCTCGAGTCCAAAATTTTAATTAGGTAGGTACTAAGATTCCGCCAAGGGACACAAGTTCGTAGGCTCTTAAGCCTTGGTGGGCAAACTATATGTCTATTGACATTTTATGTCTTTACTCTGGCACATAACTCGAAAAACGTTACACAAAAGCGTCACACGAAATCGTCACGAAAATTTCTGATGATTTTCGCTTACAACCGATTCGTTGCTACGGAACTTTATCTTCGCCAGTTATCATCGTACAAAAATCGTTCACCACTCGTTGGATAGCTCTCGATTTACCTAACCATATTACGTTAACCACTGCGGAGTGCGTGGCCGACAAGCTGCGGTATGAGCGTGATTGTTTAAATAATTGTTTACGCACAGGTGATCATTCTCAATCATTTATATTGTCTATACGAATGCAAGCTTCATAATTTATGATGAACCCTACAATTAAGTATAACAACTACGCTACTGGGGTAGGTGATGTAGCATTGTTCGAAGGTTCTTGAATCATAGACATAAAATGTCCTAATGTGTTGCAGACTCGTATGCAAGCATTTAATTCTCGACTGTATCAACAACAGGATGGAGTTGACATTCTTTTGACATTTTCATGTCTTTGCTTTGGCACATAAACTGAAACGGGAAAAATTTGTTTCCTTGATTCACCCTTTCCCTCAGATCACGTCAGAACACAAGCAACAGGCGGGCCACTACGTCAGACGCACCTATGACGCACAAGCGTATGACGTCAGACGGCTGGCAGGAGGCCAACTAGTACGTCAAAGCCTATGCCATAAGAGCCTATGACGTCAGACGGCTGGCCGGAAGCCAACTAGTACGTCAGAGCCTATGACGCACGAGCGTATGTCGTCAGACGGCTGGCAGGAGGCCAAATAGTACGTCACAGCCTATGCCGTAAGAGCCTATGACGTCAGAGGGCTGGTTGGCTAGGTGATCGGGTTTTAATAAGCCTCTGGAATTCCGCGCCTTTTAATTATTCATGCTCATGACATATTATGACATAAATCATTAAAATAGACTTGTAGTTTGCCCACCAAGGTTTATGTTTTCCTTAAGTTGTGTTATGTTTTACTTTCATTTTTTTGTATTGTAAATTGTCAAATAAATAAGTAGGTATGTAAATGGGGAAAGGAAGAATTATACAGATTGACTGAAAGTATTTGACGTTAGTAAGCCTTCTTTGTTCCTAGGACTCCTTCATGTCCAGCCTGATTACAATTAGGTAGCTAATTGGCGAGAAGGCTTTGAGTTTTGTTATCTGACGCTTTAATTATTCAGCTTTATTTATTAGTTTCTATATCCCTATACAGACGTATTATAGTGTCAGTATATTGGTATCGTGTTCTGTCTCTCGGAAAACAAACACCCAAAATCTAAGGAAACTAGCTTTAAAACTCGATTAAGCGATTCGCAGGAGTGGAATCTTATGAAGCATGGCGTCCTTATATAATAAGGACCTTTGAGATGCCTCACGACATGAACCGTACCTAGCCGTTGAACTCTTTGGAAGAAAATGGCGGTGGATTTGTCACCATGAAGGAATGGGACTGAAGAGTGGATGTAGGCGTGGATGACATTGCGGGGTAGATGAGTACCAAATCAGGATGATAGACGGTTTACTGATGCCCTACGTTAGATGCCCAGGTGCATCCTTCTAATTAAGCTAAGATTCTGGACACATCCACCATTTTACTCGTCTGTTATCTCATTGGTTACACATGTAATCTTCATGTAAACAACAACGTTTTGACTACTTACAGATCCAGTGCTCGTTGACACTAAGATGAATGCCGTGAACTGCTGCTGGAATCACAATGGCAGCATTCTGGCCATTGTAGGTTCAGCCGTGCTACCAGAAGAGAATAGAGAGTCAAACGTTGTCCAGTTCTGCTCCCTGTATGGAGAGGTATGATATCCTGCCCATTGTAGTGAAATTTGCGGAATTAGAATTATTCTTGGGCAATCCTTTAACTATCCAGAAAGACTCATTCAAAGATAATTTACCACTAAAATTATTTTTCAGCACATCCGAACGTTGAAAATTCCTGGACGAGTCATCACATGCTGTGTCTGGGAGGGTTCGTCTCTGCGAGTCGCGTTTGCTGTGGATTCATTTGTTTACTTCGCCATGATCAGACCTGACTATAAATGGGGATACTTTAGTAAGACACTTGTGTTTTCTAATCCTGGCCAAACAGGTACTCACGTTACCTTCTGGGATACAAACAACAACGAGGTATTTCCCTGCTCAACTAACCAACGCTTTTAGATGCATTTCATTAAGTCATAAGTACGATTGATGTAGTGTTATTCGTGCAGGTTCACAGTAAAATCGTTCCCGCTCTGTATGGAATAGCCGCCCACAAGGAATATTGTGTCCTTGCAACTAAAACCAATGACCCCAGCTCTCAGTACGGTCTGACTGTATGCAACACAATCTCCACTCCAGTTGATCGTAAGTTCCCTCAAGCGTTTCGTTACGTACTATAGATGTAATACCGATTATGTTGACCCAAAACGTTAGTAGGCGGGGTCTTATGATGTGGTATTAGCTAATATCAAACGTAAGAGTTCTACTCTGAACATGAATGTACGTGAATGTAATCTAAGCATCTTCCATGCCCCAAAATCACAATAGTTTTATGAAGGGGAGGCGTGTCACGTTTCTAGGAATGATTCTGAGACATTTTAGCTAAATCCCTTTAATAGAAATCCAGTCTTCTTTAAGAGGCCAAAGTACGACTGACCCCTCAAGATGATTTTGATTTAGACATTTCATTTTGAGGCTGCCGGGTAACAATTACCCCCTCCCACCGATCAGCTGAGTGATTTTCTCACTTTCATATTCTACCTAAGATGCTGAAATCTGACATGACGCCTTTATGGAGCAACTGGTTGAGAATCTCAAAGTATGGAAACCACTCCTTGAATAATTCATGGCATGATTAGTATACTTTTAGGTATTGAAACAACTTTTCAATGCTGTCAGAGGCTTATATAAATACAATTATAAAAGTATTTGTGCTTTATTGATTTTCATGTTTCATGTTGTTTCATACAGTAGAACTAACATTTCACGCTCAAATTTTCAGGGTAGTTAGTTACAGCTACATTAGTATATTTGCATACGTACATAATTTATAAACGTATACAAATATGATATAACATAGATATAAATATAATATAATCTGTGCCAGTTATGCACGGAAGTTAAGATGTTGAACAACTCCAATAGTTGGTTTTTCGAGGCCAATATTTTTTTCCCATACAGTCAATCAAACAAGCAATACAATACAATACAACCCAAACAATACAATACAGGAACAATTGTGATTTACACCGTGAAAACAACAGAAAGATAACTACCAGAACTGACTACTTAGTAATAAGAAGAAGTAAAATCTGCACTACGGAAATAGAAAAACGTATATTTTCAATCACATCATTATCTGTAACTCTTCTTGCCACTCTTCGTGTAGTTTTTTGATATTTTCCGTTTTAATGTTACAGTCAGCGGCAATTAGGTTTTGCAAATCTTGGTCATCAAGCAGATCCGAAATGGCGTCCATCACAACAATAGGCAGAGGCTGTTGCCGTCCACTGGTCTGAGCATAATTTTCAGAAACAAGTTTCGTTGTTACAGACATTGACGTTTCATCAGCACTGAGTGGTTTTTCAATGCTCATGCTTCTGTGAAATAGTGAATTGAGACAGTAATGACCGGCACTTACCAGTTTAAATCTTGCGAGTACATTCTGAATCCGGTTGTTGATTAACAAACTAAATATAGGAAACTGTAGAACACCTCCTTCACACATATTCCGGTGATATAATTTCAACAAGTTTCTCCGTACATATCCATTCCTCGCATAAGCGGCAGCTTTTTTCGGGTGTTCAGTGATAATTTCATGCAATCTTACTGAGTTCGCGATCCAGTAGAGCTTCATTCGCCCTATTTCTTTGTTGCACATCATGTTGTATGTTTTCTTCATATCATCGTCATCTTCGTCTTTGATACGGTATGATAGTACGCACTTCAAATGACTCTCTCGAACTGGTTCTTCTTTTAGTTTGAGGTCTAACACGTGTGACTCGACTATGGTAAACAGTAACTCTGTCGAGCTTCCCAATCCTGTGATGCAAATTATATCAATTGGAGAAGTACGAAGGCCTTCACTCAAGGCCAGGAACGCCCTTTCCCTTAATCTACTGTTACGTCCTGCGTGGTGTAGTTTGATATAGCTGTCGACCAATTTTTTTCGAGCTTTCAAGATATCTTCCCTATGATGTATCCTGTGTATACTTAATATTTGTTTCCTTATTTGAGTTGCTCTGCTCATTATGAACGCTACAAGTAATTCGTCTTCCAACAAGTCCGTAGGATCAAATTGAACTTTGTTCACCAATAGTTGGGAAATGACGCTTGTTTTTGATTCAATTAATGCCACCTTGAATGGTGTAAGTCCCATACTATTCCTTGCATTGACATCTGCGCCATGATTTATTAATAATTGGGGTATTTCACTCCAATCACAGCATGTGACGGCTACCATAAGCGGAGTATTTCCTTCAGAATCTTTTTCATCAACTACTGCACCTTTATCAAGTAGCATTTTTATTATTTTTGACCCCCCCGTACCACAAAAAGAAACCGCTATGTGTAAGGGTGTATCTCCGTCAGAATTTACAGTATTCACTTCTGCGCCCCTGTCAAGGAGTAATTTTACAATCGCATCATCTCCTAATACCAATGCTCTCAAAAGTGGAGAGTCTCCGTTAGCATCGGCTACGTTGATCCTTGCTCCTTGGTCAAGTAAATATTCTATTATATGGAAATGGCTTGGAGATGAAACATATTCTGGTATGCTTATCAGTAGGGGAGTTTTACCTTTATCGTCCTCAGCATTCACATCAGCTCCATGTTTTATAAGAGTTTTTGTAACTTTATAGGCCACATCAGGGTGACAGAATTTTATAGCTTGAATTATGATGTGGTCTAAGGCCCCTTTCTGGACTAGTAATTCAATTATTGTTGCTAAGTCCTTCAGGCCTTCCATGTCTGAAAGTGGTAACTCGACTTCCGTAGGTAAGGCATTTACTGCAGTCGGTATGTTATCAGTTTCCCGATTAAGAAAATGCTGAACAACAACAAAATGATCTGAGCCCGGAAGCTCAAACAGCTGACTCATGGCCCAATCAAGGGGTGTCAAGCACCGAAGCATTGGTACATTTATACTGGATTGGTGAACATCTACTCCATGATCGAGCAACATTTTTGTGATTTTGGTCCATCGGCCTTTCATTGCGAGGATTATAGGCGATATGCCACGAGAATTGGTCATGTTACAGTCTGCACCATATTTAAGCAGAAGTTCCACGGCCTTTAAATTACCTTTCAATGCAGCTCGATGCAGCGGAGTGTGACCAGCTTCTTCGTTCAGATGATCTCCAACGGAATTTACTGAAATTTTAGCGTTCACATCTGCCCCATGTTCAAGCATACATTTGACCACTTCGAATGCGGCTGCATCCCCAGCTACAATATGAAGCGGCGTCCATCCAGATTCTGAGCGACAGTTCACAGGCGCGCCTTTGCTTACCAAAAGTGTACTTACATCAAAATAACCTTTCTCTACAGCTTCAATGAGCAACTTGGAACATACATCATCGGAGGCTAAATCTGTCAGGCGTTTTCCTTCATCTACCAAAACTCTGCTCAAAGTCTCAATATCACCAATTTCCACGGCTGTTATCAACGTATTTAGGTTAAGTTCTAGTTGCTCCAATAGATGGAATTCAGGAAGTAAATAGCCATCTTCAGAGTTCTTTAAATTAGCTTCTGGAGGCTCTTCATTAGGTTGAAAGGGAGGGTTTTCATCAGGATCGTGCTCCAAATGTTCCATCTGATTATCCATATTCTGCAAATACGTTCACGTTTATAACATTTAAAAAATATGTACATATATAGGTACGTTTTTCAACATTTCAAAAATCGTTCAACGTAAAATGCGAATAACTTATTGAAGAATCTATACCTACTCACCCAAAAAGGATTTGTTATCACCTACTGATCTTTGTGGCCCAAGTACGTTGGTGTCCATCAGTTACATTGTTTTTACCTAGCAATTCTTGGTTTATACACAATTTAGCAAATTTGAAAAATACGCTACTGCAATGACTTCACAATTTTTATAACACATATTTTTGAAATTGATTCAGTACAAATCCGTTTTGGAGTACCCTGAATACATCAGTTGGTTTCAACACCACTTTGAATGGGTACAGTATAATAATATTATCCTTCCAGACTGCCTGTTGCCACATGCCGAAAATCCTTAATTCGACCACATACGAAAGGTCAAATGGATGAGCAACTTTGGAAAACATCAAGTTGATCAAATTTGATGCTGGGTTGTGCTGGTTTTTTCTTCAAAATATCTGAAGTAATACCATAGAAACTTCAACGAGTGGGTCAAGACTTGAACATTTATGGTCCCCTCACAGACCGCGTAATGTTGTGAAATCAAAATTATTCAAGTATATAGTTGAGTCATGGATGCCTTACGTATCGAGGACATTGCAAGGCGAGATCAAAATATGATTGTGGTAGGTACTTGAATAAATTCAGTCATAATGAAGGATGGTATCAATCTTACCGCGAATCGTATGATGTTCGTTCACTTGATGCACAGTTTCAGAAGACTCAAATAATTTTGATTTTGTTTCGGGATGAATGTTTCTGTGGCTGCTCTTAATTATTTGGCAGGTCTGAGTCTCTATTTACAAATAGGGATGGGCCGTTCCAGGCGTAACGGGACGAGTAATGGTCCCCCAGTAAGAACGATGGATGACGTTATACGAGCTCATTTTTGCCGTTCCACGTGAGAAGATTTTTTCTGGGCGACGCGGAACGTAAAACAAAATCCCGCCATTAGGAAGGTATGGGACGGAACGTTTTCCTCAATTTTTCCATTCCGCCATAACAAACGATTCTCACGAGAGCTGTTAGTTTATTTAGCCAGCGCCTGTCCAGGGGGGCTTTACCAGGGTGGTTCTGGGGATGAAGGGAGGGTTACCAGGGTGGTCCTAGAAATTTCCTAGATTTAAGTAAAATCGTAACTGAAATGTTGTAGCTATATCGGTACCTTACCTACTGTAGGTAACACCCCTTTTTGTAGGTACCACCACCTACTGTAACACTACCACTCTACACTACCATCTCGTTGATGTACTGTACCAATAAATTGTCTCATACGATTCCATTCATGGCTGGAAGGAGGGGGGGGCGGGGGCGGAACGTTGACTAATATGAGGAGACCAGACGCTGGAAAGTAACAGTATAACGAACAACTGACTACCATATATTATAACATTAAAACAGTATGTATAATCGAATAACTGACTACCAGGCTTCACCTGACTCTTGGAACGAGGCTAGTAAGAGCGAAACTAGTAACAGAACGAAGAAAGGAACCGTTACTTACCAGGAACGGAACGGTCGTAACGGTTTCCCAAATGTTCGGGAACAGCCCTTCACAATTTACAAAACATGATCAAACAGAAAAAAAATCAAGCTCAACTTATCACTGTTATCCAAAACGAATAATCCATGTAACTCTCTGAGTATCCACATTCAACTTGTGATGCTGTTGAAGGACCCATTTCTCCTTGACGTTGTGTTGATGCTCCACTCCAATAGTGTTTCTGCATTGCAATAACATTATACTAGGTAGGCAATGCAGAAACACTATTGGAGTAAGATCCTATTAGGAGTTCATTCTTATCGTTTAGGTTAAGTAATGATATTTAATAATAATTATTATTCTTTGATATTCTCTAATAATTTCTTCAATAATTCCTGATATTCTTTAATGATTTCTTCAATAATTCTGGATATTATTAATTCTTTCTTATCAATTAGTTAAGGATAATTTTCAATGCTGGCATTTGGAGTAGGAAGAAAAGACTTCCTGACGTAACACAGTTCACGTAACGCTCCGCTCTACGAGGGGCATAAATTAAAAGAAACTAAATAGGTACCTATACTAAGAAACGTTTGAGAATATGTTACTTTAGGAATCCTATGTATGCGACGATTCCAACTCGTCACTGGGTATTCATTGTCTTAAACCGTGTATTCAGGTATTAAAGGGGTATTCATTCAGTCTTAAAGAAGTTCAAAACGAATTTTGAACTTTTAAAAATTTCATATTTCGAAAAATTCAAATAGAACGGTATACGAGTAGAACTCGTAGTTTTTAGTTCATGTTTAGATAGAGTTTATTTTTTTAGGATTTTTCCCATCTCCATCTGGGGGTTTGTACGATCAGCCAGCCGTTCGTTCACAATAAGGGCTCAAAGTTGGAGCAGATCGAAAGTCGTCACATGATGGTGAATCGTGAGGCCACCTGTCAGTTCAATGTTCATACTGGCCCAGCTGATTCGATCAGCTCATGGTTTCAGATATCGAGTGAATGAATCATAATTACCTAATAATAATTATTGATAATAAATAAAAATTATTAATAACTAACAATAATTAATGATAATTCATAATACTAATTAATTCATATTACTAACATGATTCATAACATTAATTCATATTACTAACATGATCTAACGTGATCTAAACACAAAGATGATAATAAATCGTTGTGTCACGAATTTGCAGTTTCTAATTCTTTAGAAACGTTGAAGGAATCAACTACTCAACAGCTTAGTCTATAGACAGTCCATTCAAGTTTCGGATTTTCATTGACTACTGCAAACTCAACGAGAAAACTATTGAGGAGAAATACCCAATGCCTGCGGTTTCTGAAATCCTCGGTAAACTGGGCCGTTGCCAATACTTTAGCACTATTGATCTCAAATCCGGTTTCCATCAAACAGAGATGGACCCCGATAGTATTGCGGAAACAGCCTTCAGCACTCCTACCCACCATATCGAATTTAACCGCCTCCCATTCGGGCTGCGGAACTCACCAGCATTCCAAAGAGCAATGGATAACATACTCCGCGGAATTGCGAATGAATACTGCTGTGTCTACCTCGACGATATTATCGTATTCAGCACCAGCCTCCAAGAACACCTGGCCCGCTTAGAAATGGTCTTTAAACGGCATCGAACAGCGAACCTCAAAATACAACTTGACAAGACGGAATTCCTCAAACACGAAGTGGCATACTTAGGACATCTCATCACCCTCGGAGGAGTCAAACCGAACCCCGACAAAATTACCGGAATCACAAATTTCCCTATTCCCAAATTTTCTAAAGAAATTAAATAATTTCTCGGTTTACTAGGCTATTATCGTAAGTTTATCAAGGACTTTGCTCAACTGACCAAATCCTTCACTAATTGCCTCAAGAAGCTGTCAAAATTGATACCCTAGACCCCTCCTATATAATAAACAGGATATTATCCTGTTTTGAAACTTACAAACAAATTCTTACAAACGACCCTACCTATTCTTCAACACCCAGACTTCGCGAAAATGTTCCACCTCACCACTGACGCTAGTAACGTCGCTATAGGAGCGGTATTGAGCCAGATGACTAACCGCGTGGACCTCCCAGTCGCGTATGCTAGTCGCACATTGAATGAAACTGAACAGAAACTCCTCGAATTTTTACAGATCAGTGGCCACTACAATGGCTTTTTCCATCAAGGAGCCTAACTCGAAACTAATTAGATGGAAGACCAAACTCGAAGCATATGACTTTGTCATAGAGTATAAACGGGGTGCCCACCAACGCGGACGCAGTATCACGAGTTCAACGAATGACTATTGACTCTCCCGACAAAACCTCAGACCAGATAGGTACTTGACGACATACTAAACGACTCACCTACCATTTTCCGACCGACATTGCGGCAGTTTAAGATATCGTAGGTGTGCCGGCGTCGAACTCAACTCCTTCACTTCCCAGCGACCTGTGTGACATATCACTGAAAGACCTCTCACTAGACTCTGATACCATTCGTACCATTATTGGTGTCCCACCCGACGCCCACCATGACCATGATTCATCTTCCACAGTGGTCAACATTGCTGATGATTCGGTAGACCGTTCAACCTTTGACCTCAATGTACACTTTAACTTCATGGGTAATACGGTAATCACCATTCCTATTTGAACCGAACCACTAAACTACTGCTGGAACCAACTACTCATCAAATTGACCAAACAACCGATACCACACCCAATCAAAGTAGAAAAATTATTCAACACCAAAACTAGGATCACGGCTTACCTGTCAGAACCCAACCTTGAACGAGACACTGTGCAACTTCGAGTGAATTCAGGTAACGTAGCACTCCTAGCGGGGCATTGATGAACTACCTTGTCGAAGCGTTGATGGTTCAGGCCGCACACCCATTAAATTTTGACCTTGAGGTCAGAGCGACGGAGGGGGACGGGTTTGTTGTGGCTTTGGAATAAACAGAAACCCTTTTTGCACTATGAAATATGATTTGTTAATGTAAAAATTACGTGGATTTCAAATTTCGAGGTCTTATTGAGGTAGACCTGTTGGAGATGGAGCGGGTAAAATTATAACAACTCTGTACAAAATTCACATTCACTTGACTTCAGCACAGCACCCGGATTCCAACGGACAAATCGAACGTTTTCACTCCACCCTCATTGAACACGTCCGTCTGTTAAATAACCAATCAGCATTCCAGAAAGACCCCATCGCCACTATAGTTCAAATACGCAGTTTTAGCACACAAGAACTCCGTTTCAAAACTCACCCCCTTTGAGCTGCTCTTTGGCCACATTGGTAACAAATCCCTATATCGACCATTTAGTAGCCATCAACTTCCTTACCCGCTACAAAGACAAAATGAAAATTCTCTACTCTCACGTGGCATCAAAATTCGAACACCACAAAGACAAAATTATAAACAAGCGCAACGAACTCCCGACGATACCGCCTGACGAATACAGTACAAAAACAACACAAAACAAAACAGAAGTATAACAAGGAGGTCATTAAGGAAGTAGACCCACGACTAAAAACAGCTGTCATTCAACCCAGACACCACAACACGAAAACCAAAATTCACCTTTCCAGCGTTAAACGCCCCCGACAACATTCAGACATAACAGCAGCATGGGACGTCAAACTAACTTTAGTATCAAAATAAGGCCTCAAATTAACCAGATCCGATTTGGTCACTCAGGCGATAGCTGGCTGAATGATAATATTACAAACTTCTATATGCAGCTTATTGACGATAGAAACAGACAACTAGACATTCTTCCAGACACATTTTGCTTCAATACGTTCCTATACGTCTCCTATTCAGCGGGAAGGTACGATAGGGTGCGACATAACGCTAAACGGACTGACCTTTTCGGCTGACATCGTTGTCTTCCCGATCTTCCAATCAAACCACTGGCGTCTAGTCGTAGCCAATACTGGGAAGTAAGAGCTGACATGAAACTACCCCTGCTCCTATGCCCTACGTTTGCCTGTGCTCCCAGCGAGTGTAGTTCCCGCATATTTGAAACATATTTCCACCAAAGAGATAAACAGTGGGTAGTTCTAAATTTCCTAGAAGCGCAAATTGATGAAAACCAGTGGAATTCAAAAAATCCCCTGAAGGTAAGTACGTAAGGCTAAGAGGGGGATGCATTTTGAATGGCTGTCCGTCGGCTTTATTTGGAATTGTTCTTACCTTATATTGTTGCCTTCATTTGTTTCAGGTAAATTCATGGACATTGAACCGCTATTTGTTGCCATTAATTCTTCGCATGTGTTCGCTGCGTCTAGAGATAATTTTCTCATCTGGCACTTTATGACTCCTAAAACACAATCAACGCTTGGAATATCTGGTAGGAAGCCGCCTCAGCAAGTTCCCACTAGGTTATGATGAGCGACGGAATTTTAAGCTGGAATGAACTGTATCATTTCAATCACATAACTGTTCCAGTTTCGAGTAATTGAGTCATGGGTAATGAATACATCAGGTGGCACTTTTGTACTTGTATACAACAATCAGTAAGCGTAATAATCATATATTAAAATCAAACATTTTGCCATCAAGTATCTTGAACTTCTTTATTGCAGAACTACTCTGCAGCATTTCTTTTTAGTTTAAAATTCCTTGTCGTTAGCCACTTGTCGTGATGTAGGACTTCAACCAAACTTCTATTAATATTGAAATGATTCGTTATGTACTAATTTATATTCATAAATTGGCAGGCTCACGCCATAGAAAGGAAAGACTGTACCATATAGATGACACCCCCTCCGGAGTTGCTGAAGTTATTCAAGACTTGGATAAATCTTATCAAGTAAGTAACGCTATGATGATACAAGCTTTCAAACGGCGCTAGTGCGTTGACCCGAAGCCGATTCCTTAAATGAAATTTGAGCATAATTTAAGATTTATAAAAGTTGAGATACCCAATGAGGTTGACTCAAAAAATAAAAATCCACCGCCATGCACCATGGCAATAAGAGCAAATGTTTGAAGAAATAACTGGTTTTATGTAAAATGTTTACATTTTACTGGTTTTATAACAAATTTCGTCTCCTTTTCTGTCGAGTAAAACCTCAGTTTATAGATTTTTCAACGCTGAACACCACGGTGAAGTCAGAATTGCCATATCTCATTCTGTTATCAGATTATAGCAGGTGAACCGTGAAGAACATCTCAAGTAACAGCCACGTTTCTTCACCTTCACAGTGCTCCAGGTTGAGAACAGAATAAGATATTCTAACTTCACCATCGTGTTCAGCGTAAAAAAACCCTTTAAAATGAAGTGTCACTTATCAGACTGTTTCATTTTGGGAATTTATGGGTAATTCCCCCCCCCCCCCGAAACTCCCTTAGAGCGGCCCGATTCTGCCTTTCGATTGCATAAACATACAGAAATACATTATATTTCTGTATGTGTAGATAGAATTGAGATAAAAAGTTCAAATTTGCACAAACAATCTGTCTATGCAATCGGAAGGATAAGTTGGGATGGGTAGAATTGGGCCACTCTAAGGGGGGTTTTGAGGAGTTTCAGGGGGAAAATACCCATAAATTCCAAAAATGAAACAGTCTAACAAGAGACACCAAAAATCATAGATATATTATATCTATGATTTTTGGTGTCTTTGACAGTGAGTTCAGGGTGGTCTGCAACGGATTTTAGTACTTATGAACTTTTTTCGGAAATGGGAGTTTTAAAAATTTTAGACCCACAACAATTTTCTTCGAAAATTCGCTAAACAAATTCAATTAAATTCAAGTGTACGTGGGAAGGAGAACAAATTATCGTTCCCACCAACTCCTCTCGTGGGGAGTCAGTGGGAATGTGACAAAACATGCGGGAGACAGTGTTTGCTCACAGTGGAAGTTCCTAGCGCTCATAGTGGTATTTGTGTAGAATTAAATTCTGTTAAACGAGGATAGTTTTACGGGGTCTAAGTCCAATCAGACCATCGGTATCGTGTGTTTGAATAGCAAAATTTGATTTTAATGCAAAATTTAATGCTTCTTTCATCGAGCATCAATGTCTTAAAAACTTACACTGTACACATTTCAAATTTTGTAACGCGTATAGTGTAAGTTTTTAAGACATTGATGCTCGATGAACGCATTTGCTATTTAAACACACGATACCGATGTTCAGATTGGATTTAGACCCAGTAAAACTACCTATTTTCTCAAATGATCACTTGGAATATGGGGAATATGTTTTCATTAACCCAATATGGGAGTCAACTATTAGTACGCCATTTGAAATTGTTGTTTTCTATTTTGTTTCAGCCCAACACCAATATGACGGTAAGTTAATTACTCTTATGTGATTCCACTGTAAAATTCCTCATAAATACCGTTGAAGGATACAATGAAAACTTGTAGTTGTATTTTGTATATCCAAGTAATATCTAAATTACAAGCAACCCTACTATTGGCAAGATCCTGCGTACCTTACAATTCAAGTGAAAATCAATCATTAGTATTTCCAATGAATTTGTTATTAACACACGATGTATTAACTCAACACCTTGATTCCTAAGGCCACTGGCGACCCAATTTGCTGTCTCGCCACTTCAGAGAAAGTTTTGGTCATAGGAAGGGAGTCAGGCGCTCTACAGAGATATTCACTGCCTCAAGTTGCATTGGTCCAGCGCTACACATTCACATCAAGACCACAAAGCCTGGCAATCAACTGCACTTCTACGTAAGTTGATATTTGTGTAACCGTAGAGAGGATGCTACTTCCCTTGCACTAACTCTGGTGGTGGCCAGTCTCCACGAAACTTTTGAATAACTACTTGCGTTGCTTTTACACAGTGTGTATTAACACATTTTGGTGACTCGCTCATTTATTTCTTCAACAACTTACAGGATATTTAGAAAGAACCCACGGCACTTTTTACTGCATATTTGGAGTCATGCAAAATTCTTGAAAATAGTTAGCTACCTCTTATGTTTTCCAGTGCGCATTAGCACGTGTACTACATGTTTACTGTGATGTATACCTACATCTGTCTGAAACGTATAATATATTATGGAGAGGACCCATTGTCGGGTGAGTTCCAGACAGATTTTTCGGGTCGATTACATAAGTTCCTCATCATTTTTCAGGGTCGGGTAGCAAATTGTCATTGCTTCCTCAAACAGGGCATGCACATTAGGGTGGCAATAGCCCATAGGGTGAAAACATTTTCTCGCCAAACATGAACTCTCAACCCCCTAAATGGTGCGGTTGGGCAAGAAAATTAGTTTGGCAAAGTTTTACGTCGATCGGGCAAGTAGAAATGGCGTCTCATCGCATTTGAAGTGTGAAGAAACTGCAAATTTTTGGAAAAGTATTCAGTTTTTCTTTTGTAACTTCGGGCTATAAACCTGTAATTGGTCTCATTCTGTAGATAATTGAATTGTGAACAACTTTTATTTCAACAATATTTTCGCTAAACCCAACAGAATCGAGGTTATTAAGAATTCTGTGAGACAATGTAGCTGAGAACAGAAAACTTTATCCTGAAGCTTCAAAGGATACTCTGGGCGTCCCCCCCCCCTCCCAGCTTGAATATTTTTCTCGCGACGCCCTATTATTAATAAGGATTTATTGTACATAACATGACATCATAATCACAACAATACATCATAATCACAACAATATAGCTTGAATTTATGAAATCAGCGTTAAATTCAGCTATCCCCCCTCCCCTCCTACTCGTCTAGTTATGTATTTCAAACCACGATTAATCATGTACTGAGTGAAGGACGATGCTAGGAAACACGAAAAGAACAATTCAATGGACTGTCTTGGCGTTGTTAGGGGTGTGCTTTAAGTCACGTTTTCTTGAAAATATCACCTGACCCACAGAATTCTTAATAACCTCGATTCCGTCGGTTTTAGCGAAAATAATATTGAAATAAAAGTTGTTCGCAATAAAATTATCTACAGAATGAGACCAATTACAGGTTTGTAGCCCAAAGGGTACTCGAGTTACAAAAGAAAAACTGAAAATTTCTTCAAATGCGATAAGACGCTATTTCTATTTGTCCGATCGACCTAAAACTTTGCCAAATTCAGTTTCCAGCCCAACTTTTATTGCCACCCTAATGCACATGCTATTTTTGACAAAATTAAAAATCTTCTTTTTTTTATAAGTGAATGAGTTATAAAGTGCTTTATACACAAACTTTGCTTCATTCAGCGAAATAGGTTTCCTTGGATTATTAGTACCTACCATTCGTTAAAAAATATGTAAATCGAAGGAGGCATCTGTATTTTGTACCGAATTCTGTAGATATCGATTCAATCGCTTCCAGAACCATTTAGGCTCCAACCCAACTATTGCATGAAAGGGAATCATAATTGAACGAATTAATGATCTTGAGGAACATAAGTTTTATTCTTTAGAATTCACACGTTCCCGTGTTAATCAGTATAAATAGAAAAACAAAATCGCCATTGTAAGAGTTAGAGAGTGTCAACTAGTGCTCTTACATTTTTAAGGGAGGTGAGTTTCTCAATGAGGGCGTCGACACATAGCTCTCCGTGGACGATGTTGTCTCTGGTGCGAACGTTGACAGTAAAGCTAGTTTTTTCTTTGTCCCCGACCACCAGGATGAAGTTGTATTGTGCCAGTTGGGCATTACGGATCTTTTTGTTCATTGTGTCGCCGGCGTCAAGGTCGCATTCCGCCATAAAACCAGCTTCCCAGAGTTTGTTTTTTACCTCCACAGCGTAGTCGTCGAGTCTGGAAGAAACTGGGACAACCATGACTTGGTTGGGTGACAACCAGAAGGGCCATTTCCCAGCGTACGATTCGGTTAAAATGGCGATCATCCGTTCGACGGATCCCAAAATGGCACGATGGATCATGACTGGGCGAACCTTTTCGCCGTTTTCGTCAACATACCCGAGATTGAACCTTATGGGAAGTTGGAAGTCGAGTTGAATTGTTGCACACTGGTGCGATCTTTTGAGGGCATCCTTGATGGTAATGTCAATCTTGGGACCATAAAATGCACCATCGCCGGGATTTAGCGTCCAAGGGAGGCCGAATTTATCCAAACTCTCACCAAGCTGTTTCTCAGCATCATCCCACACTGCTACATCGCCTAGGTACTTCTCTGGACGAGTTGACAAACAGAGCTCAAAAGTGAAACCAAAAACAGAGTAGACGTGTTTGAGGAAATCCAGAGCAGCACTCATCTCGTCTTTTATTTGTGTTGGCATGCAGAAGATATGAGCATCATCTTGCTGGAATCGTCTCACTCTGGTGAGTCCTGTAAGTGCTCCAGACAGCTCATTCCTATGTAGAACCCCAAAATCAGCCATTCGAAGTGGCAGCTCACGCCACGATCGAACACGATGATCGAAAATCAAGCAATGACCTGGGCAATTCATAGGTTTAAGGGCGAATTGTTCTTTTTCCACATCGAAAGAGAACATGTTATCTGCGTAGTGAGCCCAGTGACCTGATGTCTGCCAAAGTTTAGCGTTGTAGATGTTTGGAGATACCACTTCTTGGAAACCCCTCTTTCTGTATTCTGAGCGGAGAAAATCAATCAACGTATTGTAGATGTATGCGCCTTTTGGTTGGAAAAAACAGGACCCAGGGCTGAGCTCATGGAAGAAAAACAGGCCCTGCTCCTTACCGAGACGCCTGTGGTCTCTTTTAGCTGCCTCCTCTTGGAACTTTTCCCACTCTTTCATCTGTTTGGCATCAGGGAACGAGATTCCATAAACCCTCTGTAGAGATTCAGCATCAGCTTTGCCTTCCCAGTATGAAGACGAGTTTTTGGTGACTTTGAAGGATTTCACTTTGCCTGTATGCCTAACGTGAGGTCCTCGGCAGAGATCGATTAGAGGTCCGCACCTGTACACAGTTGTAGTGGGGGTATCGATTTTTTCTTTCAGGATACGCACTTTGAATTGGTTGTACTTGAACATTTCGAGAAGATCTTCTTTAGTCATTTCCAATCGTTCAAATGGCTGCTTTTCTTTCACTATGTTCTTCACTAATGATTCCAGCGCTGGGAAATCTGAATTCGATACCTGTTCGTCAGGGCTATGCATGTCGTAATAAAAGCCGTTTTCGATCGGTGGCCCATAACAGAGGCAACCCCCGTACACTCTCTCCATAGCTTCGCCTAGAATGTGAGCAGATGAGTGCCAGAAAACTGCTTGAGCTTCGGCGTCATCGAATTTCAACAGCTGCATCTTACAGTTATTGGTCAATGGTCGATCCAAGTCCCAGAGAACACCGTCAACTTTTGAAATCACGGAATTGTCAGCCAACCCCTGGCTTATTTGCTGGGCGATTTCATACGGCGTTGTTTTCCATGATAAACCTTCCATTACTTTACCATCAGGCAAAGTTACACTGATAGGAACCTTTTCCTTCGCCGCGAGGTCTTCATCGTATTTCTTCTTGAGCTTATCCCATAAAACCAATCTCTCATCGATATAATTAGGCCGAGGGTTGAGCTCACCTTTTTTCCGGTCCCCTTCGCCCTTACCTTGTTTGTCTTTCATCGCTTTCGCGTCGCCTTTCTTGAGTTTAGTTGTGGTCTGGAAGGTTGAATGTTTCACGATGGGAAAGGACGGTTGCGTGGCGCCTGGAACAAACGAATCGATTTTACTCCCGAAACTTTTCATATGACTATGCCACCTCCTCAAATGTGCGTATTTAGCTGGAGCACTACCATACAATAACGAGATACTTTTAAAGAACATTGTGTCACTTTGCGACGGTCCATAACCACTCAAGTAACTGTGTTCCGACAAGTACACGTCGAGTTCACTTAAGACTTCATCCGAATCCATCACCACTTTTCTTTATATAAATAATTGATATAACTCATTCCGAAACTAAAACATGACTCATTACAATACCTGATTTAATAAATGTTGGACAAATCTGTGTTTACGGCCTTCGTAAAAGAACACGATTCCAGATTTCGTGGTAAGTGGCGTGGATGTTGAAAGTAATGGTAGTATCCATGTTCAATATAACCTACTCTCATGTAACCTACCTTATTCTTTTTCCATATTTCGTATGATGTCAATGATCAGTTTGATCTTGAGCGTTGTTGAGTTTGAATTTTATGTTACGTAAAAGTCGAGTAGGTAAAATTTACCTGATTTAATACAAGTTTATTCCACCTTGTCGCGTCAACACACACACACAACTGTCCTTAATGCTGCGATGATTTCTTCCAAAACTAAATCCGAATATAGTGGTTTAGCCTTCGCAAACTGGTAAAAACCGTCCATCTGTTTCGCTGGCGCCATCCACCCACCCGACTTGAAAGTTGGCATCAGTGCGACGCGCGATACTTATCGATACGAGTAAACTATCGATTATGTTCTTGCGATACTTTTGGTATCTTCTAATATTTCTTTCGAATCGAATATTTCGATACCAGCACTTTCGTTGTCTGACAAGAATTTCAACATTCAAGACAACTAAAGATTTACGATGAATCAACTGATTCTTGTTGTTTTTACATATCTGGATAAAAGTTTTCATATGAGTCTGTAGGTAATTTCGCTGGAAGCTATGGAACGTTTTCTTTCAATACCAAGCCTTTTTGGTGTCATATCTCGCACATCCATAATAATAGTATGGAATTGAGTACCTACTATATTATACAGGAAATGAGTACCTACTTTCTGCTGACTCGGATGAAGTATTCAAATTTTGAATATTTCATACTTTAAATGATGTGACCGATATTCGGTAGTGAATAATCGATGTTCGATTAATCGAGAGCAAATAATCGATTTCCAAGAACTTAATTCAAACGCATAATTATTTGCTTTCCGGTGGTTTTCTTCGTCTATAGGTGACCTATTGTTAAATTACAAGGCTAATGAAGATAAAGGAAAGCCAAATAGCGGTTGGGGGGTACCCCGGGGTTGAAGACAAATCATCGTTGTTACTACCTCCATGGATGAAGGGTACCTTTTTCTCCATGGCTGAAGGATACCTCATTAATCGGTTTTCGAATACATCTGGATTTTGAAAGCATTTTCTGATGTATTCGCAAATTAATTAATCAGTAATAATAATCGATTAATAAAAATAATCAGCAGCTAACATCGATTATGCGATTAATCGATTATTCATTTGCATCCCATTCCATGCATTTCATTCGAGTAATGGAACATTACATTTTATTTGAAGAAATTTTCTTTTGATATCAAGTGAGTAGTAGGGATGGGTATCGAATACCCGATGTGTTAAAACATTCGATGTTTTTCTTCCGAGGTTTATCACAGATCGATGCTCTCCTTCCGATGTGTATGAACATCATGTTTTTTCCTTTCCCCCAAAATACCTAGGTACCTACACTTACAAACCTATTCTAAATTTCAGTACCTATGTAATTTCATTATTTCTGGCCCTTGTTAGGAACTTTACTTACCTGCTACATCAGAAGTAGTATTTAAGTAAAGTTCCTAACAAGGTCCAGAAATAATGAAATATATACCTACTTAGTAATACATAATAGTAGAACAAAAATTACCAAAACAAATGACAGCTTGGTAGGTACTTGTACAGTACAAGACTTGCACTTAGTGTCATTTTTTTCTAACTTGGTATACAAGTTACATATTATGTAACTTACTTACATATTATGTAACTTACTTATTAAGTAAGTAAGTCACACTAGGTAAGGTATTTTCGAAAAAACATCGATATTTTCTATACGAAGTTTGAAGACATCGATGTTTTTTATACAAAGAGTTTTTCTAATACCAAAACGAGGGTCTCACGGCAACTGCCCACATCGTCATTTGGGCGACTTTTCAGCAGAGCCAAAAAAACCATCTGACTATGTTTACTGAATCGTGAGATTTAGTGTTACCTAACTTATACTTAGTTAGATCGATCCGCCGGGGGGAGACGCTTCGAATGGTATGCATAACTCATTTTGGCCAACAGTGACGATGTGGGGTGTTGAGACCCTTGAAATACTATATAATTTTTCTTAATACCCAGGAGATTGGCAGTGATTGATGATTTTTCTTAATCCCCAGGAGATTGGCAGTGATTGATAGTACTGGTGTACTGACACTACTTGATCCCGAAACTGGAGGAGGGGACTCAGGGAAGACAGAGCGTCGTGATGTCTGGGACATGATGTGGGCTACTGACAACCCGGATCTCATTGCCATCATGGAGAAAACTAGACTGTATATCATTCGAGGGACAGAACCCGAAGAACCCATCAACTGCTCCGGATACATCTGTTCTTTTCAGGTTAGGATATCTTTGGCTCTGGTACTCTGAAGTATCCGGAAAAATCGGTACATGATTGTGATTGGCTTCAATCACAATAACGTACCGATTTTCCCTGTTAGGGATGGTGGATGGTCGAATGGCGAGTTCCAAATTTTTCAAGTTGGCGTGTTAAACTATGCGTTATCGTGCTTAACTATGCGTTAATGATGTCATTAAACCAGGTTTAGGCTATGATAGTTTTCCTCGCGAGACAGTTTCGCGAATCAAAACTCGAATGTTCAGGACCGTTGCCTCTCCCCACCACTTGTCGCGACAGGCTGCCTCACTCTAGTCCAGTCAAAATAGGAAAATGGAGGGACTAAAAATACTAGTTCCATTTTTTCCAGGCATGTGTAGAGGAGTGTGTCCCCTTGAACAAGACAAAATAAAGTCTCTCCAAATCCCGGAGCTTTAAAAACTGATTAAATCAGTTAGGCATATTACATCAGGTCTTATTGGCAAATTTTCCAAATTTATCAAACATTCATCATAATTTTAAACAGACTTCTAATATGCATGTTTAACATTAGAATACCATTGTTTAACATTCATGTTTAACATTAGAATACAAAAGTGCTACGTAACTACAATTGATAAAATTCGGTAAACAATACAAATTTTGTATTGTTTACCGAATTTTATCAATAGTAACGTAGCACTTTTGGTATTCTAATGTTAAACATGCATATTAGAAGTCTGTTTAAAATTATGATGAATTTTTGATAAATTTGGAAAATTTGCCAATAAGACCTGATGTAATAAGCCTAACGGAAACATGGAACTCAGAAGCTAATACAAGTAAAATAATCCCGGGCTTCAAATATGTCTGCTCTACAACCTATATTAATCAAAATTGTGGGGTAATATTGTACTATAATGATAAATGTGAAATAAGAGAAGCTAATAAATTGTATTACAAAATGCAACATGTATTAGAGTAGGTACAATTTAAGTTTGATGGTCAAATATTTCAAGTCTTGGCTACATATAGATCACCTAGTGGAACTGATAATATCACCTAGTGGAACTAATTATAAGTGACTTTATAAATGGATTATATTCGATACGTAAATACAAAGATATAAGGGTTTTAGATGTTATGATGGGATAGATATATGTGAAAATGGAACATCAGAAAATAAGAAGTACGAGTACTTAAACATGATCTCCGTGTTGGGATTCATTCCTTACATTCAAAAGTATACGAGAATAGAAAGAGAACAGTAAATAGTCAGAAAGAGATGCTTTCTAGATATTCATACCTAGTATGCCTATCTAGTAGCCTTCTCTGAAATAAAAGTAATTTCACCAGTTCAAGTTTGGTGCCCCTAGTGACGGCTGTTACATATAATATATTATGTTACAGTCCATTTTGAGAGCTCTAAAACATACGAGGAAATCTTGCAATATAATCAAAAATAATCTAAATTGCATCATACCTTCAAAATAATCTAAAAAATTTAGAAAAAACTGAAATGAAAAACTACTCTACTCAAACCATGCGGGCAAAATGTTCTATTACAAGGCGATCCCTGGCGGAAGTGCTATAATCCGTATCGTTAGCGTCATGTTCGTTGTAGAGCAGGTCGTTTGCAAGATTTTCTTCGACCTGCTCTGTAGAGCAGGTCTTCAACAGCGGGATCCACAGGGGGAAGGTCATCCTTCTCTAATGCCAAGTTGTGTAAAACAGCGGTAGCTATTATCACCGCCATCGACGTTTCTAATTTCTGCCTCAATCCTAGCGATAAAACAGGAAATCGTCGTTTCCACACACCGTACTGGCGTTCGACTGGGTTTCGCGTTTGGACAAGTGACTCATTGTAGAGCGCCTCGGCTTGATTATTAACGCGAAGGAACGGTGTGATCAAATAGGGGGTATCCTTATCCACTATCTCCTACTATCAGAGAATCTCCGAATTCCTGGGTCATGAATCGTTGCCTTATTTTCGATTTGTTAAAGATGGTCTGATCATGAGTTGCCCCTGGCCATCTAGCAACTATATCCAATATTCTCAAGTTTGCACTGCTAACAGTTTGCACTTTTAGCGAGAAATACCCCTTGCGGTTCCTGAAATTCTCAGCATGAGCGCCACCCGGTGACTGTACTTTGACGTGGGTGCAGTCAATCGCTCCTATCACTCGAGGCATTCTGGCCTTCTTGTAGAAATCCCGTTGTGCCTCTTGAATTTCTGCAGCGCCAGAGGGCATCCGGATAAAGCGTGTTGATAGCGCAGCGATCGCAAAGGAGACTTGCCGCACAATCTTACAAGCCGAACTTTTGCTTACTCCGCAGAAATCTCCAACAGAAAGGAGCATCCAACCTGTGAACAAAAATAAACTTGGCTGTTATGACGGCCCCAATGGCATGTCGGGATTATTTTACAAAAAAACAAAAATGCATTTCTGCCTAGTGGAATTTAACTTCTGTAATGTCTGGCTCACTCGTCCACCTGGTGGACTCCACCAGCGAGAGGTTACGACTACGTCAACGGGTAGATATGTTAACGAAGTAAGTATCTACTTACCAAGGCCGTAAAAACGTAGCGTTAGCAGGAGTTTAGTCATTGGTGTTATGGAATGGTTCCGATCTGTAGGTGTTTCAAGTTGATCCTCGATGAGAGACAACACAAACAGAGCTGAACGTTTAGATAACCTGAAGCGCGTGAGGAAATCAACATCGTCAAGACTGGCGAAATAATCTGGCCGGGGCTTTCTCATTTCGTACTGCAAAAACTCCACGAACTCCTCGTCAGTTCCATCGGAAGATGAAGAAGAATACATTTCAATAAAATTATTACAAAAAAAATCTCTTCCAGGGAGATCCCGCCACAACATGGATGCCTAATGGGAGAGCTAAATTAGCTCAGTGTTTGAACGGGTAAACGAATTAATCACGCGTAATAAACACCGGATAACAACTCTTTAATTTACACAAGAGAACGGATGAACATCGATAAAATAAACGGTATTATAATGAAAGATAACAGTGCAACTTTGATAGTGATAACACTAGGTCTATACAAACGGGTCGGGGGAACAGGTCGGACAACCGAACAACGGCTCCTACCAGCCATCATGGCGAGCACTCTATTGGGGCAAGTAATAACTATTACCTACCAGCCCAAACATCCTCCCCCCACAATGAGGCACTCATTCTAACAAGTTTAAGAAACGGGCACTAACAGTCCTTTGGTAGCGGGCAGAGCTTGACTAACGGGCGGAGTTTCTCCCCATTACCAGACCGGACTCTAGCTACACGGGTTACACCATCTTTACCAGGAATGAGGTCCACTATCACACCCATGGGCCACGACAGAGGAGGAATATTGTCTTCCTTAATCAACACTACATCCCCCACTGTAGCAGGGCGATCAGGGGTATTCCACTTAGATCGGGTCTGGAGGTCTAACAGGTACTCAGAGTGCCACTTCTTCCAGAATTGACTTACCAGATTAGAAACAAACTTCCACTTAGGAGCTAATCGGGAGCTGAAGTCAAACACATTGCTCTCAGGTAAAGCAGTAAGCGGGCGTTGAACGAGAAAATGAGCAGGGGTAAGTACCAGTATGTCATCTGGTGAGGAGGATTGGTGAACTAACGGGCGGCTGTTAAGAATGGCCTCAATCCTAATGGCAACGGTGCTGAACGTTTGAAGCGTGGTGGTTTGATCTCTTAAATTGACCTTCAACAGTCGTTTAGCAGACTTAACGGCAGCCTCCCATAACCCACCAAAATGCGGCGCCCTAGGTGGAATGAATTTCCATTCCACCCCTCGGTTAGCGAGTCGTTCAGCTACTACATGATCAAAGGGGCTTGCAGAACGGATTTGGTTGAGTAAGTTGGATGACCCCAGGAAATTACGACCATTGTCGCTCCAAATAGCTGAGGGAACGCCTCGGCGACCCATAAACCGCTCCAAGCATTGGAGAAACCCATCGGTACTAAGATCCATAACAACTTCAAGATGGACGGCTTTGGTTGTGAAACAAACAAAAACGGCAAGGTAAACCTCAACGGCTCGAGCTCCTCGAAGACCGGCAATAGAAACAGTGAACGGGCCACAAAAATCAACTCCAACCTGCTCAAAGGCAAAGGCACGGGTGACTCGGGCCTCAGGCAGCTGACCCATCATGGGCTGAAACGGTCTCGGTTTAATTGAAAAACAACGGGTACACCCAGCTAAAACACGATTAACGGCATTTCTCCCATCAATCACCCAGTATCGAGTACGCAGGTGGGCCAGCGTGGCTCTGGGCCCTACATGCATGCATGTAGTGTGCGCGTAACGGATGAGCAGCGGTACCAGTAAATCAGAAGGTTTAAGCAAAGCGGGGTGCTGTGTCTCAAATGACCCAGGCATATTTGATAAGCGACCCCCTACTCGGAGAGTGCCTTCAGAATCGGAAAATATAGCCAACTGTTTCATCAGTTTAGTTGGTTTAGCTCCTTTAATGGTGGCTTCTTGGATCTCAGACAAGCTGCGACCTTGAGAACGGCGAACTAGAACTGAATCGGCTTTCTGAAGCTCAGATGTGCTTAACGGTGGTCTAGTCTGAGATAGCAAACAGGAACGGCGGATTTTACAATTATTAATAAAGCGGATTATCCAAGCAGTAACTCGACGCAAAACAGTATAAGAGCTAAAACGGGCTTCAAACGGAGTCTCAACAATAGTTGCAGCTATTACTCTCGATGAAGCTCTGATTTCACTTGAAACAGAATCGGGTTTCAAATCAGGGCGAATCCTCCTCACTGGCCACAAGGAACGGTCGGAAGCCAACCAATCTGGACCATTCCACCACAAGGAACAGTTCACTAACTGATCAGGTTTGGCTCCACGGGAGGCAACATCAGCGGGGTTGTCAGCAGAACGGACATGGAACCAGTGCTCTTTGGGCAAGTGGGACAGGGTTCGAGCAACCCTGTTACCCACAAATACCTTCCAAACGGGAGCGGGGTCAGCGGTGAGCCAGGATAGGGCAACTGTGCTATCAGAACAGGCAATTATTGCAGAATTGGGAACAGAAGGATATTCGGAACGGACACGAGTCATGGTTTTACCCAATAGTTCCGCCGCTAGCAGTTCTAATCGGGGAATTGACTGAGGCTTCATTGGAGCGATTTTTGCTCGAGCCAAAATTAAACGGGCAGCAAATTCACTGTTCATCTGAGATACATGATAAACTGTGGCAGCATAGGCCTTTTCCGAGGCATCAGCAAATCCTACTAACCATTGAACGGGGGCATCCACTCGTATGTGACGAGGGATGGAAACAGACTGAAGCAAATTGAGGGTATCAGCAAGGGCAGCCCAATCATGAACAAATGAACCTGGTAACGGATCGTCCCAATCATACTTTGAACGACAAATCTCCCTTTGAATGAAACGAGCTTGAACAGAAACTGGCATAATCCACCCAGCGGGGTCGTAGATCCTTCCAACTTGACTAGCTAACTCTCTCTTGGTGTGAACAGTAAGAGAAACGGGAACCTTAAAGTAAAACTCATCAGTGGTAGGGTTCCAGGAGATTCCCAACATTTTTAATGGCTTTTCATCATCGGAGGTCAGACAAACAGGAACAGAGGGGGCAAGCCGGTGCTCTTCTGGAATACCAGAAAGCAACTGATCAGAATTGGAGGCCCACTTACGGAGCTCCAACCCAGCAGTAGCTAACAGTGATAGCAGTTCATTCCTAGCCTCTAACGCTGAGTGCAGGGAACTCCCCCCACCATGTACATCGTCAATGTACGTATTTTCCTTCAACAATTTGGAAGCAATTGGGTAACTTTCCTCATTTTCATCAGCTAAGTGACGGATGACCCGGTTAGCTAGGAAGGGGGCTGGAGCAGTTCCGTAGGTAACAGTTGTGAGGGCGAAATCTTGAACAGGTTGATCAGGGGAGTTGCGCCAAACTATTCTTAACAGGTCCTGATCCTCAATTGGATGTTGAATCTGCCTAAACATTTGTCGTATATCAGATATAAAAACATAGCGGAAAGAGCGGAACCGGGTTACCATAACGGATATATCGGGTTGCATTTTTGGTCCAACTAGCAGAATTTCATTCAAAGACCGGCCATTGGAAGTGCGCTGAGACGCATTAAATACTACGCGGATTTTTGCAACAGGATCACCTTCACGATGAACAGAGTGATGAGGAATGTAATAATTGGGGGAACGGGGGATTTCTTCTGAGCTTAACAGCCTCATATGTCCCAATTGGGTATATTCTTCCATGAACGAACGGTAAGCAGTGGCTAAAACAGGGTTACGTTTTAGTCTGGCTTCCAACCTATACAATTGTCTTAAAGCAATGTGTCTGGACTCACCCAGAGCAGTGGGAGACTCAGACAACGGAAGAGCAACAGTGTAGCGACCAAACTTATCTCTACTAACTGATTCCAAAAAACGGTTTTCAGCCTGATGATCCTCAGGCGTCCAAGGGGAGACGGGTTCAACAGACTCAATTTCAAACATCTGGCGTAGCAGATCATCAGTGGAAACGGGAACAGCTGCTACCTTAACAGAAACTTCATCGGTAGGTGCAGGTATATCTTCATCTTTGATTGGGAAACACACTACACTGGGAGATACCAATTGGAAATCAGACGTGCAGACCTGGGCTGCGAGCTGGAACAAACTAATTGGGTTCTCAACAAGTTCCATGGGTGGAGCTACAGAAAATAGATTTCGAACAGGGGTTGAGTGATTGGGCTTAACTTGACTAACAGTAGACTTAACATTTTGATTGCTGAACGGGAACCGGGGAAACGGCTTCCGTTGGGGTTTAGGATTGGCAGCTACTACCTCTAAAACGGTAGAGAGCTCCTTAAGAACTTGCGAGTGGTAGTTCTTAGGCAAGAATTTAGGAACAGTGAAAACATGGGGTCCCTGTGAGCAGGGATAAGCGGCCAGGAATCTAGCTTGAACGAGGAAGGGGTGGGGCTCTATCTTGTTAACTGGCTCTTCGCTGGAGTATTTCATTTGATGCGCATAACGGCTGAATTGAACGGACTTTTTACAGACGGGTGGAGTGGCACCAGTAACCAGAGTTCCCAAGTCAGTTTCCCATAGACCAACCTCAGAGGAACGGGGAAGCAATCGGGAAAAAATGTCAGCTCCGAGAATAGCCTGAACATAGTGAGCAGTGTGAAACTGTGGGTCAGCAAGTTGGGTTTCCATGGATGTGATACTGGGCCATAAAGCAGGGTTCCAACTACGGCTGGGCAATGGCGAAAGGGGGCTCTCCATAACGAGCGCTTCAAAAGGAATTACCCTACCAGAACGTGTGTGAAGCTGAGCAGTAACGGAACTGTGAATGGGGTTTGAAGAACTCCCAATTCCCTGTAAACTGCCCTTCATGGGAATCAAACGGAGTCCTAACTTCTTCACTACTAACGGGGAAACAATATTGACTTCACTTCCTGAGTCAATCAAAGCTCTGAATTTAATTATTTCCCCTCTACAGGAGGAAAGGGGGACTACAGCAGTAGGGGTGAGCCCAAAACGAGATAATTTTAAACAGGACTTATGGGTGACGTCAATTTTACTAACGGGTTGGGATGAGCCAGCTACGCCTAATTTGGATGACTCAATCCCAGGAAACAGGCCCCTGAAATTATTCCTAGGTGCTAACATGCGCCTAACATTACCTACAAGTTGACGTCGAACAGCTGAATTCTTAACAGTTGAAGACTTAACGGGTAATGGGCTCTTGGCAGTAGCGCTCACCAATGATACCTTGGAAGGAACCGGCTGAGCGCCGTCGTACCTTCATAACGGGGCTGATGTTTCTATGGGGGGACTGGGGGGCGAACGGCTGGAACAAAGGGACATCATGGCCATCTTTTCTTCTTCTTGAACGGGTCTTGAAGCGGGTGACGGTCGTGGAGTGGAACTGGTGGCTAGAAGGGCTGACAACCGGAATGGTGAGGGTGAACGGGCTCTCTGAACAGTGGTTGGAGCTTTTTTATTCCCCTGCTTCTCCTCTGGGACCAGTCGAGCTATCCTTAGCTCCTTTCCAATAAACCGAAGCAGATCAGAGTGAGAGGGGATGGCATCCATTTGTTCCATCACCTCCCGGTTGAACTTCTCTTTGAGCTCAGCGGATAAGCGAAAAAACAGGGCTTCAAACAATAAGTACTCCCGAAGATTGGGAGTGGGGAGGTCGAGCATTGATCCTACCCATGAACGAGCGTCGTTGTGGAAATGTTCCAAGTCAGCAACGTTGGGCCTTTCCAAACGGGGTAAATGTATGCGCTGCGCAAATACTGAACGAGCCAAACGGTATTTTGAGGTATTTTCCGCTACCAGGGCGTCATAAGCCTGCTGATAGCTGCTACCGGCAAATGATGATCGGAGATCGGGAGAAAGCTTGCTCAACAGTTTCTCAAATTTAATTTCATCGGGTATGTGCTTCATGTTATGAACTGCACCATCAAACAGTTTCCTAAACTCCGCAAAGCGGGAGATTTGGCCTTCAAATAACGGGACGGTTGTGAGCAGCTGATTCATCATTTTAATCTGAGCGTAAGCGTGTTCATGACTGAGAACAACTTCGTCATCAACCTCTTTCTTAGCGCTAACTGGATTAATTTCAACGGGGAGGCGCTCAGCCAAACTTACAACAACAGAAGTTACCTGATTAAGCAGATTTTCCTCAATCTGCTGATCGAACTGAGCCTCCTCAACGGCATCGAGGAACATTCTTCCTCGACGGAAATCGTCCTTGATAAACTCCGCCAGTGCACTTACCGGTTGTCGTTTCAGAACTGCATTAGCCCTGATTGACCAACGTCTGATGTTTTTCAACAGGTCTTGCTGAGGGGCACTCAGCAGATCAAAAACGGCGGGATCAAGTTGAATAGACTTATTCTTGACGACATCATACGCAGATGAAACTGGATGAACCGATTGAACAACCGCATCGTCCGGCGGAAAATCCGGGTCCGATTGACGGGATCTACGCTTCATAATTCCTTTTGGCGGCATTATTGGACGGTAGAACGCGAAAAACGGGTAAAAACGACGGTAAAACGGTAAAACGGTAAACTCACGAGGTAAACTAGGTTAAATTCGGACACGCTCGACATTAACCACAATCCGCGGGTTTACGGCACCAAAATGTTTGAACGGGTAAACGAATTAATCACGCGTAATAAACACCGGATAACAACTCTTTAATTTACACAAGAGAACGGATGAACATCGATAAAATAAACGGTATTATAATGAAAGATAACAGTGCAACTTTGATAGTGATAACACTAGGTCTATACAAACGGGTCGGGGGAACAGGTCGGACAACCGAACAACGGCTCCTACCAGCCATCATGGCGAGCACTCTATTGGGGCAAGTAATAACTATTACCTACCAGCCCAAACACTCAGATAATGGCCGATTGCAATCTACCTCTAATTTAGAGGCTCTAAACTAGTGGGACTTTAGTGGTAGATCGGCCATTACTGTGTATTGATAAACAGCACCTTCACTCCCTAATCGGCCATTTGCAATAATCGTAGTTTAATTGGCCATCAAATGCGATTGATAAACGGAACAATTGGAGAAGTTGTTGGAGAAGCGTTTTGATTGGTCAATTTGTACTAACCACGCAGTGTTGCACCGGCGGGATGAAAGAATTGTTCGTTCTTGTCGTGGTACCCCTGTTTTTGCCTCAATTACCGCTAATTTGATGAATGAGTGATTGTTGTCAATAGCAAAAATGGTAAACGCGCGAAGGGGGTAGAGAACTGCAAATTGATACAACTCGTATATTTTCGAAAATGAGGAAAATTCATTCGAAAAAGGTAGGTTTGAGGTAAAAAAAAACCACATGGCTACTTTAACGACTAATTACTGTAAGCTACTACGGAGAAGCTACTGCGGAGAGCGTTTCCCAAATTTTAACGGCTTGGAAAACTTTAAAGTTAAAAAAATTGACATGTCACATTTCGACATCGTACCAAAGAAGTGCTAACTGAGTTACATTCTCCATGACTGCCTCGCGACAACTGTCCGCTCCCCCTTGATTTACGTTGACTCGCGAATCACATTCTTGGATCTGTTTGGTTGACTCGCGAATAATATTCGCTATTGAGTTCCGAGAAGAAAACTCTGATCGTCTAAACCCGGCTTTAGACCTTTACTACGAGTTTCAAATGACGGTCAATAGATCTCGTGAAAGTCTTTGATTCGTGTTTTGAAATTCAATATTCACTGTAGGTACACGTTTGTCTGTAACTCCACCGCCAAGAAAATAATTTCATGTAAATAGGTGATTGCAAACGTTTCAAATGCTGTTTCCTCTTCTTGAAATCTTATTTCTTAATACCGGATTTGTTTCATTTGATAGGATTTAGAAATTCGAACATGCATGTTGGATGAAGTAATGATGACGCCAGATGCTTTGAAGACTGAAGAACACATTGTAGATTTGGAGGTGAAATCATTACGTGACACTCGCCAACTCCTGGAAAAAGTCGGCATAACGGAAGCTACAACATTCATAGAGGAAAACCCTCATCCTCGCTTGTGGTGTGTTACTGCTCTACTACGATTCTATTCTTAACCAGGTAGTCCCGGCCATGTAAATGTGCATTTGGTTTTTTTTTCAGGCGACTATTGGCTGAGGCTGCAGTGAAAAATCTTGATCTCAAAACTGCGGAATCCGCTTTTGTTCGATGCAGTGATTACCCTGGAATACAACTCGTTAAAAAACTGGCCAATGTGACCAATGACCAAATCAAACGGGCTCAAATAGCTTCTTATTTTGGAGACTTCAATGAAGCAGAAAAGCTCTATTTAGATGTTGATAGAAGGTAAAATAATGTATACTGGTACCTGACATTAAAATATTATTGTTATGCGCTTATTAAAATTATTCATACTCATTCGCCATGTTGTGATCTTCTTGTTTCTACCGACGATCAGAGACCTAGCAATCCAACTGAGAGAGAAACTGGGTGATTGGTTCAGAGTTGTGCAGTTGATGAAAATGGGAGCAGGTGGAACAGATTCGCAGCTGCAATCGGCCTGGAACAACATCGGAGATTTTTTCGCCGAAAGGAGCAATTGGTGAGTATGGTTAGATCTGCAATCCCTTAGATCAGGAATTCTTATTGCTCGGATTTGGAATGGAGAGTTATAACTGGTCGGTTATAACTGCTCATAAAATCATGCAGTGAATGTTCTTGAACATGTTGAGAGAACAAATAAATACCCCCAATGAGGAGAAACGTCTATTTTGATATTGAGTGCTAGCTGTATTTTTTAATTAGGTATATTATTTAAACCTATTGAATTGAAAAGTGTAGAAATGTATTTGAGGTTCTCATTTCCAGGGAGAGCGCAAGGGAGTACTACGAGAAGTCTCAAAATGTGGATCGTTTGATCATTTGTTACCAGCTGTTGGAAGACTATGACGCCTTGGAAAAGATCTCAGACACCCTTCCAGAGAAACACCCCTTACTGAAAGAAATTGGAGAAGTTTTCATGTCAGTTGGAATGTGTTCTCAAGCAGTGTCCGTCTTCATAAAAGTGAGAATTTATACGAACTAAATCACTCGCGACAAAATCGTGGAATCCCATGTTAAGGAAAACAAGAGTATTTTTAAAAATCGTCTATATCCACTGAATAACGAGTACACTGTTATACCGGTTTCAGTATTGTTTTGTTACTGACGATGGTTTAATCACCGAAACCAGTGTACTCATACTTCAGTGGAAATAGACGATTTTTTCAAATACTCCTGTTTTACGTGAGAATTTATCCTGTGATGATTTATTCTCTTTATATATTCGTTCTCATTTTTGTGGTATATTATAGTGATGCCATCCTTCCTTTTTCATTTCAAGTATCTTCAACAGAATCTTGGTCTTATGTGCTTGTGATGAATTTTTTGTATTAATTTATAAGTATTTTTATTTTTCTACAAAACTCTTGATTTAAAATATTTGTATCCTTCTGTGTTGTTATAGTCTGGATTGATACAAACAGCGGTTCAATCATGCGTGAGCTTGAATCAGTGGGATCAAGCTGTAGCACTTGCCGAAACATACAACATGCTACCACAGATAGCCTCTCTACTCGACAAGTACGCCAATGCCCTGATCGAGAAAGATCGTCACCTAGAGGTCGTTCAGCTCTACCGTAAAGCCAATCGCCACTTGGATGCAGCCAAAATCATGTTCCAGGTGGATAACACTTTCGTATCAACTTTCATCAATGGATTTATCAATTCCAACCAATAAAAGTGATGATTTTGATGGAATTTCAGCTTGCTGAGAAGGAGTCTCAGAAAAGATGTAAACCCGTTAGGATCAAGAAATTATTTGTACTGGCTGCCCTTCTGGTTGAAGATTACTTAAACCACCGCAATCTTGCTTCAGGTTAGCAATATTTATTTTGATATCTGAGCTGCTAATAATTACTAATCTCATTCATTTAAACTGCCTTAGACATGAAATTTAGGAAACGTGGGGACAAATTGCTGTTCAAAGCACGATGATATTTTAAACTGTCCATTGTTATAAATCGTAGCTTAAGCCTATTTTTCAGGAGAGCCAAACAACTGTTTTGGTTTGAGCTAGAGAACTCGCCTCACTGTTGTCAATTAACGTGTTTCCCATTTAGAAATAATACTCAATACTACTTCAATACTTCCTCTGTCATGGTGGGATTACTGACGGCGCAGCAAAACTAGTGACCGTATCTCAAAACGGATTTCACCATTGGATCCGGCGCGAAATTTTATAATAGGAAATTAATCAAACTCAAAATGGTCAAACATCAACTTTTGTCATGTTGCAGCTCAAGCGACACATGAGGTACAGTATGGGATCTTAAATTGCCCATTGTTGTATAATATGACATATTATACAATACAATTACACATTGTATTCTATGTATTATATAGGCACTGAAGTTGGGTCGTAGGGTTGGACCTGGAAAGTCCAGAACAAAGTAGCAAAGCAGCAAAGTAGTCCAGAGCAAACATAAAAATCTTATCTATTTTGCCGAAGCCTGACCTAAATTATAAAATGTAAAATCTGTCTTCTCCCCACTTAGAGTAACTTAGATAAAAGTTTATCAATGAATACGTGTAACATAAGTAGGGTCATTCACTTATATTCGAGGGCCCTCATGTGAGCATTCTTTAGCAGAATACTTAATGGATATAATTCAACATACCTCCTCACAGATCATTTGCCATTGTTGGCTAACAGGTAGGCGAGTTATCTATAACTTACCCCCCAAAAAATACATTCCGTGTAAAAATCACCCCGCCACGCAAATATCATTCTACAGCAGCCGGAAAAGTTATGATATCCACTTTCCCCGCCCGCCCTTTTCCTTCCTAACCACTTCATAAGCACCGTACTCGTTTCGAATTCTCCTAATGGCGCCATGGTGAGACATTTTGATTACTACTCATCTATGTATTAGATCCGAAGATCCACACCGAATTTCAAGCTGATCAGTCAAATAGGAGCTTGGAAAACGCGTTTCGTTCGTTCTTCTCAACTTGTTTCCTACCGCGTTCCTAGATACGTAATAAACTATTTGAACAGCAAGTGAAGCGTTATAGGGTGATAGAGCGAAGTTAGCAATTAACTTCTCGATCGTATACCACACACCTGGAATGTGGTTGACTTATTATTCTCATGTGCTGGGAGTTGTGGTTTTCCTTACAGTCCGTTCCTTCATAGGTGGCAAAAGCTCGGATTTCATGAACAATACTGACGGCGTGGACTTCAAAGTGGTGGACGGCGCGTGGAGAGGGGCCGAGGCGTATCATTTTCTCATGTTGGCACAACGGCAGCTCTATGAAGGTATCGATTACTGGAACCAATCTATCGTCCTCCTTTTTCTTTGTGCTTCAAGGACTAGAAACCAAGTTGAACCCATGACAATTCGGAGCTGGACGTCCAGCAACTCCCATAGCAGTCATGAATTTCATGTACATCGCTTAAAAAAAAGAGTGGTATTTGAATAATGTTCGTTACAGGGCACTTTGTGGAAGCAGCTATGACGAGTCTCAGCCTCAAAGCATATGAGGATATCGTCCCCATTGAAGAAATTTACTGTCTCATTGCTCTAGCTAGCATCAATGCAAGAATATATGGCACGGCTTCGAAGGCATTCATGAAATTAGAAACCATCAAAACTGTAAGTACCTCTATGTGTGACTTTTCTCTTGATTTTAAAGCTACCTATATACCTACAGTTTCTGATTTATCCTGAGTCAAGTACTAAAATAATTCGAATCTGTACTGAGAAGGCCAACTCACTCTCCTCAAGTACAGCACATTGTTGAAGTGATCTATAGGACTTCATTTTTCCATAACACTATAATAATCCTGGTATAGTTTCTGATTTATCATGAGGTTAGTACTAAAAGAATGCATTGCGGATGCTTACTCATTCCCCTGATATACACATTGTTGAACATTTTCTAAACCTATTCAAGTTTCCATCGAACTGATTTACTTCTGATTTATTATGGGAATCTGTACTGAGAATGCCCTCATTTTTCCATAACATAAAATCCTACCAACTCTGAATCTCGGTTTTGCCACCAGTTCAATTTAATTTAACTTCATAGTAGTTATAATAAGACACTTGTGGCTTCCACTGTTGTGATGGATGTAAGAAATGTCACCAAAGTTTGTGGAGTTCGTGCTCACGCGATAATCAGGTCAGAACACACTAACAACTTCATGTTTGAATTTCTGGCAGTTCACTGAGTCCACGAGGGAACAGTATGCAGAATTAGCAATGCAGGTGTTCACCAACCACCCTCCCAAAGACCCACGAGGAGTTTTCATCTCGTGTCACACTTGTTCATCCCCCCTGCCATCTTGGTAAGTGTCTACTGGATGTTTTACATATAAAACATGTACCTATGTAAAGATTCGTTTGGATACGTTGAGAAAACTGGAGAATAAAGTACCCTGGCGTCTCATAATAGCTTAATTCGTATAACAGTATGATAACAGTTCAAACGTTCTAGAAGATAATCGTGTGGTGGAAACGATGAGATTCGACGATGGCCCTTGTGTACCTAAATGCAGCTGTAGTCATGTGAGCTCAGGGAGGAATATCGACGTATTTATTAACGCATCACTTCCCCTTTTCCAATGTTTTCGGTATCGCTCTCACGAATCTTTTAAATTTTTTTGACGATATTTTGACGAACCTACTTTTTTGATGTCTTCCCGTTGCTATTCTCCTAGTGACCTACTTCAAAATAGTTTTTCAACGATGTGCTAACCCACAAATCACCCTTTTTGCCTCGATTTCTCAGACTCAAAATGTATCCGAAGATGCGCCTTGTTCTCTGTTTTGGTTTCTTAGGTATGATTTTTGATGTTGGCCATAAGGCCAGATTTTGATATTTGATTTTTAGCTTGTTCATAATTTTTTTACTTCGTGGTTGTTTGTGGTACCTACGGTATCTACGTTCGAGTATTTTACTGATTTCCTGGCTTGTGGACTCATTCGTCTTGTATGGTTATTTATTGTGCTTATTCATTCATTTCTGATTGTTTTCACATAAAGGTGTGAAGTGGAAGATAGGGAAAGGGCAGTAGAAGTTGTGGCCGTATATATATTTTGGGGGGCCACCGTTCGGTGCTATCGACCCTTGTATTCTTTGTGTGCAAAATGCTGCAGTTGATATCTCTCCATTATTCTTTTTTCTTTATTCAGGTCCGGAGTCTGTACAGGTTGCGAGAGCCGGTATCCCGTGTGCATCGTGAGCGGACGTCCTCTCATGAACTTGACGTCTGCGTGGACCTGCAAGTCCTGCAAGCACTCAGCATCCTACAGCGACATCGGCGTAAAGCAGCATTGCCCCCTTTGTCACTCTTCTGCTCGTCTGTAGTGTTTCATTCAGAAAAACACTTTGCACTTAACCATGACATAATAGTTTCAAGGAATCTCCACTGTCAATGATGCATCTCATTGGTTCATGAGATACCTAGGCATATTTACCTATCTAAAATAGATAGCATACCGATTTTATTTGCGCTGGTTGTTTAACTATTATTTTTTATAACCTTACTAAGATGTACCACACGAGTGATAAGAGCTCGGGCACAAACTTAATACCTAGAAATTGGTTCTTTTAATCTTTGACCTTGCAGGCTCAAATTCCGTCGATTCTCTGCAATTGCAATAACATTAATGTTATTACTGTGGGATTGGCGTTCTACTGGTTCCAATATGTTATGTCTGATTCCATTCGTGAATCATATTGTAAGTTCGAATTCAAGTGGTTAACTATTCCGTCCATTTTATGTGATTTTATGACCAATATTATATTTTTAATTATAAATGTTCTATTGTAAATGTTGCTTTTATTCTCTCACTACAGTACTGATGAAGTGCATTTCTCAAATTTGTCCTTATCCTTCACACTTGCACAATGTGGTGTGGTTATACATTGTACAGACATAATCCAAAGTTTTAAGGGAGATACCCAGCTCAAAGCTTACGATCTCCCCCCCAGTGCAAGCAGCTGGGGAGGCCCTCCGGAGAGGGGACTGATACCTTAGTCAGAGGCCTCGGACGGCCGCCAAGTACCTGTGCTTAGACATTGTACAACTGTACTGGTACAATTTAACCATTGTGCCTGTTGAAACAAGTCGGAACAATGGTTGATCAACATAAAGCTGGTAACAATTATCGCTGATGCCGTTTTATGATATTTCCAGTGTGCTGTTGGCCTGCAGTAGTGAAAATGTGGAGAAGCAAGAAAGAGCTCCAAAGAGCTCAGCTGTTCCGAATACCCTGGAGTTCAATTCCTGCACTGCCGTCTTATGTAGAAAATCCAAGCCGTAGGTAAAACGAGAAACCTAGTCATGAGAAAAATGTGGAAAGTTAATAGGTAAGCAGGAAATTGTCAACATTTCCACATTATTTTTTCCACAGTTGACTCAGAAGTAGTTTCTCCGTCTATACGAATCAATTTTTGTCTTACGTAATTTTATCCAACGGTTTTCCATTGTATAGGCTGAGATAATTCGTGTTCATAACGTCTGATTTTTGGTGTTGGAAAAAGTCGCTGAATTCCCTCCAATCATTTCTGTAGAACAAGATTACAGTATCTAATCCAGATATTGTCATATCTTATATTGTTATAAAAGATAGTAGTAACACTAATAAATTTCCATTGCTAATTCATCAATATAATTAGGAGCGTCGGTAAATATAAAATTGAAATGGATGAAGTATGTTGAAGAGAGGGATAAACTGAATATGACACGATAATACAATTTTTCAAACAGAAAATAACGGCTGAGCCTAAACTTGCTGTGTTTTTTCGACGAAATTAGAGTTTTGGCAGTCATAAGAGATAGAAGGCTTCGTTGGAGAAATCTCCAAAAATAGTCGACGTTTTTACGATTTAATCGTTCAATTTTATATTTACCGACGCTCCTAATTATATTGATGAATTAGCAATGGAAATTTATTAGTGTTACTACTATCTTTTATAACAATATAAGATATGACAATATCTGGATTAGATACTGCAGAGCTCTCTGCGGGTGGTTTGACGGAGGGATTGATATGGGGAGTTTGTTCTTGTTGAACAAACTGGGGTTTGATGTTCCCACTTATGCCACAAGCAGTCGTACATCTATATTGTCGTCCATGAACCAGTTGAGAAACAAGTTCGACTACAGGAATCCAACCGCTTGGCAGCTAGCTCTGGTCAACTATTTTTGTTGTAGCCAGTGTTTTCCTATAACGCATTTGCTTGGAACGTTGTACCATACACGACTAGGAGGTCTATGCAAAATTTGATCATCTCAAAATTACCAACAGAACGGCAAGCTCGTTTTTTGCGTTTTGATAATGACGTATTTTTATTATTTGAGGTTATGTTGGTATTTGAATTTCAGTTGGTGTTCCTCAGATAGAAATCACTGAATGGAGGATTTTCCACACTGCTCGAGTATCATTCAGACGCGTTAGAAAGCTTTCCAATTCGTGCCATCGAGTTCACACATGCACTTGTCTTTCCCCGGGCAGGTTGGTGGTTCCGGCTAAAATGAGGAATAATAACATTTAATTCATTAAGTAGGTAATGTGTCCCCAGTATTCATATTCTGATTTAGGTAGGTAACCCACGATTTTGAGTGTAGGACAATAGAGTACCTCATCCCGCTTGCTCAACATCCCAAAATTACTCTGAATTTCGGTAATTGCGAATTTTCGAAGAAAATAAAGCTATTGTTTTCGGTCCAAAATTTTAAAACTCGAATTTTCGAAAAGGTTTTATACGAAAATCCGTTCCAGTCCATCCTGAATTCACTGCCAAAGACACAAAAAATCATATGCATATAATATATCGAGGGTGAAGTGGCAACAAGGCCACCTGAGATGGGCCACCTCAAATGGTGCTGTACAACATGGCCTAAGTGTTTTCTTAAAAATTTACAGGAGACACAAAAAACTGTTTATTTCCAAAATTTGGGAACATATACCTATATGAATGTTTGCAACTAGAGACACTTCTGGGTGCCAATATACTATACAGACAACTTACGAATGATGAATAATTTTAATAGATTTGGATTTCAATCCAGCTGAATAAAAAAAGTCAACATACTCGTATATGCCCCAAAATGTCAGTTAGGCCATGTTATTCTGTACTATTTGAGGTAGGCCATATTGACCAGCCCCATCTCAGGTAGGCCTTGTTGCCACTTCATCATCGTGTACGGCGTTGAAAATTCTATAAACTGAGGTGTTACTCGGCGAAAAATGGTTGAATGAGAAGTTCCATAAAACCAGGTATTTCTCCAAAAATTCGCTCTTATAGCCATGTTACATGACTGGGATATTTTCATATAAAATAAAATTAGTCAGAATTTGGAGAAGAAATGCCCATTCAAAAGGCATTAAAATTCTTTGTAGGTACGCGCTACTTCTTCGCAAATACTGTTATGATGTGTGGATTTCATCAATTTTTTTCTTCTATTGAAAATTAGTCACATGAAATGTGACTGACGCACACTCCCTTCTCACAAATTTTGTGAGTGTGTGCCGAGATAGACCGTTGGGCTGCATCGATTTGATTGAAATTTCCTGTTTCTTCTGCTTTCGAGCTATAAGGTGAACCTAGTCATTCACGGTTGGATTTTCAGCAGAAATCGAATTTGGCTCTTCAGTATTCTCAGCTGTTTACTTTTCGTCATCAATTATTATTATACAAAATTTGTCTCACCTTTATCACTGGAATGTTGAAGTAGACCTTGCGCCCGCCCAACTCTTCCATTTTGGCAGCAGTTGTGAATTCCATAGGTTTCCCATTTGCATTCTTCAAATTTCTCAGAGCCCACACCTACAACAAAACACCAATTAAATAGGCATGAATCACTCGTTCGCCTTCTCTCAAAATGCCTTTAGTGGCTTTGTAAATTTACCTGGTCGTTCAATATTGGTAACGGATTCTTCATGATAATCCAAACGACTTCCTGATCCTGGTAGAAGAAACGAGAGCCTACGTAGGCGTAGAAGTTTGGAGATTCCAACGCCTGTAATGCAATATACTTACACTGAGTAAATATTTATTATTTTGAAACTAGGGCACATATTATTCAAAACTTAGATACATCACTGAGTTTTGTTCATTTTTATGATGATATTCCATTCACTACACTGCTTCACACGTGGGCAAGCTCGAGTGGTTTCGATCTTCCGGTGATCTTGCTTGTGTCGAGGAGTCGGACAACTTCCTCGTTGACGTGAAACCTTAGCCGTTGAAGATGTCGGACGACTTGTCGCTTGATGGCTTCGTTTATGGTTTCGATTTGAAGCGTCATGGCGGAGTCGTTCATTTCGAAAGTACCATGGTGCACTGACAACATTTCTCAGCACATTGTTCTGGAATCTTTGGATTATTTCCCGATTGGATTGAGCCGTGCAGCCCCACAGCTGAGCTCCGTAAGTCCAGACTGGTTTAAGGACTTGATTATACAGCTTAAGCTTGTTCTGGATTGACAGTTTTGATCCTCCCCATTAGCCAGTAAGTACATTTTTCTGAATTTGAGAAGGAGTTCCTCCTTCTGAGTCCTCCTATCGTCTGCGAAAGTGGCTGTGGTGTTCATTTCAGTTCCTGGGAGATCGCTGGTATACAGGACGTACATAAGTGGGCCAAATACACTCCCTTGCATGACTCCGGCACATATCGGTTTTGGTTCTGAAAACACATCACCTTGCTTTATCCTGAAGTAACGATTGTAGCAACTCAGCATACTATATTGGCAGGGCCTTACGCAGCTTGTAGCTGAGTCCTTCATGCCAGACCTTATCAAACGCCTGTGTGACGTCAAGGAAAGTGGCAGAGCATACTCTATTCTTCTCAAGTACTTCTTCGATTATGTACAGTGAGTAAATATGGATAGGAGTAGCAAACACAAGAAGACAGTAATTGGTCAAATGTGAATGAGCCTTCTGCCCCTGAGAGGTAAGAATGGAGCGCAGTAGTGATTGCCACCGGATGACGACTTCTCTAAATATTAGTAATACGACGTTATTTCATTAATGCATCTGTTTTTTGTTCAATTGAGAGTACTTATAGATACTCATGATTTTCCACACTGGTTTAGACCAGAAAGTGATGGTAGGTATCTTATGTCTACATACTTAGTCGACATTACCTATCACAAGTAGCGGAAAAAAACTATTCCTCTTTACGTTCCGGCCCAGTAGTATTCGTCAGTTTCAGTCGTCTTCGGACGTGATTTAAACTATGTCAGTTGTGAACTTACATCTTGGAACGGCATCAAGAGGTTCCCATCAACCAGAATTTGAGAGTATGGCTCTGTGACTCGTGGCAAAAAGCTGAACAAGCTGTAGTAGGGCGCGTCTTCAGAAACCTTGAAATTCGACGACAAAGGTTGATAATAAATCCACTGTCATGCAGTATGGCTATAAGAGCGAATTTTCGAAGAAATAACTGGTTTTACGTAAAATGTCACAATTTTACTGGCTTTATAGCAGATAAAATGTCTCCTTTTTTTCCGAGTAACACCTCAGTTTATAGATTGTGATGGTGATGTCAGAATTACGATATCTCATTGTGATCAGATTAGACCAGATGAACCGTGAAGAACATCTCAAGTAACAACCACATTTCTTCATCTTCAAAGTGCCCAAGTTTGAGAATTGAATAAGATGCCGCAATTCTGACTTCACCATCGTGTTCAGCGTTGAAAAAAACCTTTGAAATGAGGTATCACTTGTCAGACTGTTTCATTTTTGGGATATAAAAGTAGGTAATCCGCCCCCCTTAAAACTCCCCTGAACCCCCGTTAGAGTCGCCCAATTCTGCCCATCTATGAAACTGGCCTTTTGAATGCTAAGCCAGATTTTTGTGCAAATTTTATCTTTGTATCTCAGTTCGATCGAGAGTTATCGTTTGGAATATATAAATTTATAAACACTTATGATTTTTGGTGTATTTTGGCAGTGGATTCAGGATGGTCAGAAACGGATTTTGGTATAAAATGTTTCTGGAAATTCGAGTTTTACAAATTTTGGAGATAGAACAAAATTCGAAAATCCGCTAAAAGGTCCGTTTTGTCTTATACAAATAACTCTGCAGCAATAATTATATTATAACGGGAGAAAGTTCAAATCGTCGATACCAATGTCTTTTTGAATGAAAAAGAAAACTTCTTCTAAATACAGTATCATTTACTACGTCTATGTTCAGGGCAATCAGCTGATCCCGAGAAGTGTTCGAAAATACGTTGAATTTTTTTCGTCTCACAGATTTTAGAATGACCCCCAGCCCTAAAGACATATCCATGTCAATATAGTTGAAATATGCTTATAGCATAAAAGTGTTGGAGATACCTATAGAAATCCAGTTCTGGATCATTATGATTTCACGTCCGCACTCAGACCGCTCGGGCAACCAGTGAAACTGTCGTGAATGTTATTTCATGTAAATGTCTTTGATAGAGATTGAATCTTATCAGTCTGACTACTTACCTCAAACATGAGAGAAAGTTTGACCTGGAGCTCAGCCTTGTGGACCCGTATCCACTCTAATTTATCGGCCTCTTCCTTTTGTTCCCGCTGTATTTTACCATCTTGATATCTGGCCCTCCGGGCTCGCTCCCGCTCCTTGTCTCTTTCCGTGGGGAACATTTTTCCGTCGATCGGCACATCGTCCTGCACCCTTCCAATCGTCACCACGCTGCTTGGGGCCGTTATCGTCGTCGACTTTCTCTTTTCTCTTTGATTGGGGTTAGCTGTACAAGCAGACGGATGTTGAAACGACGACTGTAACCGAAATGAGCCCCAAAAGTTCTATAGCCGGACGAAATGAGCCCCGGATTATTTCGAGGGAATTATGGTAGCAGACGAAATGAGCGTCAGATTGAAAAATGTGAGATTGTCACGAGGTCAAAATGTGCTTCTTTTGAATAAATTTATTCAAGTCTGTCGTAAATGGAATAAATATCATAACAATAAACGTAAAATTAGTAAGGAGATTTATCTAGTAAGGAGACAGGAATCGGGTCCCGGTGGGTCTAAGTTGAGAACTAGTCTGTATGAATATTTGATTGGCATAAAGGACGCATCGCTTTAAATTTCAAGTGTCTTAAGATACATAATATTATATTATATCGATACCCCCTATCTACAATCGCTTAGCGACTGTCCGGCTGGGGAAAACCGCTCACCTGCCACTCGGCTGCCAAGATCCGCTGCGGAAAACCGCTTAAATGGCTCGGAGCTAACTTTAAAGGAGACCGAATTGAAAATTTGAAGTCTTAGGACAATCTTAGGTTATGCCGATTTTCAAAAAGTCGTAGAGAATTCACAACGCCATTTCGGGTTTTCATATTTCAACAGATGGAAGACACGATAGTGCTTCACTGAAATAGGTAAAACAATAAGTAGTTTCGTCAAAATTGCCATTTAAACGGTTTTCTGCAGCGTCGTGCGAGATGTGCGATTTTCGGGAGCGCGGCCACAGGTGGTTCTTCGCAGCCGGGTGGCAGGTGGGCGGTTTCCCCAGCCGGACAGTCACTAAGCGATTGTAGATAGGGGGTATCGATATGAACAATATCGACTTGTCGGCCTTAAATGTCTCGTAGTCTATAGTAAATAGTATTGTATTGTATAGTATTGTGTCTTAGCTTAAGGGAGGGTGAGAAGAGTGAATTTTTGCAAGAGAAAAGGGAAAGAATTTAAAATTCTTAGGATGATGGTGGGGTCTTAAAACTAAAGCTATTTACATATTTACAGAATTCTAAGGCTATTAATATATTTACAGATTTTTCAAAACTTTGTAAAATCTGTTACAAAATGTTGTAAAATCTGTAAATATAGATAAGTGGGCAGAAGAAAAACATCCTCCAATCAACGTGCGTATCTCAGTGACCGTCACATAGAGGCTCATTTCGGCGGATACCTAAAACCCTTCAGAAAAATCCGGGGCTCATTTCGGCCGGCTATAGAACTAATATTACGGCATACAAAATTACCAGTCAGTGTGAAATTAAGTGTTTTACTACCTACCTGCCAAAAAAGCCTCGACGTCGTCCTCACTCAAACTGGATTTATTCTTCAACAGTTCGTCATACATAGGAGCAAAACTGTAAATTGAATAAACATCATTACTTCTAAGTATAACCAAGTTCAAATTAAAGGTTTGTTCTAAGACTTTCAGAAGTTCACAAGTTTAGCACTTATGTTGAAATGACACACTTATCCATCTTGACTGACCGGTGAACTTTTCTGATACAGTCCGCAAAAGACAGCTTACCGTCGAGCAGCAAGTTCGTGAATGTTCCTTTCGAGTCTGAACTTGATCTCTCGGTCGAGATTAATTTTGGAGCCCGTGCCTGAGTCTTCCCTCTCTTCATCGACCTCGTCGCCACTTGAGTCAGACTCGTCATCCTCAGAATCAATGTTGACATTCTTCACTTCCCTTACTTTCTCAAATACGAATTTAGTTGGTTTCCGTTTAGATAGAGCTTCCCTGTGAAATGGTTCGATGAGCAATCACTCATTATTGAATGTGTCTAGGAACTGTGGCCACAGGTTATTAAATAACCTAAATTTTATGATTTTACCGCTATCACAATATAATACCGCATGCCCAACTATCCATGGTAGAAAAGTCGTAATGAGTCTACAATGACTAATGTGGCAGGACTAATAACTTCTCAAAACCTCAAGAATCAGCCGGTGGAGATCCGTGGATGGCTGAAATTGACATAGAAGTAGCGTTTGTTCGAATCCAGTAGAGTTTGTATATCAAACTCTAATTATCTATCAATGTAATTGGGCTAGCCCGTTCAAACATAAATAAATAAATAAATATAAAATTTCCAGCCCCCCAATCCTTTGACACATTTTTTTCTTTCAAATTGGGGTTGTTAAGACTCATGAATTGTGTACAATTTTGCTCAATTGTACATAGTAGGTTGTGGTTCGAATACTTCTCATATACGGCTGCGAATGACTATATCTCTCATGTAGTGTAACATGACTGGAAGTATTTTTTATCCGCCCTAGCGCTAAGTTCAAATTTTGGACTTATAAATGTGGAAGAAAATATAAAGAGCATAGCGAAAAAACAGACAGACATTAAGTGGCCTCTAGATGTTAATTGCGTTTCTACTTTCTCCTAATTTCCTACCAGAATTACTCGTATCTTGGAATATCTTTCCACCTACCCACAGCATTTCTACTTTCCCAGACTGTTTGTTGTTGAAATGCATATCGTTCTCGTACGTTCAGCGGATATGGAGCTATATAAATACAATTATAATAGACCACAGCATATTAAATAAAATAATACTGTGATAGACCGAGTGGTTTTGAAATCTATCAGGTGAAATATTTGTAGAAAATCGGTTCGTACTTTGCTTCTGAGTGGATATAGCGCTTGTTCAAAATTGATAGTTCAAGGTCTTCATATTCACTCTCTCTCTCTTCAATGAGAGCCTTCAGTTTAGCCCGTTCCTTGTCATCTATCGCGTTTGCAAGTTCTTTATATTTCTTATGAAGGTCGATTCTACTCCAGAGAAGTTGGGAAGATACAGTGACATCGTAGCTGTGCTTGAAGGTAAAAGTCGCTTCGAGAGCATATCTGTGAAATTCCCAAAACGGTTTTTGTCTGATTAACATAAATGATGTCTTAAGACTAGACTCAATGTTGACAAGTATCGACAAGTGGAGAGTATTAAAATCCCAATGCATAATATTTGATTGGAAACTCTGTTTTCTACCATGATTCAATGAATAAACTTCTTTGGGCCTAACTTCGCAAATGGTAACCACCAACTTTTATTTAAAAAAAAAAAACAAACAAAAAAACAAAAAGGTCCCGTACTTACTTCTTGCCGTCTATCATGTGACAGCTTCCGAAGTTGTCGAACGCCCAGAAGAATTTGATATCCGACAGAACATAGGAAACGTCACCAACAGGTTTCCATTTCAGTGAGCCAGGTGAAGTCAATTCTAATTTTACTTGAAATCATAATGAGTAATGTAAAAATAGTGCAAGTCATAACATTTGAACTAAGATTAATTACTCCAAATCGGATTTTGAAGGAAATATTTTTCCAAAAATCATGTTTTCAACATAATATTAGAACTACTAATTATTAGTACTCACGTTGCGTTCCAGTATTTACGATGAGTGTACAAATCGAAGGCCTCCACATTTGCTCAAAATTGATCAATCCTAACGCTACTTTGGTGGCGTTTTTCTCATTGACATCGATTGGTGATCGGAATGACTTATCCTTGCAAACAAACGGAAACTCTATTAGCTAACTTGGTGCTGAAGTTCCATTCCAATAAATACTTCTAGCCAAAACATTAATACATTTTTCATCGAAATATTAAATTATGTCCCTACATAATTACTACTTTTCTCAAGCGCGATAAAGATGCGCTTTCATCCGTTTTATATTGAATTTTATATGCAGGTAGGTACAAAATACCTAAGAATACCTGAAAACTCCTGCATTCTCAGCAGTCTGCGAATCTTGTGACTTTCACCTTAAGTTGTACTTACCTACCAAGTGTAAAATCATTTGTTTTAAACAAATATCCCTAGAACCCTTATGTTTCTCGGAACTGTCCGATAGGAAAGTAATCTTCATAATTTGGTTTGTAGCCTGTAAGAAAAGTGAACGGGAAAGATCATTTTCCATATATTTCTGTAGTTGGTAGAAAACCTACCTCGTTTTCTCTCTTCTTGTTCGTCCTTTCAAACGGAACCTCTATTTCTGTCATGTTTGGTGCAATTGGATTGTTCGTAACTTAATCGTGATATAAAAATAGCTTCTTTGTCTACTGATTTTGAACGTGATGGAGATGAAAGAAAATCTATTTATATTGAATCGAAAAGGTATAATGATAACCTTGGTATTCGGTACCTAACAACTTACCATGGTCATTGATATGAAGCAGTTAGTTTCATACTGTATGAGACGTGCTAAAAAAGGTTAGAAGGGTATAGATATAAAAAAAAATTGGACTTCGAATTGGACTAGATACAAGGCCTTCTAACGTTTTTTAGCTGGGGGAGGGGAGAATGTCAGGGGGTAAACATAAAATGAAAACTGTAATGACCATCGCTCTGCTTTTCGTACAGTCACAGAGTTATGGTGAATAGGAAAATATTCGTCAAATGGAGAGCTTTCCAGCGAGTTGTGAACGAACGGTTTGGTTGTAAGCCGAAATGATTATAAAATCGTAAATAGATTAGCGTAACGGACGGACAGACGCTCGTTTTGTGCCTAAAATGTTAAGGGAAGGCTAACATTTTCCATGTTTAAACCACCGAAGTATATAAGTAATGATTATTAGCAAGCAAGGTAGGAATGAAATTTCGGTTATTTCAAAAATCGTTACTCAAACGCATCTATTTTAATCGTATAACTATCCACTGTTAATTCTAATAAGTAGTTATTTTGATGATAGAAGACAGGATGTGGAAAAAGAGAATGGTTGCTCTAGCCTCCTTACCTTTCAAAAGCAGACTGTAGTTGATTGGTGAAGGGTGTGTGTCATACTGCCTCGAATACTTCGGAATTTCGTATAGATTGCTTACTTAGAATAGCCCGAGTAAAAATATAAAGTAAACCATGAAGGATGGAGAAGTGATGGTACCAGGGTGTGCATACTTTCAATAAAATAGGAGGGCCACATCTTGTACCTGGTTACGAAACCTTAATATTCACGTAGGGATTCAGGAAAGGATTCATACAAGTTATACTACACCCTTCCTTAACTAACACGGCATTTTGGAGGTTCCAGACCTACAGGATGACATAATGAGCGAATTTTCAAAGTAAACAACAAACTAGTGGGTCGGCCGGCCAATCCCGAACGTCTAACTCTCTCATATGTATACTTACAAGGGGGATACAGGGCAAAAAGTGTAAACCACAGCGCCAAACACGTTTTTTTATTACTGGCACCGGTGGTGGGTCCCAACCTGAAGATACAAACACTACCGGCGATTGCTACAGTTCCCTAATATGTATGAAATTATTAGTCGTCAATTATTGACGACTCAAAAACATAGATCTATTGGACTTCAAGTAATTTCTATTGTAACAATGAGATTGAGCCACTTATTATCATCGTAAGTACTAGCTTCACAACTACTCCAGGTATGAGGATAAATGACAACCAAAATCGTTTTGATATACAAATTTAATTCATTATTTACAAATATCATATAATAAAGTTAGAAGGTGTGTGCTCGAACGGGAAAAGGGGGAGGGCGAGAATGCGTGGCAAAAAATTTAAAATCAAATCGTATCTCTTAAAAAGCATAGTTATCATTCATTATATTACAAGAGACCAATACATTATTACACTAAATAGTTACATATTTATATCCCATTCAAGGGCTCAAATTACCCAACATCTCAATCACAGGTCTTTGTATTATTTCAAAGGTGAGGGAATTCGCAATATTTTATCGTGATTAGGTAATTATAATTTTGTAAACCTTAATTCCTGGTTTTTATTCATTTTAAACTATTATTTTTTGTAGCAAGGTTTCCCTTTTTAGTAAGTGAAATATATCAATAACGAGTGGAAACGGAGTGCACGAATTGATGAAATCATGAAACTGCTTGTAAGATGTATCCACTGGTAATATCATGTTTCCTGACACCAGTCAAGAGCCTTCATGCATTGAAGCAAAATAAATAACACTCAGTTTCCAGATCGTATTAATTATAATGGGTTCGTAGAAATTCTCCAGGACTGGTTACTAGTTCTTTACCGTACCTAGTTTTTTCATTGGCTGAAAGCACTTTCATAAACAATATCATCGATTTTTTCGACTTTTTAAACGAGAGTTGCTATAATTTACATTATTTCCTATCAATGCAGCTGGCGAGAAAGCTTGGTGCAAAAACTTTTTTTCTTTTTTTTACCTACCTTATGTCTTTGTTAAAAATAATATTATTATTGACTTTTGGTTTTTCAATAAAATTTCATCAAAACACAACTTGACTTTGATAATGTTTGTGTATGGACTTTGTATGCTTCTGAAGAGAGAAAGTTACATTAGAGTAAAAAAATCACAGTTTTCCAACTTTGTCAATTTCAATTTTGGTATCGATACCTTTCACCGTTCCATTTAACGCAGATCACAATATAGAACGTAACATCTACAGCTATTGAGCATACCCAAAAATGAATTGTTATGCGTTTCATTTTCATTGTATATATTCACCTATCGAGAATCATAGAAAGAACAAACAATAAAAAGTGCAACCTTAATACCAGCATATAATTAAATTAACTATAAATAATATGATTCCAAACAGAGACAAATGAACTTGAAAAAACACACAAATGAACTGAAACCTACGGAAAATTACTGAAAAACAAAAATTTCAATTACACTACCTGTTACAAACATCTTGAGTCATTGGTCAAAAAATTGGTCTGTTCAAAATCTATACGGATCTAATAGTGGACTTTTGTGCCTATGTCTTTCGAATCTAAACCAAGTAAACGTTTTCTATGTCATCTGTGTCTCTATTAGTTTGTATTTTGAGAAATTCAATCTTCTATTGAAAGTGCTATAAAATTACATGATTTATGGAGAAGATTCTCAACATTATTGCGTGTTTTAAACATATTCTAAATTTGCCATTGGCAAATGAAAACGCATCGTTACAGAACAATATACCTACTATTCTTGAAAATATTCAGAGAAATTTACTTTGACTTTTTAATCTAACTGCTCTGTTTTGTAATATACCTTACCATATGATATCGATCTCTATTTAAACTTTTTTAGAGTTGAATTTTTCAAAATTGTAATTGAACAATCTAATTATACAATCTTCGGAATTTTTCTATTTTGGAAAAATATTATCCTCATGCAAATTAACATTGAAGTAAAAATTACGTGGGCATGTCTATTGAGCTTCAATTGTTATGGTTTTTCTCATGTTCGTGGATACCAATTAAACTAGAGCTCTAAGATACAAAATTTGTCATTTAATGACTTCTCAGATGAGGTTTCATACAGGAGCGAATGTCACATCTTGTAGGCATGGACATTTTTTATTGCTTCAACCATCGAAATTCACAGGGAAAAAATCGGACTAAAATATGAAATCATTTTTGATTTCAAGATCGCTCCTCAATGTTATGGTCCTCGGAGATTTACGTATAAATGGGTTTCAATTATGTGACAGCTTACGAAAGCGAACATAGCCATCGTAGGTTGAAGCTTTCTAGGAGGATGAAAATGTACGTTATTGTACGCGGACAAACGTACGTAACAAGACTGAATGTATGAGCGCATTGAGAATTTCCCTTTGATGGACTGTCATAACATGCCAAATCGAACGGGTTACTAAGAATAAAACCAAGGTTAGCGCAAGCAAAACCAGAACGAGATTTATACATGTCCTTCGTGCAAAACAAGGCTTAACAATGACAAAATGTGTGATAACAAAAATTAAAATAGTTTATTGAAACGGAAACATCAACATCAGATGTAAGGACAACGATGTCCCATCAAGTAAATTCCTTGGGCAATAGATAATGTTTATTCAAAGATTTGTTTTTTTCAAGGTTCCATAAAGGTATTAGTTTTTATAACCTATTCATTACAGTCTTTAAGTCTATATATTTTTCTTTTTTAATACAAGTCTTAACTTCTTCGATTTGGTCGTGTAGGACATGCGACTTGCTACTGCCTACTAGCAATTTCTCCAATCCTAAAATAAAATATGGTATAATAATTGATAGATGGTTTCGTCCGTTAATAATATTAGCAGATGGATCGGTCAAGATTAGTTACATAAAAGAGCTGCATCGGTATTGGGTGATGTCAAGAATGTTTATAATGATTAATCTCACAGCTATTGGGCTGTTACTGAGCGTTAGGGTGTCTCATTCCGAAAAAAAGGAATTGAATCAATAAACTAGAATACACTTTGATTTACGAGTATAAATAAGTAAAACGAACAAATTCGATTAGGTTTCACCGTAATAATTCCCAATCGATCATGTTTATGAATACATTTTGTTATATTAAGATTGAACAATTCGATTTCAAGAAACCCTACAATTTAATTGTTGGAAGGTATATTACAGAGTAATGACTGAACGAATGACGGGAATTATGATCAAATTCAGTATAACGATGGTTTGAATATTGGGAGTTTCTATTAATTGAAATTGCTTCCATTACAGCTCTGATTTCATTGTTCTTTATGACAATTCTGTAGTGTTTGAGAAACTCGTATACAATTAGGAATTCAAAGTATCAACACACTTTCAAGTGCCATTGAACTATTGAAATCAAATTATCTGAACTTTACCTTCACGTTGTCGTTATATAACAGAGGCACTCGTACATTCAGAAACATGACTCTCATCTTAATTTAATTCTGAAATTTTGAGCGGAGGTGAAAAAATATTAGAATTCGAAAACATATCAACGGTTTCAACTTGAAACAGCTGAAATTGATTGACGAGTATAACAAACACTGCCTACTTTAGCAGTATATCGATTTATTCTCCTAATATGTGGCATATAATATGGAGTCGGTTGCTGTCATTAGAATGAAAATAAATGACTGATACAAATTTATAACAGACATTCTTAAAATTCAAAGTGAATCCTAATCGAATTCCATTTAAAATAACCTCTCAGCTAAGAATTTCCTTTCCCACTTAGACTCATTTTGAATTTGAAAAACTAAATAGGTAAATTAAGAAGACGAATATAGAGGTACTTAACATAAACAAAACGCAGGAAGATTCGGGTTCATCAATTTAAATATAATAATTATATTTATTACATTAGGTAGATATATTCTTGTGAATATATTGTAACAAATCAAGCCATGCAACCAAGCGTCGAGTGCTAAAACGGAAACCAACAACAATTGTAAAAACTTAATTCCTAAAAACGTGAGAGAATTAAATCGTTGCAGCAGTTCCCTAGTTTCTTTCGAATAAAGTAAAAGAAATGGTGCAGGAGAGAACACGAGCCTCTCGTGACCCCGTCTTTATGGTGCTAATTACTAAATTTGTTCGCAGCTTCACAGAGCTACTCCTTAGGAGAAGTTTACGATAAATCTCATAAAAATCATTAAAGCTAGTAGTTCAGCTAATATTAAAAATTTCTTTATCACTATCCCAAGATGAATACGAGTATTGTTTTGAAAATACACAAAACAAATAACAACTTCCGAAAAATCTTTTTTCATCCCCTACCTTGACAAAATTAACGACAGACAACGTAAACAACACTAAAATATTGGAATTAGAATAACGTAAACATTATCATATTCACAAACAAGAATGACGTGGTAAGAAACGGATGTAATAAAACTTTTTTTTCTCCCTACAATATTTCGGATTTATACTTCATACAGAAAAAAGGCAAGTTGCGAAAATGAAAGCCTCGCTGATTATGCCTTGGAAAAAAGGCCACCTTACGCAATTATTATAATTTATTACACTTTTATATACATACAATTTCAATTAAAAAACAATCTTGAAAAAAATTTGTTGTGGTTTTACGAGACTATACGTGATAAGCTTGTTTGAAGGTATTGCATTTTAAAATTCTGTGGTTTTAAGAAGTTTTGATCGATCTAGTTAGGCACTACTTAAGTTCAGCGTTGAAGTCGCATGATGTTTGAAAATTATTACTTATCAAAATGGTTATGTGGAACTTCGATGGTACAAGTTGAAATACCACGACCTCAGGCAAGCATTCCGTGAGATAGATAACGATTTATGATATTCATCGTACGGCCAGTTTTCCAGAAGGGATTCCCGTCTGTGTTAGAAGCTCTGAGACATTTACTGATTTAGTTTTGAAGGGGATCTTGGAAAATGTTGATGTTTTGAAAATGATGGTTTATAGGGGAATACCAAACGACGTTACAGAGTACAGAAAATCATACGGTGTATATATTTTGGACGATGGTGAAGCCTGGCATTTCACTTACACTCTTGTTTTTGATGAAACACAGACTGCCCATTACGATACATTAACCGGATAATTCGCATGTTTTAACACCACTTTGAGTGTAGGCGCCATAATTATTCCATTATGCGCTTCGTTTTTGAATCCCACTTTGAAGTGATGTCTTAGTAATCATTTCTTCCAAGTAATATGTTGGAAGGGCTGTTGAATGGAAGGGCGGTAATGTGTAACGATTTCAATGGCATAGTAATTCAGGGGATGGAACGAGTCAGTTCTCGTCTCAACATCCACTGTCAAGTGTCGTTTGATGAAAAGGATTGTAACCGTTCCAGTTTTACCAATCACATCGAAGTGATGCTGTATCCCTTTCTCGTGATATGTAGTGAGGATTTCCTGTTCAGTTGCTTTCATCAGCTTCTTACCCTGCTATACACAAGGTGGAAGCTACCAGTCCAACTGTGCAGCCTTTCCTCGTGACATGTACACAGGACTAACATACTATATGTTTCACTAAAGCTATCAACATCAAAGTGGTATTCCCTCCTTGAAAATGTATAACGCTCGAACAATATAAGTAAGTGAGCAACGGGCGTAGTTTCTACAGACTCTATTTGAATACCAGAACCTGACTCCGTGTAAGAATTCCTTCCAAACTTGTACCAATAGTTGTGGTCAAATCCTGTTTTGGATAGTACCTTAACTGGAAAAGGGCAGTAATGACAAAAAATTGGATCCACGATGGCAGTACTAGGAATTAACTGTACAAATGAGAGTTTCTATAACCTTGTTGAGGGAGTCGGTATTAAATGGCATTGAGTGCCCGACGGGACGAGGCTCTATGGGGTGAATGGTAGTCATCAGGGTCGTGGATGTGATCAGGTGGTCGGTGCGGGTGAGGGGGCTGATGGTGAACATGATGGTGCATGTGGTGAGGATGGTGAGGCAGGTAGGGTTCGTCTGATGGAGCTCGACTGTAGCCGTCCCGTGAAGGCCCCTGCATCACCGGGTACCTCTCAGGGTACATCTCTCGCGGGCTCTCAAGGTTGTACTCTTCATAGTCTCTGTCCCGCTCCATACGGGACCTCCCCCGAGTACTGTACATCCCTGCAGAAACAAGCGTCAGGTTAGGTAACGACCAAAACTTGGGATAATTAATGATTGTGGCAAAAGTTTGAAATTGAAGTGAGCGAAACCTAAGAGCAATATCTAAGAGGCTCTCAAAGGCTTAACTTTTTGAGTAAAGCCTGACTCGCACACACCTCTCATCCACCTAACCTTAGGTCGCCTAATTCCTCTACCCTCTACCGCTCAGATCACAAAGTACCTCTGATTCTAGCGATAAACAACAATACATGAGTATAACACTGGCACTCCAGTATCAGTATCTATCAGTATCCATTAAGAAAAAATACTCTTGACTGTACTTGCAATGGACGAAAAAGAACCTTCAGAAGTCAACGATAAACGTTTAATACGAAACAGAAGAGATGTTCCTGCCAATTTGTGAGACTCGAATCCACGATCTCCCATTTTCTATTGATGCTCACATCGATCACAGGACCACATTGAAGATTCAGTCGATCACATTGATGCAGCTCTAACTTACCACAACGGCAATAAACTCAAATGGATTTTTCATCAAGTTCTCTTGAGTTTCCTTACCAGTAAACCAAATATGAACGGCGTTATTTTGTTTTGATAATTCTTGAATTTGAGCACAGAAGGAACATAATATTATTAACTAAGTCTTCTTGTCAATTTAGTTTTTTCGATTTTCCGTTTTCAGATTTTTTAGTGGAAAATTATTACTTCAACGCACGGTCGTTCGTCAAATTAAATTGATAGAAATTGTCATATTTTGATTTCCATGTATAGTGAGCGGCTAATCAAATACTTTAACCTCTTCGAAAATCGAGCATACTGACATTCACCTTGATTGGTCTGTTTTGATTTGTATTTGGTGATTCAAAAACATAAAAATCAACAAGTAACTTATCATTTTTTTTTAAATAAAAAACTAGCCAATCCACATCTGGCTAGAGGTATCCAAAGCCGTGCATGTTAATTGTAGGCGAAGCGGATTCGTAATTGCTTCATATTAATTTAAAAGAAGCATGTAACTGAATGTTATTGGGGCTGAAAGTGCGTATCTGTAGTAGGGAGGGCGATTTCGCCTCAACAAGTTTCAGTATTATCCTGTATTGAAAGAGGAAATTGAATGGCCTTCAAGATCCGAAAAGTATGTCTGATATGGTTCAGCCTTTGTACAGACAGGGCAAAGATGTGAGAGACATCCTTCATACAAAAATGTGTGACTTGCCGCTAAATTTAAAACCACATGACCACATTAGACACAACACTGCTGCAGCAGACTCGAGAAAAGCAAGCCCCCTCAAGTATCCCATAATTTACTGCAAAATGATGTAAGCGGGTTCACTAAGAGTTCGGCATCAGTTTCGCCGCTGTGCGATCGAACTACGTAAAGACACTGGAATTAAAAAGATGCGACTCTTCCAGACAGCTGTCTGGAATAAGTCGATTTTGACCTTTGCACTAAGCTATTCAGTGAGTTTGGGAATCTTAATTATGTTTAAATTCTCAATTCTAGTGTTGAAGGATAGTACGATTCCGTCTGGATCACACAAATCGTGAATAATACTCGTAATATCAACTACAGTTATGCTCATTAGTGAGACACCGAACATTCAAATTAATTCCAAAAATACACTTCAAACTAAATGAACCATAAACCATTACAAAAGTATGGGAATCAATGCAATCAGTATCGCATAAAAATGCCGTCTGTTTGGACAATGAAATAGTCTCAATTTAAAGTCAAAAATAAGGACCAGGAAAGGAAAACGGTGGACATCCTTGTGTTTAGTGACTGAGATCTACTAATAGTGTATTAGCTAAGTATTTTTTATTCTAAGTATTTTAGAAAATGAGTAAATCAGTATTGCTGGAAATGGACTAAATGTAAAAGTAGGTAAGCATGAAATAACCAGGATTTGATTTTGAACGTGTGAAGGGAATGATTAAAACTATACCCAGTAGAATCGGACGACTACCTATATTTTATTGATAAACGAGCAAATACCGGATGACCTTCTAAGAAGTAACTGGAGATAACGTAACAAAGGGGCACGAAGTCGCTAAGTCCTTGGTAGTTACGAAGTAGTATGTAATTTTTCTACCAGAGTTGGGAAAATGCCACCAAAGTCTATGTAATTATGGAGTGGCTTTCGGCACGGGTCAGTATAGTTTTTGCCACTTTTAGACTAATCACTATTAAGAAAGAAAAAAATCATGCACTTTTTCCATTCTAGCCTATGACGTGGATCCAACTGACGTTTTCTATACTAAACAACTTAGTTATCAGTAGGGCGTCTTGGTAATTCCAGTGTCTTTGGGACGACGCATGCGTACAGATATTTTCTCAAAGTCTGGACAAGAGTCAAATTACCAAACTGATTCCAAATTCTTAACTACCCCCTAAATCATTATTAAAAATTACCGCCAATCACAGAAAATCAAATAAAATCATAATGAAAAGAAAAACGCTGAAGCAGTGACAGAGAATTCAACAATTTTACTCATTGGCGGCGCTCTGATTTAGAGACAAGTTCTCCGATCTGTCACATCCCTCCGAATCACCTAGTACAGAAAATTGTCACATGGCACAATTTAAAAAGATCAGAATTGAGAGAATAAGTAACTACCAGGTTTTTTGTCATAATGCTGAAAAAGTTAGAAGAAGGAAAAGTTTTGAATTATTATGAATATATACATAGGTAGTACAGATTTTCCCGAAGGAATGAATCTTTGGTCGGGATTGAGTTCATTCGGGGCATAAAGAAAGGTCAGTGTTCGCTTGTAAGCCGAAGATTATGAGACGCGGCCCAAACGCCTTGATATTAGTAAATCAATAACAACGGATTAATAAGTCGAGGAAAATTAGGGGTAGATAGGAGTAGCAAACACGAAAACCAATACAAGGGAAATTCAAGCACGAGGTTCAATCGAAACTCTATAGAAACAGTTACTCTCGAGACATCTCATTAGTGAAAGATATGACATGAGTTATATAACATACGGTCCCCCTAGTTCCTTTTTCGGGGATGTGTCATACATTCATTTTAACTGCAAAAGAAAAATTGCGATAGATGCAATGACACATAAAAGAAAATTGAAGAGTTTTGGCTGGTTCTACTTACAACATTTACACTAATTCGAACTAAGCATCGTCCAATCGCTCGAATGGAAAAGTCTGCATAAGCAATGCCTTATGCAGGGAACAACAGTAGTGGGTAAGCGATTAATAGTAGCCCTCACGAACTGCCGATTGATCTCGCGTTACTCCGCTCATATGAGACAGTTCTAAGTCTTTCAAAAAGCAACATTTATTTTATTACAGAGTGTAATTATAATTCAAGGGTATAATTTATTGGTTTGTGAAGATCGAATGATTAGTCAAGTACTCACCCCTCGAGTCGTGAGCGCCGTAAACACCGCCGTATTCATCGTGGACTCCTGGAACAATGTTGAAATACCCCGTTTAGGAAAACCAAATCAAAAGCATAACACAAGGCAGTGTACGAGTGCGATGATACATTTAAACCTTTGAACCAGATAATCTCGGTCGTTTCATATGAGTTATGAACCCAAATCTGCATCAGGCTCTTACAAATTTTGCATCATGCTTCATCTGATGAAATACTTGAAAATATTGAGAAAACATCTTTCAGAAACCACTGCTAACCGAATTTTAAAAAAATGTTCTTTATCTCGTTCTTTTCCCCTCGAGAAGGTGCACCGGATCTCCATATTCAGCCGGCGTACAGTATCTACCCCTCCTTCAAGACCGATCGGTTGTGCGGGCTTTGCATAACTTTGATTAGGCTTTGCAATTTGTCAACAAGACATCCAAGAATCGATGGACTTCGTACGATGCATTCTGCATTTAAAAACAATTGACAATTTAAAAACAGAACAGCCGTCTGTCACTCCGAGTTCCCGACATACGAAATCCAAGGATCCTAATTTCAAAACCAAATAGTCAAACGATAAGATGGATTTTTGGTTTCGCCTCCCTGGATTATCGTAAGTTTTATAGTTTTTCTGGTCGCAAGATGATCGTATTTCAAAATGGAAATTATCCATTGGATGATCGCATTTTAAAATGGAAATTATCCATTGGATGATTGTATTTTAATTACTAATAACTCAGGTTCTGGGTCTAAAAGAGTGAAGTTTTCTACGTCCAACAGGAAAAAGAGTCTACAACGAAGTCCAAACCTTATCCAAGTCCAAACCAAGAGTGGTTTAATTCCAATGAGCCCAATTTTCACAACCCAACAAACACTAATTAAGCACTGTTTAGCCCAAGTCTAACGTACGGAGATAAAGGAATCTCAGGCTTACCGCTGGGGGACATGGCGACTCTTCCAGCTGCCATTTCTACCGATGGTGATATTTGAGGGCTTGCGTTCGGATGCATTGGTCGAGGGATGCCAGGAAGGGCTGGAGTTGAAGCTGGCGGAACGGGCGGATGGGTAGCTCTCCAGTAGGCCTCCAAGTACTCGGCGATATGCTCGCAAGCGTCCTCGAGCTGGTTCTCGTCGAGGATCACGTCGAACATCTCTGGAGGGCACTGGGCCAGCTTCTCGGCAGCCACCATCTGAACGTTCAGGTGACGGGCTTGCGACTTCCCTCTGGATTTTATCAGCCTTTGAAGAACCTGCGGGTTCGATTAAAAGGTTAAAAAAAAGAAAAATATCCGACTTATATGACCTTATTTATAATTTCATTGATGTGGCCCTAATAATGATATAAGTAGAGCAAGAAGTCAACAAGAAATCCAAACATTTGGCAACAGAATACAATTAATTGTTTATTAAGAAGATTCAAAGTCTTTGAGGGACATGACGTTGGCTAAACGTGGAAAGTGAATCGATTATGCAGGATGACAGAGGATATTGAAGAACTTACCTTGGGGGAAGAAATTTTAAGATAAACCACAGTAGGAGCTAACGAAGTTTTCGCAAGCTGTGACGGGTGATTTATTGTATCACAGTCTAGCACCACCAGCTGCAAAACAAATATCGGTATTACTAAGAAGTTATATAGTGATGTAGTACATACTGAATAAACTACATTACCTAGTTGAACATTGCAGCTCCAACTATAAACTATAAAATTTATATGCCATGATTAGGAGTGGGAAAAACGACGGGAGAATAAAATTGAAAATGTGACTGAGAATGTAACACACGTTTCTTTGGTGGTACACATAATTATCGAGACCAACGACGATGACATGAATCATGATGTTGACAATCATCTAAAATATTCAGGACTTACTTGCAAAGTTCGAGCGAGTTCGAATATCCTTTCGATCTCAGCTTGAACCTCCGCTAAACAGGTGGATCTCGAGTTGGACCTCTCCATAATCGCTCGTTTGTTGGGATTATTGAGCAGAGAACGTTTAGCTAAGGAAATGTCCGCCATCACCCGGGTTATTATTATTCTGAAATCAAAGGAGACGATGTGAAATACATATTACAAGTTTCAATCAGTGAATAAATTAAACCACACGATCTATTCTTTGGTCGAAGCCAAATCCCTCCCTCTCCTTTCCCTCTCTGAAACGATGAACCTCCAGAATGGTGCAGGGATACGCGTCTATTTTCATCTAGTTATTCCCAAGTACGGGTACATTATTCCCTCGTATCTATGACGTCATATCGTCAGTTAAGTTTTGATACAGCTTAATCCACATGTCCTCATTTTTCAGTTGACATAAAAAACTGTTAGTTTCCAAAACTTTCACTTGTACCTTCCAAAACAAGTTAGTTTCAGGATTTCGCTGGGTTTTTGCCAGTATTAAATCCTAATTTGAACGGAATTCATTCACTCCGGGGCTTCAATTTGAATCAGAAAATGTGATAAACTCATTTTGGCGAAAATATGGATTGGGCGGTATGAGATATTATACAAAAAACAGTTTAGCGGTGACCCAATGATGGGCGAATGGTTCTGACAATGGGTTTGGTTTCCAATGGATGAAATCCCACACAGCTAAATAGTCTCTTCCCTGGTTTCAACAATTGAAAAGAGTAGGTATTTGATCAGGTATTCCACGAAAACGAGGGTTCTATCATTCGAGCAAGTTTGTTCAATATGGTTTTTGGTACCTTCCTTCGAAGCGATGTTTGAGGAAGTCGAAGAGGGCCTTCTGCATCATATCCGTGACCTCGTAGCCCTTGAGCGAGGGGCCGACGAGGACGACGGGGCGCATAGATGGGACGACGTCATACGGCGTTGTCGTCTCCTAGTAAATAAATCGATGATGTAGCACTTCTACAACTTTTAGTAAGATTTCAAGTATAGACGCATATACAGATTATTTCAATAATAATCCCGATTTCATAATCATCGTAACCACAATCTCAATCAATATAAAAACCAGTGAACCACTGAGGAAGGTGATATTGTAATAACATAGGGTATATATAGGTACTAACGTTCTTCCTAGTTCCATCCCTAGACACATCCATGCTCTAGGTACGTTTAGATACATTAAGTGGGTATGTATGGGGTGTGAGTTTATCCACTCGTTTCCACTCTTTGGCTCGGAGCCTCCAATGAGTGACATCAAACGCAGCACCGCTCATCCCATGTGTGGGGAACCACTATATTCGATATAGAATTACCACAATAAATATCTACCAAGAGCAGCACACCAACGGTCGCGAACTCCCCGTCCGGGCTTTTCCCATGACAGGTCAACTATCCCTTCACACGATCATTCCCTTTGTAAGAGAGCATGGTAGGGAGAGGGAGTCCCAATATAACACCGACCAGCCATAAGCAACTATGACAGTCTGGTAAAGCTCTTGGTACGACCCTACTCATACTCAAGCCTTATTATTCAAACCCAAAAACCTTCCTTCAAAAGTTATCACAGTTATCAAAAATTGGTCAGTTTTCCTGCCATTAGAATTAAGTGAACGGTGTGTGCAGATACGCGAATCTGGTAACGACCGTTAACTTATTTCGCATCATCTTTCTTTCCTGTATATGACAAGGAGTGCAGAAATCCGTATCTGGTAACGTTTGTCATACAGCTCCCACGATGGACGTGCCGAGGTAACAACCTTCGGTAACACAGGTCATTCCGTTTACCACCTTCTCTTTAACTTCTCCTATGTGTAACAAGGCGTGCGGATGTACACATCTGGTAACACTTGATCCTTACCTCTCAAAAACCTTTCTCCAAACCTACTGAACCAAAAATCCTGCTAGTGCCTTCCTCATCTGAAGGAAAAGTTTAAATAGTGAGGTACCACACTGCATCACAGTAAGTAGGCATCATGCATCATGGTCTCATTGATTTCTGAGGTCGGAACGTACAATGGAAGAAGTAGCAAAAAAAGTCATGATTCATTGGGAGGCCACCATAGACCTTTTTTTTTATCAGCCAATCGCATTGTAATCTCATAAGCCACTAATAGTTGTTACTAAATCTTGTACATGTTATGATGGAATTAGTTCATTTCAATGTCAAGTCTAAAAATTTATAGAACTTATCAAAATATTTTGATCACCTGTTTTTTGAAGAAGGGTTTCCGCTTCTCCTTGGCCGGAGGGGTGGTGAGCGTCGCTTTGCCTTGGAGCCGCGCGTTCCCCAAGGAATCCGAATCTTCTCCTGAACCCGACGGATTTAACCAATGGTTGTTTTTTTTCGAGGAAAACAGAAAAACTTTTCGTTAGTTGGCAACCAAATTCAGCAAGGTTTTGTTGGTGAATTTCAATGTTTCTCGCTCGAGATGCTGGTATAGCAGCCGAGAGAAGCGTTCATTGCAGAAATGAGAAGGGTATGTTCGTTCAGTGTGGGTAGCAATAACCCACTCTATGAAACTATATTATTTGTGGTTTCATGTCTTATTTTAGGCGCATAGTATCTTGTTTGAGTGAAATCTAATTTCAATTTTATTATTTTAGCACGGGTCAGAATTGGTCAGAATTTAAGGTTGTACAATGCAGATGTTCGTGAGAATTCATAAAAAATACAGATGGATTTTGATTTGATCTTACTTATTACTTGCGTGTCAAATGGAATTAGTTTCCATTGTGGTGTTCAATTTCATATAATATGATATAATAGGAAGATGGGTTTTTCAATTACGAAAAATTACCCAACCGAGTGAACCGACAATTTTAGGCTCACCTGATTCAAATCCACAACCCACCATTGTCTGTATCTTAGGAGCCATTAAAACTAACTTCCACAAAACTTTTATGACAATAATAGTCATCACAATCAAAATACACATGTATAATAAAATTTACCATGCAAATTGAACTGTATGCCAAAATCTCTACAATATTTGAGTTTTTGAACATATTCCTTTAAGGTTCGCACTCACACGAAATTAAGTCATTTTAAACGTAACTCTAAGTTAAATAAAACTGCTCACAGGCTATTTATTATGTTTTTACGAATTAGTACTAATTACCCTTCTCACTTCACTTTTCGATTTCGCAAAGAACAACGTTTAAAGTTTGTAAAGAGCTCAAGTCTTAGTAAGCTGCAGCAAATTAGATGCCTAAGTAAAAGTCGTCTAACAAAAATATTGGATAAATCTGATACATAAACACTAAGAAACGATCTACCAAACACAGCATTTACACATACTTCAATTTAAAGTCATCCAAATTAGTAAAAATCCATTCCACTTCAAAGTGCTTGGCGATGCATCCAAATAAATAACAAATGTCGCTGTACGGTCGTATTTATGGCCTCAACTTTGTTTCGTTAAATAAGCACATGAAAAATTTTTGTTGTTGTAGAACATGTGAACGGAATATCAGTTTTCAAGACAATTATTGATGTTTGTTATCTGAAAACGAAATTTTGAAGAAATAGTTTATGGCTTCATTATGGGTAAGATCATTTAGATGCTCTGGTCAGTATCCAATTTGATTCTCACTACATCAAACCACTGCCACTATGGCAAACTCTTACTCATTGAGAATTTGGTGTACGCGATCAGATATTGAGTTTCAATCAAGTCATTTGAACAATATTTTGATGTAAATCAATTAGACCACTTGAAATGGTTCAATCTACTCGTGTATACAACGTTCGTTTGAAAAACACAAAATTGTTATAATAAACAATTGCTCTTTTCTACAACACATCTACTATCCACTATGCTCTATCAGCAACATATTTTACCAGAACGTTTTTATTGTCTGACGGTTGAGGGAGGCATAGGCAGGTCTTGGGATGACGGAAAAGGAAAGTGATGTGCACAAGAAACAAAATAAGAAAGAGAAAAAAAAATCAAAAAATCCACATTTCCATGTCAACAAAAACAAAAAATGCTGAACTGAAACCAAAACAAAAATAGGCGACAAAAATCATCAATTACAAATTGAAAAATAACGACATTCGCAAAACGGTGACGACCACTTAGGTAACACATAACGTATGTACACTTTTTTTTTTATTATCCAAAAATAAGCAACATCCAGCGAATCCGTGCTACGTCAATAAATTATTAAAAAAAAATCTGTACATAATAATTCAATGATATTTGAATAATATTCTTCAACGAGATTTGTAAACTGCAACAGTTTTCAATTTATGACATTCCTTGGTCATGCAGCAGATTGTTTTCCATACTGACAGGATCTTTCAGTGTATAGCAACATACATTTATCAGTTGGTCAAAATGATAAATAAAAAAATTATATTCGAAATAAATTCAACAGACGAATAACGCAGCGAACAAACTGAGTTTATAAAACTTCACTCCAGTTTCAAATGTTTATAGAGCGGCACGGTTAGACCGGAAGTCCCGTGGGATGGTTGTCGGAACAGAACAGCCCTTTGAGTCAACAGGGTCATTGTTACTGCACGTGAAATATCGATATTTGCGCGACTACGTAGCTTTCGGTGGCAAACGGATCTAGTATCTTTCCATTCCCCTTTCCGAGAGTCAGTAGGCACGAAAGTTATGAGATGGATATTCCATACTGGCTCATTATGACTCCAAGTTGAATTCTGTTTGAAGTTTATGTTTCGTGTCAATAGTTCCCAAGAGAAGAAAACATGAACTGAAAACTCAAAATAGTGTTGTGATTTCATGGAAAATAATCCAAAATTATACCTACATATTTACCTAGATTACCATCTATCTCCCAGTTCCAGTTCAGATATCATCCATTGCCTCATAGCCTTTATTATAATAAACTACCTTTATTACCTTTAAACTACCTAACTAAATTACCTTATTACCTTAAACAATTAAAAACATGCAAAAAGAAGAAAAATCTAAGAATATCTTAATATTTTAAATTATTATCTGCGCTAAAATTGGTTAACGAGTGATGTAGTATAACTGGTATACTGTTAATAACAGTATATAATATATACTTATATGTTATAACTGTTACAGGCGGCTAGAATGAGGAATAAGTTCCAAAAACCCAATAGGGTCTAAATTTAGTCGTTTGGGGTTAACGAAACGATTCTTGGGAAGCTAATATTAGCTTGAGATATGCTAAAATCACTTAGGTCTCGGTAACAATCATTGGTAATAGTTGTGGCTTGAAGAAAATAAAATTTATTTTCCACAAGCAGCCTACTCTATATGAACAATTAAACTATGTGAACCTTTCACGGAATGTTTGTCTACAAAGTATTTATTTAAGCTACAAGCTGAGGAACAGTCAAGTTACTATTCTGTCATGGACAACAACTCGGGACAATATTATACGGCCGTGTTTATTGTCAAAGTCATTTATCGAAAGACCTATGGCAATGAAATTCCGGAGAAATTCCTACCTATTTTCTTATAAACAACTACCCTAAATGCACAGAAAACATTCAGTTATGCTACGATTTTTTCATTTGGCAATTTATGTGCCTATCTCGTTTGGAAACCATAATTCAATGGCCACCCTTCGGTACCTAAATGATTTGATCAGTAAACACTATATTATAACATAATTAGCTGCTGTATATGTGTATCCTAAAATTGAGTAGTAGATTAGTGAATGTAAGTAAAGTTCATAAATTCATTCATGATTCATGAATTATACTGAAGATGATGTCAGATGATACAATTTCTTGGTGTAGTGACATACTATGCGGTAAAACGCAAGCCCGCAAAACGCAGCGGGACCGGCAAATCCGCCAGCAGTGTTGTCCTTTCGAGGGGACATACTACATCAACGGCAATAAGGAAAAACGCGTCGGTTTTTTTCTCTGTCGTGAACCCTGTTGACGATTTGAAATTTCCGCAGCGCACAAATCACTCCGAACGACAATTCCTCCAGTCCTCCAATGTTTTTGGAAGAGATTATTGCGCTCGGTGAGGGCACGATTTGGGTTAAAGGGTGTAAAGTGGACAATGATTGAACTTTAGCAACGTGAACAACTGCGACGTTTATGAAGTCTCCTATCTGTCTCCAAAACTGTCTGAGACGAAGAGTGCCCTGCCCCTATCTGTTCGGGGCATGCGGTTCTTCGCCTAGTACTCGTATTTCCTCTACCTCAGAGTGCAGGTTCTTTCTGAAGAGTATTCCGAGATCCGAATCTGCATAGTACGTCATTAGCCTTAGAAAGGATTTCAAATAGTGATTTCTAGGAAGGTGAGACACACAACTGAGGAACTGGAGTGAGTGAACATTTCTAAGCATTAAATCACAGTGAAAGTGCACGTTCAACAGCAATAAATAATAAATAACTTAAAGAAATTTCATTTGAACAAACAGTACCAATAAATGACGGACTTATAACAGCATCACGAAAAACGATCCTAACAGAAGGTTTCACAAAACGCAAAGTAATTCAAGACGCAACGAACACCCATAAACCGCTTGCGCATAGAGGGATCAACCTGGACGGATGTTAACTTTTCGAGTAAGATACAAAAAACGAGGGACTTGTCTAATTTTGTGCCTATGATTATAATCAAAATTAAGTTAATAATAATTAACTTCATCACCAAAGGGTTAATTACGCGAAGCATAAAAAATATATTGTTGTTGCAGTAACTGTAGAGCCATCACACTGTGAGGCCACAAAACATGGTTTTTCATTCGTAAATTTAGGATAGAACAAACCTGTCTTAGCCATGCAGCATGAAAACCGATGAGCGAATTTGGATGGAACTTCAACCTATACTTAACCAATATTGGTTGTATCCCAATTTCAACAACTTTTCACGATTTCTGCAACGTGAATTCAAATTCGAACAGCCTTTGGCTATGAATCGATATGAATCGCCACGAGTACTGAGGTACTCCAGCTGGAGGTTCCTGCTTGAGAACTTGAGTCTCATGTAGATACTGTTACGAACTCTGAGGCATGCTACAAATATTTGGCCGCTTGATTTCAAACGTTAAAATCCCTCAAGAGAAAAAACTGCAGTTAATTAGGAGTTTCATAAATGACTTTTGGGATTTCCGAAATAGCGAATGTTTTATCCTCCGAATTTAATTTTTGTTTTAATCGTAATTTATTTAACAATTTCCATCCGACTGAGTCATTCTCTGCTTCACACAACGCCTTTATACGTACGATAGGTAGTCTGGATGCAACTATTTCAAGAGTGGAAAATGCTTTGTAAATCATTTCGGACAATCATAGATTGGGTGGTATGAATTTTCAATGGATGAGTGGACTGTATACCATATATTATGACTTTGCACGTATGACCGTTGCCTACGTCTACATGAAAATGACATATCTTAAGGACCTTGATGTCTGTAATGATCGTCAGTGCTTGGTTGTTGTCAGCTTCTACCTCTCGACAAATACTCCAAATATTTATAGTTCCCCTTCAAGTGCCAGAGAGGGCCACAGAACCCAAAATTATATCCAATCTAATCATTGCAGAGGTCAAAGACTCCTACATTCGACGTTTTAGAAGTAGATGGGAAGGTAGGAGTACCATACTCATCACACTCGCCCTCTGTGTTGGAAGCCCTGTTCTGAAACTGCGGGCTCCACTATTAATTCCCCAGAGCTCATGGTAACGTGTAAAAACGTAAAATAGACGAGCCAGGACGGGTATCAGGACCTTATGCTCAGAAAGCCATAAAATAAAATCCATAGAAATAAATGTTTAGAATAAAAATTGAATTGATGAATTAAAGTGGACTGGTTTGAAACAGAACATTTCCGATTACTTTCTGTTACAAACTGTTGATATTTTTTATGCAAAGGTCTGGGGCAGCTAGTGGCACATCACTGGGCTGCAGATATCGTTACTTTGCATTTCCATGTAGATGAGAAGGTAAGCGATTGGTACTTCATAAGTACTCGGTGTACTTCAGTGTGCTTGTAATTGGGTCACCTGATGAGCTGCAACTCCATTAACATGTGATTTATGTATGCAAGTGAAGTAGCTAGATGGGCTGTATGGCCCGGTGTTTATCTTACTCTTGAATAAATAAAGAATTTGGAAGAAAAAAAATCCACGATGATCCCCCTCATGTGCGCAACAGGTTCGGTAAGACGAAAAAAAAAGACAAAAAAATCCTTCAAACACAAAAACAAAACAGAGAAAACTCAAAACGAACAGAACTTAATGACAGTGAGAGAAAAAATGTGTTTGAATATTGTACCGGGAGTGGGAGGGGTTGAGCCACGGGAACCTTGGCCTTTATTGGACGAAAGGACATCAGTGGCTAGCGCACCTAAGTTGGAGGAGGAAGAGGTTTTCGAAGCATAAAGCTTCGAGTTGCGGGCTTGCGTCTGCTGGAGTCGAAGGTTCTCGAGCTTGACGGGGGACGGGATGAACCCCACGTCGCAGCCCTCTTTCACAAGCCGCCCAATCCACCAGTTGTTGTCGTATTTCTCCTGCGCAAATTAGGATGGGAAATTATAGTTATTGGGTTTCGAAATATTATTAGAGTGGCGATTTACTCGAGAAATGAATAAATCCCCCAAAAACACTTCGTGTAAAAATATCATTCTACAGCAGCCGGAAAAAGTTACCGTTCGTTTTTCTCAACCGGTTCGAATGGCGGGGTGGAACGCTACGCTTTCCTAGATAATAGTACTAATTCAGGGGTCGACTCAAGTGATTCGCCTACGTTCGTGTTTGATTTCTACGTATTTTACTAGGATATCCTCCTTCTCACGTTGCGTCTCTCCTAGTATACGGTCGCATGATGTCAGACGTCGAATGATCTACAAGACCAATAAAATCTTCTAGTTAGCCTTGATGCAAGCATCGCTACTCGACTTGAAAACTGATGGTAACTTGGCTACCTTGAAGATCAATCACGCATTTCTATTGGTTTGGGACAATTGATTACGATTGAATTCACTTCAGCCATCAGCCAAATCTTCTTTCGAAAATCTTTGCCAACCAGACATCGTGAGTCAGGAAGTCGAACGAAATTCCTCGTGGAGTTTGGCCCGGCGCCGCTGAGCGAGATGTAAAATCGTTACAATGGCTGTTTGATTGGAACTCGGCCTCCCGCCGCTAAAATAAGCCTCTTGTGAATCCCGTTAGCTTCGTCAGCTCTTGCGCTCAATGCTACGTCTAATGTTACCCAGACAAGGTACATGGACTCCTCGCATTTAGTTGATAAATTTTGATTATAGTGAAGTTATCTAGTTGTAAGTCCAGATTTTTCTTCATCTATTGGACTTATTTCGAATCCTCTTTTTTCCCCCTTTTACCTTCACCGATGAGTCGGAAAACATCTCCATTGATGAATTTTTAGATATGTTCTCCTCACTTGGCTGAATTTAATAGGAGATGTTATGAAGCATTTCCGGAGCTCACACCTCGGTAAACGGCCAAAGCAGGTCCAATACCTCTTGTGTTCAACCTTTGAGGTAGGAATTGTTATGAAAGCAGCTATCTGCTGTGTGGTTGACGTTCAACTATTCACATTCAAATAATAGATCCATTTTTGTTTATTATGTTCGATAATGAACCATTGGAATCGCCCAAAGAAAAAAAATTTTTATGGCTAGATTTGAAGCTCTCCCTCATATGTCCCACGTCGTATTAACTCCACATTCCTCTACATACTTACGAAGGTACTAAATGTAATCAATAAAACACAAACTCCCTCTTTCCCATGGGGTCCATAATGATCAAAAAACCAATAAAAACACAACATTTTTTTAATTAAAAAAAAAAAAAAACGAATCACTGCCACGAATTTCATTGCTCATAACTTCAATTAGGTGGCAATGGTAACAAGGAAGTGGCCATGAATGGAATTAGCCAAGGTGTAGGCCATCCAATATGACCTAAAGGACTGACTTTTTCTTTCACATTTCGAATGCAATAAATTAGCCGTAATTTACTAAAATTTTCGGTAGGATCACAACCAATTTTTTACCTTGATATGGAGAAAGTCCCGGACATCGAAAGAGACCGCACTTCCGTGGACAGGAGAATCGTCATCCAAAGAGCCGTCATAGCACACATTGGTTCTTACAGCAAAGGCGACTGGCTTTGACTGAAATCATGCGATATTGTTCTTCAAACTCTTGGGATTGGAAAGATCAGTAATCATTATCCAGCAAAGGAAAGAATTTCTATTCATGCAGCATGGCTTAATGTACGATTTGGAAGTAACCCACCTACTAGTGGTCAGCGTAACAATACCGAACCGAACCGATCCTTTTGACGTGTACATTACCTTAACTTGAAGTCAAAAACTAGTCATCGATACCAAAAACGCACCAGTGATGGTTAATGGATTAATCACTCATGGATCGCTACGTTTCATAATCACTGAAATATGTTAAGATTTCGAACATCGAGTCAGCATTCCGAAATGCATACAGATACCTATCAACTGAACATTGAATTTACAGATTCTAAAAATTTCGGAATTGCGAGCGTAACCATGAGATATTGACTAATCCTCCACATAGTTCCTTAAGGTTTCAGCCAGAAAATGGATTGGAAATGCCAATGTACATAAATTTGATCACCCCAAAAACTCTCCGTGTAATAATCAACACCCCCTCCCTCGCAAATATCATTCTACAGAAGCCGAAAAACGTTATATCCACTTTCCATCTATGTATTAGATGTGTAGTAATAAAAACGTCTTACCATGGTGTAAGACGGGAACGGTGCTTGTGAAGTGGTTAGCACATCTCTTTAGTTAGAAGGAAAAGGGCAGGCGGGGAAAGTGGTTATCATAACTTTTTCCAACCGCTGTAGAATGATATTTGCGAGGCGGCGTGATTTTTATACGGAGCGTTTTTTGGGAGGTATCACAGCTTTTTGTTGTTGAAGTTGAAAAGACCTGTAGAGCAAATTTAAGCCAATTAATGAAATTACTTATTAATAAATTATTAAATTATTTATTCATTAATAAAATGATAAATGAATGAAATTAGTAAATTAAGGAAGAATAAAGGAAAGGCTGTAGCCTTGCCTATCTGAATAAAACGAATAACGGATGAACCGAGTTTTTGAAGTTATATAACTCTGGCCCCTATGGAGCTTGCATCTATTGAAAGGCACTGGCGAATGTTGGAACGAAGCTCTGTGCGAAATTGCAAGTCAATCAGTGAACAAGAAGAAAAACATGGTAAGGGGTTTTGGAAGTTATATCTCGACTCTTTTTAGACCTTCCGACTTGAAACTTTCAAGGCTTTTCTATTTTCACACCAAGAAGATCCATATCAAATTTCAAACATTTGATTCAATTACTGTTGAATGGAAGTAATTGGGATGATTTGTAAAATGGCCTTGAAGCAGATGGTGACTTTGAAGCGGGTCGAAACGCCCGATTGTGAGAACAAAATGTGCACACGACATTACATTGTAACACTGGGACGGATTCCACTTTAGGACCTGGCAGCTATCGCAGACTTATTTCACAACCACGAGGAACGTAAATAATACGAACGAGCTATCTCTAGTACTGCGTAAAACACTGCAAGATATGTAAAAAGTGAACAATTGGATGATGCATGATATTAAAATAAATTATATTAATAATGAGTGAGGAGTAATGAGGTAAAATATCGTGCGTTTGTTCGAGAAGATGGTCCTCTATAGGTTGTCGGCAGCGGTAGCAACGATGAAGACACGTGTGTATTACATACTACATTTTATCTCTATGAAAAATCAGGCGGTTTCAAACAAAACCGTTGGGGTGCCATTGCTATGATTGCCAGGATCGTTGCAGTTATTGTATTTTCTATCAAATTTAATATTCCGTATAAAAACAATTACATTAGTAATGTACGAAGTAGTAGCTCACCCTTGCTTTCTCGAGCTGACTGAGTGCCTGGCGCTCCTTCTCCCGTCGGAGGGTCTCTTTCTCCTCGTCTAGCGACAAGTCGGACGATGGTTGGGAATAATTTGAATCTGCCGAGCCCTGCCAATGAAAGAAAACCAATTAAAACGCTTAAAAAAAATATATATTAAACATGGTACAAACACATTTGGTGGACACAAAATCGGTTCAATCTACCCGTTATATTTGAAATGAGTGGAGTCACGTCTACTATTCCAGTAGTTTGAGCGATTTTCGGATGAATTTAATCGCAAGACAAGCAATACAAAAGTATGACGCGAACATTATTTGTTGCATCAAAATTGAAAGTGAAAAAAACCTCTTCAAAAACACTATCTTTATTTTTAATAATGGTTTCATAACTTTTATAGTTAGTTCCAAAAATTAAACCTGAAATACCATCTTCAACACTCAGCAAAGCTAATAGCCACCTCCAGCTTAGAATAACATGAAATACAAAGATTATTTTGAACGTGATATAAAGAGTGCCCTGCTAACAATATACCCCACTCAAATCCTTTGGGTAGTGGGTTTCTAGAGAATTTTTAGATCATGACCAACAATATTGTTTCAGGTAGATTCCAAATAATATTTGATAATAATAATATTATGATATTTAATATATATGATATATTATGATATTTTGGCCAAATTGTACATGCGCGGAGAGTACCTACTTCATAGTGCTGATTCGGATTTTAGGTAACATAGCAAGAATAAGTAACACCCCATCCAAATTTTTAATACATGTATTTGGAATCATTTGGTGTTTGCAATCAACTTACTTTTTGAAACTGATTTTAGATTCCCCCTTGTAAGGGAGTGAGGAACATTGTCAGCAGGATGTCCTAAATAATCGAGTCATTATCTTCCAGTTCACTGAATTATTCGTAAACTGATTATTCTTTGTAAATAATATTTTGTTCATTATTATAACATATTATGTTCTGGACAAAAAATAAAAACTGTGTCCATTCGTTGGGTACGCAATAGAACCCTATAAACTAATTAGGTTACGGTTAAACTTGAACCATGCATATTTTTTATTCCGCTATGGTCTTATAAGTTTTCATTTTTTTAAATATTGTTTCGAGTTTGGTGAATCATGTTGTTAGTTCAAGGCAAATCTTTGCAATTTGTACCAAAAAACCTCTACATGGTGGTTTAATTTTCACTGACTTAATATGGACCTACTGTAATTTCACTGAGGAAAGATGTCGTTCACTATCAAGTTCATCCAAAATAATGTATTAAAAATAAAAAATCCAAGGTCTAATACAAACGCGTAACAGAATGTGTTATGCAGTACACTGTATTTAAATGAATAAGTGCGAATACGGCCTTCACAATTGAAGTAACTGTTCAAGATTCCAGTGATAGAGTAAAAATATTATGTTAAAATGTTCATTTCGTACAATCACACATTTCTAACTTAAACTAAAAATACAGGCCTCTTGTTCAATAGATTTTGAACCACAATAAATACAAAATTGGTTCGTTCTAGCAATAGGCATATACTGTGCACATACATGTATTCGGTACACTAAGGCAAGATGGTGGCGTGTACGGTAATTGAGGTGCTGATACTTCATGCGATTTTATGTCTAAAAACAGCCAAGTCTCAGGATGCCCAAACTTGGACGTGCTTATGGTCTTAATGGCCTGATCCAAAGATGTCTTGATTTAGATAAGGCCACATTATATCTACAACGTGTCATGAATTTATAGAGGGTCATTTTTTAAATCAAAATAGTTTACTATATCAGATGTGCCTCGATTAATGAGAGGGGTCGAGTTGATAATAACGCGTTCCATTAAATAATCAAAGATACGTTTGTTCACTATGAAAGGTCGTGAAAATGAGTAATACGTTGAGTGTTGGACGGGTGATATCTACAGTGTGTATCAACATTTCTTATTGTATTTATTATGGATGCTTGTCCAAATACCAGTAAATACATAATGAACACAATGAATTCATGAAAAACATTAAGAATTAGATAACAAGTTGGAGATCGTTGGTTGACCCATGTTGTTCCTTCGGGCAAATAATGTACAATTTGATAGAGCTCGGTCAATCAACATATCTCGAATTTGTTGTTTAAGATATATGTAGGCCATGCTATTTCTAATCTAAGAAACTACGTCATGCAAAAGTTACCTCCGTTTCCCTCTCAAGAAGATGTCCTTACCAGTGATGTGTACTTGGACATAGGTTAATAGTCACACCATGTAGAAACTTTACATGTGCAGCATGCAAGGAGACAGTTATCAATAAACACACAGAATATGGAAACAAAAAAAAATAATAAAACGAAACTAGTCGAACAAATAATATTGATCGGTTTCTATCATAGTGGCCTTAATACTCGAATGTGTCAATTTACGTTTTTGGACAAACGCCTGCCAAGTGGGTGGGGAGTACAACTTCTTCACATCGTTGCATGTACGTAAATTATTAGTTGGTGCGAAGAGACAAACGATGCTGTGAAAGTAATTATATGGACCACTCCCCAACTATGAAACCGGACGAGGTGTTTGTGATATATTATGGTGTTTACAGGATTTCACATTTGCGCAAGCGGAGGAGATACCGTGGGTCCGTTCGCAGAAGTATTCATAGGGGCCCATCTGGGAGCCAACCCGCAACACCACTGAAACTTTAACCAAAGTCGGTATAATATTTTGGGACCGGCGAAAACTACTGGGGAATTCGTGTTTGCACCGATTGAATTTTGTTAAAACTCAGCCAACCTCATCTATACCTACTTCATATTTCGACTTGTTTCGACAAGATATCAATTATGGATGGAATTTTCTAGAATTTAAGCACAGGCGCACAATCAAATCTGGAGGCTAGAATCTAAATTAAGAAATATGAGAGGAAATCTTGGTTTCTGAGCACACATTTTTCCGGGTTTCGGTTGAGTACAAAGCTATCTACCTAATTATGCTAGTTAAAAGCGAAATCGGACACTATCGGTAGAAAACTTCGATCATGCTATCAATTTCAAGTGTTACAACTAATAATTTAATCATATTATTGAAAGCAGCGCTAACAATAGTCATAAAAGCGTCCATTCAACCAAATTTTCGACAAACTGTCCACAACTTTAGCAAATGTTTGGATATTCAAACTGCTATTTTTGAGAATTTTCTTTATCATAGTTGGTAGTGATTTTTATTATTTATTTAAAAATATGTCTGAAAAATAAGATTGAAAAAAAGTCAAACATCCTTCAAAGTTGTGCCGAATTCCGAAATTTGGAAATTGAGGGTTGAAAAATTGGAAATTTCCAAATATCCCAACAACACAGCCCAAATAAAGCTCAAGCTTTTATATTAGGTGCAGTCAACATATTTTGGTCATTATCGCCAAACAGGAACTCAGTGAAAGTTATTAAAGAATTGTTATGAGGAAACCCTATCACATTTTATTGTACAACACGACGAATTACACCCGAAGATTCCACATAGTATGTATTACACTTCTGGGAATCATCGAATCAAACAACAACATTTAGATCAAATAGTAGGTATAGAGCAGAATGCTGATTCAAATTTCACTTATGTGAAATTGAGTTTCCTGTCCCGAGATACTTTTCGTGCCCATGGAAAGAAAGTCATTTCGGATATTCGTTGGTAGTATGGTAGCCAACTTTATTATTAGCTATTAACGATTTAGATTGGTATTTGGCGTTGAGTGGTACATTAATATCCGGTTTATTGTATCAGGAGGATTGATTGACTGATACAAAATAATCCAATCCCTACTAAATATTTAGAGACCTATCAAGTAGATAATAATATCCTGCATGTACAAAATATTATTTAGGGCAGCCAATAGCTCTTTTCAGCCAGCGAGCACTGGATAATACTCAATGTCTTCAGGTAATCGGGTTCGGTCAATTGATGTTTCCACGTTTTCTCAAAATGAAATTCATTACTCGAAATATAAATAACTACTCTAAGTACTGCTATTTTCCCCAGACGGTTTTCAGATACACTGATAAATTTCCTTGATCCATTCAGTTTTCATACAGGCGAATTTTAAACACTTTCTCTGGAACGATAAGTCTCGAGTAAGCGTTTCAAAAAACATAACTGGGATAATAATATTATATCATTCGCTGTATCTAATTTACTATTGGCTTCTATTTCATTTAGCTTCATTTAAATGCCCTCTTCTTTCTAAACTCAGTTTCTATACTTTCAATATAAAACCATGGATGTGCATATTCCCTCATTGCATAAAATAAAGCCCTTTCTTGAGAAATGGATGATTAGCTCATTTTTAATAAGAATGGAATAGTACACAATGGCGATATAAAAAAAAGAGAAATTACTACCACAGACCGGGTTTCGCAAATGATATTTTCTTATCTATTTTCTTCTTTATCGGGTGTTGAATAATTGGCTTCCCTGTCCCCTTTGCGTCTGAACGTACCAGACACACCTTCATTAAATAACTTTCAAAAAGTTTAGGTAAGTCTGTAACTATGTCATTCTGGTCTAGGTAACGAATAAAAGCATAGACAATGTTAGGGGAGATATTGAACGTGTATATAAGAGCGAATTTTCGACGAAATAACTGATTTTATGTAAAATGTCTCTATTTTACTGGTTTTATAAAAAATGTTGTCTCCAATTTTTGCCGATTAACACCTCACTTTATAGATTTTTCAACGCTGAACACGATGGTGAAGACATAATTAGACTAGAGCAGATGAGCCTTGAAGAACGTTTCAAGTAACAACCATGTTTCTTCATCTTCAAAGTGCTTCATTTTCAGAAGGAAATAAGGTCTCGCAATTCTGGCTTCATTATCGAGTTAAACGTGAAAAAACCTTAAAATGAGGTGTCACTTGTCAGGCCGGTTCATTTTTGCAATTTACGGGTAATTTCTTCCCCCTAAAACTCCCCAGTACCCCCCTTAGAGTGGTCCAATTCTGCACATCTAAGAAATGAGCCATTTGATTGCCAAGGCAGATTTTTTTGTGCAAATTTGAACGTTTAATCTCAAGTCTATCGAGAGTTATCGTAAGGAATGACACATTGTTTCATTCCATACGATAACTCTCGATAGACTTGAGATTAAATCATGTCATGATCGTTGGTGTCTAGGATGGTCTGAAACGGATTTTGTTGTACAACTTTTTTGGAAATTTGAGTTTTACAAATTTCGGACCGAGAACAATAGCTTCCTTTTCTTCGAAAATTCGCTAAAATTAGATAATAGATGTATCAAATACATGTAGCAAATTTTGCTGTTTAGCAACCCTACCACGTGTATCAAACTGCACCGCATGAGGATGTATTAATGTATTTATTTGGATTAATAGCATATTTGTTTTCATTTGGATACCATTTCGACTTCTACGCCTTCCTCATTGTTACAATAAAAGATAACATGGATTGCTATAACAAGATCGCCAAGTAAAACAGACTGCAGGTTTGATATTGAAACAGGTACGCAAATCAGGTAGGAGTTTCCCGTCAGTTGATCAGTTTGTTTCCTAGGAGAGTGTTTCTTTGTATGGTTTGCGGCATGAAGGGGGGGGGGGGGATTCTATGGTGTACTTTTACCTTGTTGCAGAACCACATTGAGGAGAGACAAATATCGATTATTGCCCGTTTCTGTAACTATGTGTGGAGGCAAAAATGTTGTCGTAACAGTGTAGATGTCATAACAAAATACAAGGGATTCCAATAACTGAAAGTAAAGGAAGACGGCAAATGATAACTCTTTCCGACGATCTGGCGCTTTCTATTTCCGACCGCAGTTTTGCCTTGACCCTTAGCAAGAACCATAATGATATCTCGTGGCAGCGTTTGCTCCGCCCAGATAAAAACAGATCAATCCAGGGGGGGCTATGTTGGTTTGGACGTTATCGCAGTTAGCGTGAGACAATGTGAAGAAGTGGAGATCGTTGAATTGTTGTTGAAATTTTCAATACGGGCAAAGGACTCGCAAGTGTGGGATATAAGAAAAATTTGGTATACTACGCGCATTCAGATCAATAATGATACTTGATGACGTGTGTAAGCGGTTATAAAGATACCTAGTGATAGATTAGTCCTGCGGGCCAAAGGAACATGACTACCGTCAGTATAATACTGATCATCATTGCCTTGAGCGGCGTTCAAAGTCGCAAAGACTTCACTCCGACGGAGCTGGCAAAAGAGCTGATGTCCAAAAATGTGTCCGCCTGGGAGATCCCTTGGCTGGTCTGCGTCGCTAACCAGATGTCAGGCTTAGTGACAGGATACACACACGGGTCTTTGATACCATTTGTAACTTCAGAGTCTCACTACGGCCTCTTCGGTATACCCGACAGCCTGGTGTCTGAGCCTGGTGCTTGCCGCGGCTTCAATAAAACCTTGGCGTTGGATGACGCTCCGGAAGATGACGTTCGATGCCTCAGGGAGTCTTTAAACTCCTTACAACCCCCACGGCTGGCAGCGCTCATCAAACTCTTGGACAAATCCATCAGCGTATCGAATTGTTTGGACTATTGGAAGCAACTTCCGCCGTGTTATTCGTTGGAAAACGCTACGACCTTGCCGTGCATCGCTGCGAAGCCAACTGTCTGCTCGGACTACTCAGGTTATTTCACGTTCCTCCTGAGCTCGATTTTGGTTATGACGTCACTGGGAATAATTTATTTGTCGAGTCGAATAGTGAAACCAATCGACAAACCTGTCACGCTTGGAACTGTCAGTTTGACAATATCAAGGAAATGAAAAGGTCCGGAAAATTTCGTCTCCAAATAGAAGATGGTTAATAACTCGTGCTGAGTTGAATATGATTGATACAACTCAAGGGATGGATTTAGAATCGGATCATTTGCAACTGTGAGGATCAGTCAATCGATCAATCAATCAATGGGTTCAATCAAGTGAGAGAACTTCAGTGTTCAGAGCTACTGTGAAGATCAGTCAATCGATCAATCAAACAATGGGTTCAATCAAGTGAGAGAACTTCAGTGTTAAGAGGTACCTGTCTTTTAAACAAAGTGAGTTTAATGATTACTTTAATTTTCCAAACCTGAATGATGCGGACTGGAACAGTGTGTTAGAGTACATCTCCTATGTGAATTTCTCTCGACATGAACATCAGAGCATGATCACATTAACTCCTACACCTAATAGTAACAATATACAGTATAACAAATAATAATACCTACAAAGGTTGGATTTTTGTTTTAAACTAATAAATTAAGTCTGAAAACGTATTCTATAAGTCAGAACCGATGTTCAAAGTGCAAAGCTAGACGAAGTAATAGAAAGTGAGAGTCAAGTCAATAGCCATGGTGCAAGTGTAGCCTACTGTAATGAAACTAAATAGACTGGATCTTAAGTTTGATATGATTTTCATGAAATTAATATGAAACCAATGACTCGCTAGTGAACGCCAGAAAATATAGGATGGGGGGATTGGGGGATATGGGAAGTGCAGCCGAAAGTATTATTGTAATTTTGATCATATTCATATGGGAAACAAATTTGTCCAAAATCTCTTCGATTTCGGAGGACGATAATTTGTTTCTTGCAATCACAATACTTCCGCTTGTTGGTACACTCAGAACTTGCTCTGAATTGTGCTCCGAATCGGCTTGCGCCAACGGGTAAGAGCCATAGACCAATAACTAGTCATATTCGTCCATGAAGAGGTTCGGAAATTGAAATGTAAGTTCCCAATGGTCTCCATTCACGAAGAAAATTCAGTTGACGTTTATAAATTATTTATAACTGAATTTTCCAGTTGAAACGTCAACTGATATAATACTCAACAACACAATGTGTCATATTCGCCAATAATTAGCGAATATGTGTTGTTGAGTATTATATCAACTGGATCTCAATGAGATGATATCTCATTGATGATAGAATATTAGGGGTTAATTGAGAGAGCATTAAGCGTTTGCGTCTTTACGCGGGATACATATTATGTATCCCGCGTAAAGACGCAAACGCTTAATGTTCTCTCAATTAAACCCTAATGTTCTATCATCAATGTTGGTTTCATTGAATACTTCCTGTTTAGCTGTAATAGGGAAAAGTTCGAAGTTGCTCACGAAATCAAGGAGACTATTGTTGATACTTTTATCAGGTTCAACTATTATTTTACTGGTGAAATTACAACTTTTAGGCATTATACCTTAATGTCGCGGTCCGCCAAACACATATAACATCATAATTAATCAAGTTGGAATTTGATTGACTGTTATTGGCAAATAAATCGAATAACGTTATTTTAATAATTATCATTCTGTATTGGACCCTACTTCGTATAGTTTAATTGATTTATAGCAATTTCTTGTGAAAACTCAAGTAATGTAATAAAAAAGTAATAACAAGTAATAAACAAGCTGTTGAGAATGGAATATGCGTCAATTTTTCAAGTAGCATTTCGGATGGTGTTTCTATACGGCAACGGAGGGCTTTCACTTCAGATCAAATTTTAGCGAATTGTCAAAGAAAAGGACGCTATGGTTCTCGCTCCAAAATTTTTAAAACTCGATTTTCTGAAACATTTGTATACCAAAACAAATCTGTCTTAGCAATCGAAAGGCTAGTTGGTATATGGCCAGAATCAGGCCAATCTAAGGGGGGTTTAGGGGAATCTTAAGGGGGGAAAATTGCACATAAGTTACCAAAATGAAACAGTCTGACAAGTGATTTTAAAGATTTTTTAATACTAAATACAATGGTGAAGTCACAATTGCGATATATCTAACTCCGTTCTCAAACTGGAGCACTTTGAAGGCGAAGAAATGTGGTTGTTACTTTAGATGTTCTTCACGGTTCACCTGCTGATTATCTGATTAGCAATAGATACCGCAATTCTGACTTCAACATGTTCAGCGTTGAAAAATCTATAAACTGAGGTTTTACGTGACAAAAAGGATACAAAATTGGTTATAAAAACTGTAAAATGGAGACATTTTCCATAAAACCAGTTATTTCTACGAAAATTCGCTCTTATAGACTTGTTGGATGACTGTGGATTTTCAAGTCCTACAACTATTGAATTGGTGATCTGTGTGTATATTTAAACAATTATTAGTACTAAACAAACTTTGGTGAACAAATGAATAGTAGCAGGTTGGTGGTAGGGTAGATGTTGAGTGTGCATCGTATCTGGCAGATCGGAAACCTCTGCCTCCGATCACCCGATGCGTGTCCCGTTTGAGGGGCCTTCGAGCGAGAGCTGTTTGCAAACCGAACATTTCCTTATGAATCCCAAAGATAAGTGACCTACGTACATAAGTGGAATTCATTGTGGTATTTGACCATTACGATGAGTGAGTGGAAGCAGTACTAAGGTGAATGAACAACAAACATCAACATTCAGCTCGATTGAGTGGAATGAGAGCGGTGCCTCCTAATAACTTTACCTCATATCAATAATAGAGAGGTGGGGCATCTACAGTAAGTCGATGGTGAGTCGTATGGAAGTGGCTAAGATACTAGAAAATGTGGTGGTGGGGTAATCACTATTTGTCAAGCATCCATTACATTTACCTACTTTTGCCTACCTCTCGTGGTGGAATTGACGATACGTGGTTGACGAAAATGCCATCATCAATTGAAATCTACGAAACATTAGCAGAGAACAGGAAACGTTGAAATTAAGGGGAAATACTACAGAACACCTAAATATAAAAGAATGTGCGAAGTTGTTTATTGGTAGAACTTGATCGGCAGATGGGTATCGTGAATGGAGTTGATGATGAATATACAAGTTATGATCAGTTTTAATGCTTTGGCTGTATGCTATTTCGATGTTTGGCCAAATATTTGTCAACTCAATGGACACTAACGCCCACAATCAAGCAAACCGAAAGAAAAAAAAGAAGAAAAAAACATATATATATCGTAACATCAACTGTGTGAGTGTATAGCTGTTGCACAGGGCGGTAATGATACTCAGGCGGCTCAGGCACGCGATCAATGAGCACGCAGCACGACAACCGGACGCACGTCAGATCAATAAAATGAAGTTGTCTAAATAATTAGTTTATTCGTTTCATACGTTGAGTAATAGGTATGGAAACCCTCTGGTGTCACTTGAGTGCATGCACGAGCACCTTAGAAGTGGTAAATCCTATCCATAATTACCTATTAGGCTCACACGATAACGTTTCGTGTGAGTACGAATCCTCTCTAACCTGGACGTGTATTTGGCTTTGGGAAAAGCAAATAAATGCTATATAATTATATGGCAATGACCTATATGGCTTATTATGACAAAGAGGTCTTTCGGATCTTTGCGTCAGCCAGTAGTTCTTGAGGTGTTTACTAGGTGAGAGTTGGCGGCCGAAGTATTGTCTGCTCGGTACTGTTGAGTTGCGAACATTATAGTAAGGACCCTGTTCACGAACCGAACTTAATGACTATCGAGCAAGTCACTTAGAGTTGCACTAAAGGCGAATTTTCTTCCATTTAACACATTTAACTCAAAGTTTAATTACGTGAAAGTGTTACGTGAAAATGTTACACTTTCACGTAATTAAACTTTGAGTTAAATGGAAGAAAATTTGCCTTTAGTGCAACTCTAATATATTATATGTCATTATGTTTCCAGGACTCACGATTATTCCCGTAGTACACCTTTGCACTTCAATTCTACCAATTCTGCACCTACCAATGTTTTCATCCATGATTTTTTTCCTCTGACTGTTTCAAGCTGAAATAAGTTTAAGTGTCGGGAGTAAAATAAGAAGTTAACTAGTTGGTGGAAAGCGAAGGTTTCAGCAAGTTTTCGTTTCTGGGTGTCAGTTTCTGGGTACCTAAATGAAAAACTCTGCAAATTCGTCCACAACGGTTTATTATCTTCTGAACAGATCACACCGTTCTGTCTAGATTACTGATCTGATACAACCAACTTGTGTGACCTATAACTATGCGGAAAAAATGGAGTAATGCTCTAAAATATTTGTCCTAATAGGTGTAATGTAGAGGGAGGGGATGTCTCTAACTAGCTCAGTGATGGTTTATAAATTATTTAGGAATATATATAATTTCGAAAAACAATAGGTGGCTTACATTCGAGTTTCTACGGGTGAGTGGTCTTAAAACATTCTCAACATTACAATCTATTTGAAGAAGTTCTACAAAAACTACACCGTTTCATTTAAAAATCGAGATAATATCTCGATTTATTATGAGGTTTTCAAAATGGATTTTTTTCTTTTATTAGATATTTTCAGACTATAAGACTTTCCAAGATGAGTTGATTTAGAATATCGAATAATTTGCTTAGTAAACCAGCAAATTTTGATGGGGTTAAACAAATGCTTTTCTTGGTCGATTCCAAAGGTTCATTGTCGAAGATAAACCAAAATCTGTTATGAGTGTCTTATTCAATTATTATTCAATTTCGGAAAACAATACATGGGTCGAATTCGAGTTTTTACGGGTGAAACCGGTCAACATCTATGAATTTGTTTGGGGTTCTTCAAAATCGACCCTATAAAAAGAAACGTTTCGTATCTTCGGTTGAGTATTCAAAATAATAAACGTAAGGTGTTCGTCAGTCGATCCACCATGGGGAATTCTATCATAAGGTCATGCAGTAACACTGACACTTTCAGTAGGTAATCTCACTACTAACATGAATAGTTAGTGGCAGTAAGAATTTTGATGAAATGATCGCCTAGCTTTGTTAGTTACACTCCCACAGTGAGTCACGAAAAATGAAACAATTATTGTCTTCTGGTAATTAAAATGTTTGTTGAAGGCATTATACGGGTTACACGTACATTGGGGCACGTTCAACAAGAAACGTGATTGGGCACGAAACATGATTGCCGATGGGTTGACACTGGGATTTGTGTTTGGATCAAACTATGACAACTCAAATGTTTGTGAAATGGTGTTTTAACATTTTAATGTTTTTACACTGACACAAAAAATCGAAAAGCGTCACCAAAATGCGTGACACCAATTCTGATGAAATTAGCGCAAATACAACCAATGCGTTACTGCGGAAGTTTATCTTCGCCATTTTTTATCATAAAAACTTTTTGAACAGTTTAAATCGTTCACCGCTTTTTGGAAATTTCTTGATTCATGTTAGAAATGAACACATTTCACGCTGCCAATTTTTGCCGCCATACATCCCAGTGTTGTCACGTCATTGTTTACTATGTAACAAATTTTTTTCTCCCCACATTAGCCTACCAGGCAATATTGTGAATAAACTGATTGATTGAAGAAAAAACAAGCGAGAATGATTCTTAGATACCTACCTATTGTCAAGAAAAAGCTTGTGATACAACATGAAAATGTCACTGTGTTGCGGACTTGTACGCAAGCTGACGAGATGTTTTTTTGATGATTTTCACTCAAGTCGAGCTCGATCATTGTTCAATTCTCAATGCAGTTTATGAATAAGACGCTTTTCCTTGGCACCGTTGCTAATGCTATACGAGGTTGGCACTATTATGCTTGCTGCAGGGTGCCAGCAGTTTTGGTCGTGAGGTACCCACATTCAGACCCTGGTCGAATCGGTATTGATTCCCACTCTTTTCATTTAACCGATGACGCCTACTATCCCTCCAGTTGCCCACCTGAAAGGTGCATTGCTGTAGGTGTCGACTTCACTTCGCAACAGTTGACATCCTGGTGATACTGAGCGGCACCATCGGTTCCGAGTCCTATAAATGATCTGGCAACCTTTCTTTCACACCAAAACGCATGATGACATGCAACATAAAAGATACGGTGGTCGAACATATTTCTGCCTAGTTTTTTAGGGCAGAAAATGCGCGTGGAAGTTGAGTAAGTAAGGAATCTCTGCAGGAATATTCCACAGTATTAACACCCGCACCATTCACGACCCTTGAAAAACGAATAGTGAGCTTTTGTATGAGCCCATATCTTCCTGAATATCGAGCGAATAGTGGGCTTTTGTATGAGCCCATATCTTCCTGAATATCTAGAGCTTCAGGTGATGCTAAACTTGCTCCATTTCCAACGAGGTTTTATTGTGAACAAATAATTATCGTGTTATGACGAAACACATAAATCATGTGTAGCTACAGGAGTTCAAGTATTTTGTACCAATATATCTGAAACCAGTCATCCGGTACAACTCAAAACTGAGCAGGCCTGTACGAATGCGGTTTGTACAAGGCATTTGACTTTTGTGGAGTTCAATCCTGAAGCTGTCAAGTGGGTAAATGTTTTTGATCATTTCAACTAATTTTTATTTATTGATATATTCTGAGGTTGAGTGGATACTTGAAATCGATGTGGTATTCTAATGTTTGAGGGGAACATAGGAAGTCGCAAAACGTAAGTGTGTGCTCGTTGCAAATTGTAAAACTGCAGAATGATAAATCCTATTGTAAACGCCAGCATCTGATGGAAGAAGAAAATGTATCTTCCAAGAAGTGAATAAGAAAACTCAACTAGTAGAGCTGAATTTCACATCCCAAGTACTCCTATTGCTCGTAGTTACAACTTGCTATTTGGTTTGCTTCTATGCCTAGAGGCGAAGACAGAGTTCTCCGAAAGATATCATTGGTTTACTGTTTTCAACCTACGAGTAATCTAAGGATCCTTTGGAAATGTGACGGTTTACGTTACGTAACGTAAACCAATGTTACGTTACATGAGCGCCAACAACAGCGATTTCGGTCAATATGTAAAGATACCTACTACTTGTGCCAAACAGGTCTCGAACTGGTTTTCAGATATTTGAGGAATAATGATTGAGATTGACTTATTATTGGTGTATCTCGTTATAACATACCTAATTAATTTCTGATTTATTCGTCTTTCCAAATGTGTATACAACAATAATTTATATAAAGAAGTAACCACCAACGAATATTCAAAATTAACTTTTTCAGTAGACACGAAATGTTGGTACATATATCAAACAGGTCACTGATATCATAAAATCAGCTGTTTTCCACCATTACCCTAAAGTTCAATCGTTTGATTCACGCTCAACTCGGTTCTACCTTCGAGCCCTATTTGCGTACTTAGGCTGGTTGTACAAACGCTTCGAAAGGTCTTAAAAGTGCTCTTGATCGGAATTTACTTAAATTTTTTTTTATAAAAAAACAATTCCGTTCCATTTACAAATTATGAGATTTACAAATTATGAGACGTTTTGAAAAAGTCTACTCCCAGTTTCCACCCCTTCCTGTTGGCCGGGAAGTTAAGACGATTTGCAAGAATTCTCGGCCTGGTCGGAACCCTGAAGAATAATAATCCAAAATTACCCAAACAGACCTAAAGACGCTGTAATCGCCTATGAAATATGAGCTTTTTCTAAAATATATACGTTTCTTCTCTTTACAATCTTACTGAGGGCCATCAAAATTTCTTCCTACTCAAGTTATTTCTTCTTAAATTCTGTAGGTTTGTGGTTTTTGTCGAATTGATGTAGTTTCTTGGGCTTTTATAAACTAACTGTACAAAGGCTTAAAACAGCACATCTGCCATAAATTCCAACGAAATTCGAAGGAATTGATACAGATCAAATTGACGAATGAATATGATGAAGTAGATGTCAAATGACAGAAAGATGGAAAGACAGTTGAAAGTGAAGTGTATGAATGCAGTAAGCGCAAAATAAGTAATAATGAAAACATATGGATAAGAAAATGAAGATATGAACTGAGGGCAGGTGTAGGAGTGTATGAGAAACAAAAACTGTTATGGGAGCGGTATTTTTCGTGGATTGTCTCGAAAATGTTTGTCTGAATTCAAACAATGGTGGGGGAATCGAATGATTCACAACTACACATTAGTGGCGGGAGGGGGAGTAAGATAGAAGGTTGAATAGAGAGACAGATAAATGAAAAGACGAAAAAGTAACGTCATTTGGTGGGAACGTCTACCCCACATCGATACAAGGCTCAAGGTTGGAGTAAATCCTGTTACCCCGGCCACAATTTCGATCGAATCCGTACGATATTTTTTCTCCGTTCAACTTTTTTCCTTTTTACTTTAGAGGTATATTTGATGGATTAAACGATGCATTGAGTTGGTACAAACCAAATTCTCGTTCATAAAGTCTAACATGAGAGCCTCTAGGCTCGACATCAACGGGACTCTAGACTTAGCCATTATCTTCAAATAGGTTCCCCTGGAAACAACATTAGGAATAAACAAGTAATATTTGAGATGGCGTTTGTGAGGAATGTGCGGAATATCATAGGAAATGAAGGATTCAAAGGAGTCATGGGAGGAACAACAGAAAAATCGTTAACAATTTGTAATTATGAAGCGAGAAAGCCCGTGCATATATTTTATCTTGATTCACCATTATATCATATAGTTGTTGGTAGATATGGAAAAAATTAGAAATGTACCTGTGTAAACAGCTTGTTATAGCCCTGGTTGTAGCCTATCATATTGCGACATGATCCTGATTTGGTTGTTGCAGTATGGCGAATGGAGGGCAGACCGCAGGTTAGCGAAGGCTAGCTCCTTGCCAGGCACATGGTTATATTAAACCCGCACGACACTAGAGTCTTGCACGACTGCTACTCCGTTTACCATCAAAAACCCTCACACTCGAATGAAAAACTTTCAAATACACACTACGGGAGGCCCGATTCGGAAAACCGAGCTCCACCACGGATGGCGATGACACCCGTTCAAAAGACTGAACTATACTTGACGACACTACCTATAAACCATAACTGCGTCACAATTTAAGCACTCCAGGAGAAAAAAAATTGAAAAGAAACTAAAGTACTCAAAAAAGGTTATTTTCCCGCTTTTCAGTTCAGTTTTGACCTGAAGAGACAGATATAAAAGGGTGGCCCGTTGTGTTTCGGGGAACAGTGATGGAGAGTTGAGGATGGTAGTGCGCATGCGTGGGTATCGATCCTGTGGACAAAGACCCATACTCAGCCGACCTCAGAACCCCTCTCCCTCACCCACACAGAAGGGATACCCGCCCTTTTCCATCCCTTCTCCCTGCGTTAATTCTGACGATCGAGCCCCCTGTTACTGGGTCCGTCCTTGCGGCTAAGCGCTGATCTTTTTTTTTTTCTTGAAAAAATCTTTTTAATTTTGACAATAGAATGAAAAAATGAAGTTCCGTTTGAACCCAAATACTTACAGAGAAAATTGGTGTTACATATATTTTTATGGAATCATCTAGTGGTGTAGAAGGTGGGAGACTTTGGGGATGACCTAGTTTCACTCTTCCGTGATGCCCTGTGCCGCAGTACTGTAGACGTGAACGCCTACCACGGAACCAAACGACATGTTAATAGCCGTTGCATGTTTTGAACTTTTTTTTTTTCGCTCACCACGAAAGTTTGAGTTACTGCAGTCTTTATTGGTGGAAAAATAAAAGGCTAAAGATCATGGATCAACAACGTGTTCTGGTTGACAGGAACAGCTCAGCATAAAATGGAGAAACGATTACTCTACTACCTACGACAACATTTCAACGCTTAATCTTTGCATCATATCTGTTGGATTCTAACATAAGTCGTCAACAGCGGACCGACGAAGACTTTCTTGAAGACATTCTGTCTGTTAGAGAGCTTTCCACAATATAGCAAAGATCTTATGAAAAGTAATTAACGACTGCACAGTTAATGAGGAAAACACATAGCATCAATTTAAAATAGGTTGACTGGGTTGAATCCTGCAGGCCCTTAAGAGCCTTGCTCGTCCCAGTTTAATGTTGAAAGATAGACAATTATTGTCTATCTTTCAACATTAAACTGGGACGAGCAAGGCTCTTAAGGGCCTGCAGGACCTAGGTTGGAAAGTTTTTGAAGGATATCTCAGGCTGTGATTGACTTAGACTTTTGAAATAAATTTCTGAATTCGCTATATTATGTAATAAGAAAAATCCCCCTTCTTTTTCTTGGATGTCTTGGCGCTTCTATAGTGGCGAACAACCCCCCACCCCCATGCATTTCAAAACTTCCAGTCAATTACAGCCTTGAGGAAGCCACGAGAAAACTACAGGAATCCGTGAACAGTATCCATCAATAGACCAAAAAATTGAGAATAAAACTTAACGAAGCAAACTCAACACACATTAACTTTACATACAGGAAAGTGAGCCCAATACCTATAGAAATAAACTCCCGAATCGTCCCTTATTCTGATACTGCTAAGTACCTTGGAATGACTTTGGACACCAAGCTCCGCTAGAGGTAGCACGTAAAGAAGAAGAAGGAAGAAATCAACCTAAAATTCAAGAAGATGTACTGGCTCATTGGGAGAAAATCCCAACTGCCTATACATAACAAAATTCTACTGCACGAGCATGTGATCAAACCAATTTGGACTTACGGCTGCCCGTTATGGGGCTGCACTAAGAGGAGCAACTTGAAAATAATCCAAACAACGCAAAACAAAATTTTCAGGAGCATAGTTAATGCCCCCTGGTATGTTCGAACGAATGATCTCCATCGCGACCTTAAAGTAGAGATGGAAAACGAAGTTGTTAAAAATCGAGCAACGGCCCATTAAAACCGTCTCCACAAGCACAGGAGTGAATTGGTGAGTGAAGAAAGCCAGTAGAAATTCTGCGTCAAACATTTTCTATCTTCACGCGAAATTCCGTCTGACCCCCAGAAGAAAGCCAGATCCAATTTAATGAGATATGTTCCGATGAAATGGTCGGGTATTTGTGAATTATGAGAAGAAATAGTTCAATCATACGAGGCACCTGACTTATGTGCAAGAGTCGAAGGAGCCACTCAAACATTTCCACAACTCCAGCCAGGTGAGGTACGTATGTAGATTCCACTGCCTGTCCCGAAATTTGGAAATGCGAGTCGAACGAGTGGACTGGAGCACAAGCTCTTGAGCCAACTAACAAAACATGACAATCGCGCAGAACGTCGAAGTGGTTTGAGTGGCAATGAGGTTCAGATTAGCGACTCACGGTCGATTCTATTACAGTGTTAGGATCTGACCACCATACGAAGCTACCATATCGTACGATTTCGAGGAATGCACTGTACCTAACGTCGAGAGACTTCAAATTGAAGGCGTAAAACGTTTCGTTGGATGATAATCAATTACAGGATTTATTATTGAAAATACTTTGCTGAGTGTGGAAACCACGAATCTCATTACAAACGCCATCGTCATTGCAGAAAACTTGGCCAAATCTAACCGATGATCGTGCAATGGTGTACCTACTCACCTGAATGTAGGTACAATTGATCGTAACCTATAAGCGGGCTTTTTCAAAAAGTTGTTAAAAGTACTTATAATTATTTTAAATTAGTATTTAAAAAATTAAATTCGAAAAAAATGAATTTAAATGCAAAACTCTAACATATCATCAATTTTACGTTCTCAAATTTGCCGTTTTCAAATTTAAAATCGACCGAGAATTGCGGCTGTCGTTTTTAAAGTAAACATTCCCCAAAAGTGGTGCGAACTGTTAAAAAAGTTTCTTATTATATTCCGGTCGGATTGGCTTCAAACTCAAAATGCTAGTAGTGAACATTTTGATGCGAAAAGGATTTTTCCCTCTCGAAATAGATTACAGCTTTCCAGTACCTCGGCGAAATCTGGATCAACAATGTAAAATTAATTCTTATGCACTTCTCGGCGCTAAGGAAATTCGTAGTCGTTTCATTTTGAGTTGCAAGACACATTGTTTGTCTCAAAATCGATCGTCAGAGAGCATCATTTCAACCGAAGTATGCGGAAAAGGGAGTTTTCAGTAATTCTGTCTGAAGAACGGCAATATTTCCTGAGTTCTTGGTATTCATAAAAAGGCTTCTCCAAACATTATCGCGAGCGAGGTCACGAACTCTTCCCTACTCTGGAGCTAGTTTAGAGTTGATGAGACGGTTAGAACTGGGTCGCGGAGGGGCTGTGGGTCTCTTTATACACATAAAAGAGGCCTCAAGCTCGAGAAAGGACGTAAATAATAATTTTTCCAGCTCCTCCCATGCCTTGCTACAGGAAAGCTTGAACTGGGTCCTGACGATAAAGCACTAATGATGAGCTCCTTTTCACTGCTTCCAACTCCAAGTAATTTGAGAGGTGAGGTTTTGTAAAACATATTCGGAATTTCAATGATTCCAACTGATATACAATACTAACCGATCAACAATATTGTTGTCACTGATGTATTGCTTCATCATTATACCAAGTTTTCTTTGATTGGACGCACCAAACTTGAGGGTTCTCGACGCCCTTTTAAATGAAGTATGAACGCTCGTATGTTCCACTACTTTTGTACCGCTAACCAATATCAAGGTAGAAGAATGTTACAGCAATGCGCTGGGATACTTTCCAAAGAGCGCGGCGAACTGCATTTCTCGCGATTCAACGTATAAAACTTGGCAATTATTTCTCTCCACCAAATCGGGCTGAAATAAATGATAATTTTCTCCATCTTCGCGGTTCCATTTTCGGGATCGTTTGAGACCGTGCCAAAAATGTTGAGAGGGAGTTAGTTTCAAACATTGCAGAGGTTTCTTCGGCATGGCAGATTTTTCATGAATGAAACATTCGTACATACTCCCCTAAAACTTTTATATCAGATTGGAGCTTCTTGGATAAAATACCTGGATAATATAGTTTGATGTAAAAGTTGTGGATGGAATGCTCCCAATTTATCTCAAAATCACGTTGCTCATAATCCCCTCTACCCTACTCGCTACTCCATGCAATACACAATTAGTTTGGCCTTTTCGATAAATAACAGCGGCGTCATTATTAGTTTGCTAGTGTGGATCATTCGAAAATGCGTGTTAGCGACGATGGTTTAAGACTGGAACCAAGGTGTTTACGAGATGACATGTTTACATGTTGGTAGTTAACAATATACGCAAGCAATGAGGTTTATACCTACATAATAATGTAAAGCTAATATTTTAGAAGTGGGGACTTGAGTGATTGGGCTACCGAATCACCCAAGAGTACCCACTTCTATATACCCCCCACTTGAATATCCACAATTCGAAGTTTTTCGAATAAATTTCACTTTCTAACGGTTTTTAGGTAAGAGTAGGTTTGATAGTGACAACTGCTTAACGAGACATTTCACGTAAAATCTCATGCTGCCGAAATACGTACTCTGAGTTCCCACGATTTTAGCGAATTTTTGAAGAATTTTTGAGCTATTGTTCTCGGTCCAAAATTTGAAACAGTCTGACAAGAGACACCTCATTTTAAAGGGTTTTTAATGCTGAACACGATGGTGAAATCAGAATGCGATACCTTATTATGTTCTTGAGATGTTCTTCGCGTTTCATCTGCTCTAATCTGATAACGGAATGAGATATCGCAATTCTTACTTCACCGCCGTGTTCAGCGTTAAAATATCTGTAAACTGAGGTTTTACTCGGCAGAAAATGGAAATAAAATTTGTTACGTATGCAATACCCCTTCCATCCTAAATTTTACTTTGCAAAAAACTAGTCTTGTTTTACTTCTTCTTACCAATACCAACTGCTTCGAAAATTCGTTCACACGATCATGCTGCATGATTGGAACGTTTTGTTATCGAAACAAAAACCGGAAACCTCGAGGTACTTGAACGAGTAGATGCCATTTCAAAAGCACGTTTCGATAACAAGAAGTAAATGGACCTTTTCGTACCAATGCAACTTGAAAATGTTTCATATTTAATAGCAACGCCCAGGATATATTTCAAGACAATTTCTTTGAATTGGACGTTAAAATTTCCTGTGTGACTCCCAGCTCTTATCAATGTTAAACACGTCTTTTTACCGTTTGGTTATTTCATAGATATAACATAATATAATATTATTATGTTGTTCAATGTGTGCAGTATTGAGTAGCATTAAAATTCATTCCAAAATGCACAATGAGGGTGATTGTTTCGGGAAGCTGGTGAAAGCTGGTAGATCAAGTTTTGAAAACTAAAATGTAAGGTAAGAGGGAATTTCGTGAATGGGGTCGACTACAAACCGGAACTCTCAGGTATCTCCTAAATATACCGAGTTGAGTAATCCCTCGGTAAATGTCGGTAGGCTAAAAGCACGACGAACGTGAAGAGACTGTTCGCATCTGGCGTGAACCCCAGGAGACTGATGAGGTAAACACAGCGAGTGAAGGATTTAAAATTCGGCTATAAACATTTATATCGACTCCCCTGACCCAATATTGTTGACAGGAATTCAGTTGGCTGACCTCCAATCCCCTAAGGGGAATAGAAACCTACTGTTGTATCTGTAGTTGAAGAGAACATTTGTTACACGAGTGCCTAAATACGGTAGGAGTAATGTTATCTTAACAGACATCTAATTATAAATGTAGGAATTATTCCAAACGAAGTGATCCACCGTATCAACTCCAAATGTTTACGTTGGTAGCTGCCAGGCTTCAAATTACCTGACTACAAAATGGGGTATGAAATCTGAACGATGAAGAGGAACCGACGGGAACCAGAACTAACTATCTATTTTACTACCGACGGAGACACAGTTTGAAATACAAATGATGATGCTGGGTAGTACGAGGGATTGGATGGCCTTCTTATGGGTTGCATTTTACTAACGGAGCATCTCATTTCAACTATATATATAGATATAGTATATAATATATATTATACAAAAATCATGGAGTCGTTTGCTTTTCAACTGGTTCAAAAGTGAATAGCTTTATACACTTGATCAATCGTCGAATTGTGATGAGGTTCTATGAAATTTGTCATGACCCCAGAAAGGCCGGAGGGTATAAAGTAGGGAAATTAACCCAGACGGGCTCTTCCAAAGTTCCCACCGCCTCAAATGACAGGAATTGATCGGTCAGACCAGCCGGAGAGTTGGAGCCTAATAAACGAAGACTTGCTCGTCAGTTACTCGCCACGACACCAACGTCATCGGCATCAAACCGTCATGGAAAGCCGGCATGGAAAACCCACAAACGAAATTCAGTTAATAAGACATCAAGTGGACATTGTTATGCAATAACCATCTAAGTGCCAAAAATAGTTAAGGCAGGAGAAGGTTTTTTCCAATATGATTTTGAACACGCACTTATATGGTCTATTCACGTCATTTCAAATACAAGAGAGTCAACAGTCATACTAATACTTACTGCTAAACGTGGAACAGAACCCATGGGCTAATTCAGCCAAATACTTGGGAAGGTATGAACCTGGATGCAACGTTGAAGTGGAAACGCCGCGTCAAGATGATGAAAGCTATCAAAATGTCTCTCAGAATTATACATAGGTAAAAACTACTAGTTAACAAATCGGTTATAATACCAAGTTGGACGTATACCCAATCGGAAACCAAAACGCATTTCTAACAGACATTCTGCGATTCAACACGAATGTAGACTGCACCAGCACATCACTCCTAAAGTCCTCTAGCAACTGGATAATTCAATGGAGATCAGGCGACTTGATCGGGCCGAACATTGTGTAGTGAAACCGTGAGACAACGGACTATCTACGAAATGTTTAATTAAGATACAGGCCACTGGGCTTTAATCCTTACAAAATGAGAACAACGGAGATAATTAAGTAGCTACGAGCTCATAAATGAGTTCCAGCTCATACCTGTCCTACCATCTATGTAACTTGTGTACTGTTTCAACAAGTGTCTGTATAATTTCAAGTCATTTCAGACACGTGAGAATCAATTTTGGGTTTAAAAACCCAAAACTAGATTCATTATTAAAAGTACATTTTGGGGAAGCTCAAGATTTCGGTAGTTGTACAGAGATCTTAGTTGGAATTTGTCGGGCTTCATCCGAAAGATAACAACTCTCATAACATCTATGTATAGGGTTGATGTGCATTTATACATCCTTCCAGAAATCCTTCCAGGCAGCTTAGGCTCAACTCATCCTCAGATAAGGTATACTGAAAGAGACACCAGTGATGTCCGGAGGAGCCCTTCGGACCACCCTAGACATACCAGAATGAGCAATCGCAATTATTCAACGTGCAGCTATGCTATGTTACAGTACGAAGGGAATGGAACTCAGAAGCAAGAGTGCTCTTATAAACGTTTCTCGACTACACCCTACCGTTCCTATCCTCCTACCCTTATGACATTTACCTTGAAATTTAATATTGAATGGAACGCACTCTCAGCATGATCTAATAAATGATTTTTAATTGAAGGAAGGAGAGCGTTGAACCAAACGTAAACTACGGAGGTACACGGGACAGAAATCAAGTTGGAAACAAAAACTCTTATCGACAGGCTGCCAGCTACTGCGAAGGAGTTGACGGTTGGTTTCCGACAAATGACGAACGATTCATCATTCATGAATCAAAAAACCAAAGCCATCGCAATCTGACAGATGGAGTACCTATTTCTGTTGGTACTACATCATTGTAGTGGTGATAGCAGGACACTCATATTCATATCGGTCACTCATATTTTTATATGTTCCGTGGCATCTTAGATCAGCTACGTTTATAATGTAACTAGAACTTGATAGCTGATCGGATGTTTCAACTTTGGTATTTGACTATTGTTGTTGCGTTTTATTCCTGCCTCTAGCACAACTACAACGGAAAATTTGGTAATCGTTCAAGTCCTGCATGTACAGATTGGGCAAGGGCTGATGGTATAAATACCAGACAATATGACTCTATACCCCAATCCTTGTGGATTGTGAGGTGGTTCTTTTTTCTGCCAGGGTGGTCAACCTGGGAGTGGTGTTTGGTGAGGACTTTTCTTGGAGTGCCCTTGCGCTGACGTCTCAAGGGAAGGCTCGCTAGGTTTACTTAAAGGGGAAATCAATTGAGGTTGTAAAGGAATATAAGTACCTCGGTGTTACTCTGACTCCGTCGTTGAGCTGGAAAACTCATTTATCTATGAAAAAATCTGCAGCGCAATTCGGTTTAAGCAGCGTGTGGAAGGGTTTTATGTCCAAAAATATTTCCTTTGAAAATAAACTCAAGGTTTTCAATGCTACCGCGAAGTGTGTGATTGGCTATGCTGCGCAAGTTTGGAGTTCCCGTAAATTTGAAGAAGTAGAACGGCTTATTAGATACTTCCTGAAAAAAGTATGGAACTTGCCGGATTGTACTCCTACGTACATGATTCATCGTGAATGTGGAGTAGGGACTTTATTCACAAATTTCCTTGAACTTCACTTAGGTTATATTATAAAGGTGAGTAATATGGAATCTCACAGGCTCCCCTTCCAGGTTGCGATGGAGTGCGTCAGGATTGGCGTCTTTTGGTATGCCAATTGGAAAATTATGGCAATAAAATATGAGGCCGACCTAAATGACTTCGAATTCAAACCGACGGTTGTTAGGGACGTTGCAAATATGTTATTGGCAAGGCATAAAAAATACGAAGCAAATGAGTTTCTAACATCAACACAGCAGTCTGAGGTTTTTTTGTTGTACAAAAGTTTGGACATGGGATTTGTCGTTAAACAAAAGCATGCCAATCAGAATGTAACGAGATTACTGCTAAAAGTGCGTTGTGAACAGCTCAACCTTAATTGTAAAATATGGAATCGCGGTACTCAAGAAGCTAAATGCTCTTTATGTAACACATGTCAAGATGAGGATATATATCATTTTTTATGCGGCTGTCCAGTCTTGTCGGAATTCAGGTTCAAGTACTTTGGTAGGAGCACCTTTGAAGGCACTGAAATGCTATTCTCGGTGACTGTACGCGCCAGATGGCACTTTATAGTTTTATTAAGGAGGCTTGGATGTACAGGAATTCCCTAGTTCAAGAATTTAATTACTAAGTCGAGAAAAAATGTTGTACCTACTATTTATTCTGTGTTTGAGTTAAAAGATAACAAGAAAGAGAGAGAAAAAAAAAATAAAAAAAAATAAAAATAAAAATAAATAAATAAAATAAAATAAAAAAATGATGTACCTACCTACTACCTATGTCGTATAAAATGATGTATCTACTATGTACTCTGTGCTTGAGTTATGAGGTAACCAATTTTATTTTGAATTAAGAGATAACAAATTCGCTAAGAGATAACAAATTTTATTTTGATTTTTGGTACTTACTTCGAGCGGAAGCTAATTATGTATTTATTTATTTTTTGAATGCCTATCTCTTTTCTTTCTACACCGGCAGACTCGGATTCATGGCCAAATTTGCCAAATCCTATTTGTTTTATTTTAAATTATGTTTTTAAACTTTTTTTTTTGGTTTCAATAAAACATTTTTCTTCTTCTTCTTCTTCTTCTTCGGTAGGTTTACCCCCTCGGCACTAAAGCCTAGTCTTGTTGTGGCTCTTACTGCCTTCAATCATTAGTAGGGCTCGGATATTTATGTATTTTAAAACTCCAAATACATTACATAAATAGGTACCTATATATTTCCTCAAAATATGTACAAAATATGTGAAATTCGTAAAATATTTTCCAAAATTAAGTAAAACAAAAATTTGGTGCTTCAAACTTCGGAAACGAAAATTCAGTTTGATACGGAACGCATGAAAATTGCAGAATAATTAGTTTTTGTCGAAATTGTTGCTCACAACGTGAAGTTCCTTCGTCCTGCCTTGACGCGTTAACATGCTGGGGATCTAACCGTGTCCTTGTCCTCAGCCCTGCAAAGTGCACTGTGGCAACTTACCACTGCTCCTCTACGCCTTGTTCCATTCCGATCCAGTCAGCAACCAGCTCCCCCTGTCACTCCCACCCCTCAAGAAGCGTTTGCTGGACAAATTACTAGCCAAACAGTGTGATTACCTGTCCTCCATAAAGTTCTGTTATTTTTTCTTTGATTTTTTCCTATATTTTCGCATAAGAGTCACAGATTTTTTGTTGATTTGGGCTTGTCCCTTATTTTACCCAAATAAATAAATGAATAAATAACAGAAAAAATATATACGTACCTATATAACTAGGAAAAATCCCTTTCTCAGCTCCGAAAAATGTTGTAAAATTGAATTCCTTACACGCCATACCGCCAAAACTCGTAAATAACTAAATGGAAATCAAGACTACCTACTGTCCCAGGACACTTAATAACACCGTTTCTCATCGGCTACTCACGCCGTTTTTCGTTGGATCGCCACTGTAAGGGAGCCTTATATGAAAGATTGTTATTAACAGGAGAATAATTTTCAATAGATTAATAGTTCGCACACCTTGAAAAAGGGAATACCGAGGGAACTACAGCACCGAAATTGGTTCACGGACTGCCGGAGCCATTCACGTGGCTGCTTTACCTATCAGTGTAGGTACGTCCGGAGAAAGGAAAGGAAGATTTACGGCTCAAGTAGGCTTTTCCGATAAGGATCCATGAGCGGGACTAGGTCAGCACCATTTCTGTAACTTTCATAATGATTACTACCTCCCAGGGGAAAAAAATGTTCAAAATCAATATGTTAGAATTACAGTCTACATGAGTGAAGAGATGAGCAAATAAGTAGGTACCTTATAATTTTCAAGTCTTTATGCGGGTTTAAATGGTAAATAATTCGGAGTTGACGATAAGAGGAATTGGAAGCGTGTTGTCGTTCGAAATATTCGCCAGAAGCCAGTTAGGGACGAGAACAAGCAGCCCGAAATGAATTATTTCCAATATGCAACAAGTCGATTGAGCCACTGATAGGCTCAGAACAGCGTCATGAATATGTCAAACGCTCTGCCGTCGCTCACTGAAAGAGCTAAAGGTCAAAACAAAACGAACTGAAAGGGCGGGAGGTCCGAATTTCCGCAATATCCACAAATAAACGGAATGCTCCATCTACAAACGACTTCAAGTTACACGGGAATACAAAATAGCACAATGGTAAAGTTGTGTGAAATGGAACACAAAACTGTGATCATAATATTCATAGATTCAAAATTGCTATTTATAAGATCGCAATTCTGATTTCACCATCGCTTTCAACGTTGACAATTCTATAAATTGATGTGTTACTCGGCAAAAAATGGAGAAACCATTTTTATAGAACCACTAAATGGATTTGCTAAGTAATCACTGTAATTTCACAAAGACGGCGCTCATGTTTCTGTTGAATCAATACTCATAAGTTCGTATCATGATCGAGAGATTCGGCTCATTCAGGTAAAAGGGCCAGAATAGAGACAAAGATTAGCAAATATTCTCCTCACACCCCACTCTTTCCTCATTCTGATAATCTGAGGTGTTAATCAGCAAAAACTGGTTTAATGAGTAGTTCTAAACCTTTCCCAACCACTGTCCCACAACCAAGGACGATCCTTGTACACGAGAAAAATTGAAAGTGTCTCCTCATCAGTCCAACTTTTCGTGATCGCGAGCTTTTAGACAATTGAGTGTTGCAATACAGAAGGTGATTGAGTGCCCGGGCGGCACGTCCACATTACGCCGCATCAGGCCGCCCGGCATAATGTGGACGCTGCTTAAGACCTGCTGTACTCACGGAGGAATGGAGGAAACCTCGCTCTCATATTGCAGAGTAGGTTAGGTATTTGTATTCAAATGGCGGCGATCCGAGTTGTTTGTCCGTTTGTCAACAAAGCACTAGGAGGCACTTGATGCAAATCAGAACCCAAATCCAGAATATGGTGCGCCACTACCTTTGATTAGCTGATTCCGACAGGGGATAAAGATAAATGCATGCTCAAACGAAGGCTGTCGCCTTCAACATTCTATCTTTGATTGACTTTTTGTTGACTTATGACAAAATTTGTCTGCCAAATTTTTCACTGAATTGTACTCCAATTCATCCGACACTGCAGATCACTCTTCTCAACGTTCCAGTTGATGGCAGGCAACCCATCAACATTTCAGTTGCACGTATGGATCACACTATAAACACGTTTTACACTATGGGCAGACCTATTTCTGCTACCGTATGAATGCATTCTTGTTGAGCTCACCTTTATTGTGTTTTTAGCACCCATATTCAACACATTCCTCCTTAGTCAACTGATTTTATGATAGTTACTATCAATCTATCTTGATCATTGATTGTATCTTAAAATGGAAAATATTATTTCGGGAGGGTGAGGGGAGCGAGAGAGTGAAGTACATTTTATCTGGACTCTAGACTGATTACAAAAACAAACAAATTCAGTTTATGTGCATAGATTATTGATTTTTGTGGATTTCAATTCCAGAGTTACCGATAATGATTGTTTTTTATCGATTTAAAACATTGATTGCATTTGCAGACTGCTGACCGGATACGATCGACTCCGATAACAGTATAGTTATGAATTTTTGAAACCAACCCCAAAAGAAGTAATATCAAACAGGGAGGCACACAACCACATTTTAAATAAACTAAGGTGTTTATGAATGAATCCAACGTAGTAAAATACATTTCAAGCGGGATAATATTATGTAGAAGCTCATAATTTTATGCAATGATTCAACCGCGTAATTGAGAAACTGCCGTCCATGTTAATTAATTATACACAAAGGTATTAATTTAGACACAAAGACAGACAAATACTCTTCAATTACTGTTCTCTTAAAGCGTAATCGTCATTATTTACCTTACGTCGATACTTGCCCCCAAAAGGTCTTCTGCCGATGAACGCCATGATGCTGGTTCACACGGAACTATAAACTTTTTTCACTCACAAACTAAATTCGTCTATTCACAACGTCATGAGGAAGAAAACGATAAATAAAATAGAAAACAATGTCTATTCAAAACTACAAAAGAAACCGAACACGGGTTTTGGAAGGCGCAGACGCGAAGGAATCTTCCGACCGGCCAAGGCAGCGGGCCTGCACTAGTGGACGTCGCGTTTGGCGTGATATCAGCCGGCGGAGCCCGGGACCCCCCTTCAAGCTCTTACTATAAATAGTTAACTTTTTGTTCACCACCTACCCGATCTAACGTTTTCTTTTGGTGAGGACAAGTCTAGTCTGTACTGCCATTAATTACCTACGTAAAGCTAACGGGAAAGAGGGACTACGAATAGGACGCCCAGTTGAACTACGATGATTCAACGTATACCGACGATTTTGATCCCTGAAAGGAATTAATTCAGCCACCCCACTACCGAAATACGATACAAACGAAAATTGAAGTGGGGTGATCTATTAAAATAAAGTAAAACCAAATTAATAATATAAACCTTCAAATGAGAAGAAAAAGAAAATACTTATTCATCAACAGAATTGCTTTGATATTAGTTAGGTGAACCACAAAAACTGAAAACGTCTTTCGAAATGGGAGTAATATAGTTCCCTCAGTCATGATACATCACGGACGTGTACAATTACTACGTAATGTAAGTACCTATATACGGTAGGTAGTTTAAAAACCGAATCACGGAAAGATAATTTAATCCAAGATTTTAATGATTGAAAAGATTTCGTTGGATTTATCATTGAATATTGCCAAGTATTGGGGGAATGTAGAACTCGAAGATTTTGGACCGAAAACAGTAGCTTCCTTTTCTTTGGAAATTCAATAATATAGGTAATATGCATTAGGTATATGGCTATGCAGAGGAGTCGCTATTGTGATGTATGCTCAACCGCATCTTCTGATTACTACTGTAATATACGCAACAAAAGAAACTGAGGGTTATTATACGGAATGTTATTGATGAACTAAAATGTCTTAACGAAAGTGGGAAAAGCGAAGATGGGGGTATCGAGAAGTTGACTCTAATGTACTCGCTTTTAGATACATACTTGGGAATTGTTTTCGATGGGCGGTAGGGTGGGAAAATAGTGAGGACCATTTGTACTTTTATGATAAGAATTGAGAATAACATAGCATACAATTCATCACAGTCAAAACATTACCGTATAGACCACAGCAGGAGTTCAGGAATTATTGGTGTTGAACGAATTTTCAAACCTGCAGATTCACTGGGTATGGGGCCTTGTCTACATGAGTGGTTGGTTACCCACTCGACCGAACGTGACGTGCAATGTGCGGAAAAGGACCATGAAAAAAGGCGGCGCAAAACTTGATCGGCGTTATGAATACACATACGGAACATGTTAAGATGAGAGAGTATTAGAAATGAATTGAAAGTACTAGCTACATGGCTACAATATAAAAGAGCAGAGTAAAACAACTTCAGGTACCAACCTATAGAAATGAATTGTTATGAAGCAAATAATGTCAACTGTTAGTAGGAGTTCAAGTAAGCCCATTCATTCATTGGGATATGGGATAAGGCCAGGGAGCCGTCGCGATGGTTTTCAGGTTTACTACTATTGGGAATAATATACTTGGTAAAAAGGAAATAGCATCATAATGGTTGCTACAAGACCGCTCTTGTCACGGCTCCAACGCTTCGTTGACGTCAAAGTGGTGTATTAATATAAAACTTGTGGGCAAATTAGTTTCTCAAGATTGGACGGCCACTCGCTACTTCCATCAGCCTCGGCGCGGTGTCACCTATTGTCGGGTTAATCCAGGAAGAAAAACGCTGCCAAATCTTCTTCAACTGCTTTTCATTTTTGTGTGTAGCTAAGGCTTTTGTATGGATTGTTGATCTGTATATCGTCGGGGTCGAAGCAGGATGGCGTATCCCGAAAAGTTGGTTTTTGGGCTTTTTATATCCCTGGATCCGTAATTCCGTAGCAGATCTCATGAAACACCCGACAAGGCAATCCACCGGACAATCCTAACGGAAATCGCGTAATACACTTACATATCGCGTATACATTTATTGGTTTAAATTAAACCAAACTTCATATACCTATCAGTTTTTTTCCATTCCTGATAAGTCGAACAAAATGAGATGCGTCATTATGATTTGACTAAGTACGACGATATTTGCGTTATTGTTGTTTTATCGAAATTCCTCCCATAAACCTGCGAACAGTTCAGTCGAAGAGAGCTGGAATGGCTTTCATTCAATTCATCAATAAATTTTCAATATTATAATATTATTATAATAAACGGACGGAGCAATTTTTATTAGAATCTCGGATTCCGTAATTCTACCTCGAAATTTGAACCAACAAGTTCTGAGGAGTGGTGAGGTGATATTATCAATATTAATTATTGAATGGATCAACCAAAAGAGGAAATAAGATCAACCAATCTAATGGAATGGGACTGATGGAAAACGCTGATATGTGGTCATCTCCAGTAACTTGAGACGATTGGACGAAGACATCGGTCATTGTAGTCGTAAGGTCTTTTAGAAGAAAAGGTTCGTAATAGAACTCTGTTATTATTATTCAGAAATGGGTTAAGGCAGAGAAATAATCACGGATGTACGGATAAGATGATTGGGAATAATAGTTCAACGCTCAACCACTCAATATCACTGTTCAATACACGAAGCCGAATACATAAAGTAATTGAACAGCCTAGGAATACTATTCAATGTAAATGAAGCTCATGTCAATGGTAGGCTGTTTTAACTGCTTCCATTTAGTTCAAAATGCTCAAAAATTTTCAAAATATAGTTCAAAATAAACTCAGCACTTAGGGCCTCACCAAGAGGGGCTGCACCCCCTGAACTCCCATTTCCCCCTCGTTTTGAGCATTACGGCTGCATTTCTATAAGCATGGAACATGTTCTAGCCACTCAGCTGATCCGGGGCCTGGGCAAATTCAATTTAAAGACCTAAGGAGGCTACTTGCCAAATTACTGCTTCATATAGTGAATAACATAGAAATTGCTTTAGAAGCCACTCTGCTGATTCCGCTCTTATGCAGCTTAAAGTGTAAGTCCTAAGGAGGCTACATGGCAAATTTTAAGTCTTTACCACCAAGGGAATCGGCTAAATTTCGATAAGGTATTTGGTATCTATATGCCAAATTACACCTTCATAGTTTGTGAACAAAAAATGAAGACATAATATGAATAAAAATATATGTTTTGACTCTGCTATTCGTACAGTCACAGAGTTATGGTGAATGGGAAAATATTTCTTAAATCGAGAGCTTTCCAACGAGTGGTCAGCGATTTTTGTACGATCAATGATTAGTAAGTTAAGTCTTAACGACTTGGAACATTTTCTCTCAGTTGTTTACGAATTGAAGTTCGATCAACCAATTTTTGATAAACTACTCAATTAATTTTCCAAGGACAAGTTCGAATAATGTAGATGCAAGAGGAAGAGGACACTTCTAGGACACTCTGTGTAACAAAAAGGTGCTTATGATGACGTTTGACAATAATTGAATAATGAATTATTCATTGGTTCGAGTGAGTCAAATTGTTGTAAATATCCTCTAACTGGTGGAATCTCTTCCTACTCCTCTGCGGGAACGCTTGCCCTAGTTTTGCCAATCGAAGGGTTTTGGGCCTACGAACGAAAGCAATGCGTCACTAAAAAGCAACGATCCGAAGCCGGCGGCGACAACCGAGGGAGTGGAGAGTGTGGACCTCTAGTGGCCGTATCGATTGGAGTTAGTTCGGAGCTCAACTTCTAGGTGGAGGTAACAGCCAAACTGGTGTGTTTCAGTTAGTTTAGGAGGTTGATAATAGAATGCGCCGCCCAGGCAGTCTTCCCGCCTTTCAGAGTGACTGCTAAGTAAATAGTTCTGTCCAAAATAAGGAATACATCCCACAGAATTCAAGACAATAATATATGATTAAATAATAGGATTATAAATAAATTATAGATAAATTATAGGATACATTTTATCCTATAAATATCCAAGTTATCAGATACCGTCACAAGCCAACCCAGGAAATGCTGAAATTCTGAAGAGCAAAGGAGTAGGGCAAGTGTCAAATTAAAAAACATTGATCACAGAAATTAAGTAGGTGGTGGAAATTTTTTTTAACTTTTTTCCCTGGTCCCTAAATGAATCTTAAAGTACAAAATTCGAATTCATGAACCGACGGCCACTAAGCGAAAATGAATCTGAAGTTTTGCCGTTTTATTCACTCATGTTGATGAATCCTTGCAGGGAGCGACTGGCATGTCGTAAAGCGTCACGGAAAAACTCATTCGATGCGGAAGATAGAGATCTCATCAATCATCAATCAATCAGTTTATTTATCAGATCTCCTCAAATTCACCAAACCCAGGGTATATCCTTTTATTTAAAGCTTTGGAGATACTCATATTATAATTGTCAATCCACATTCCCATGATTGTCGATCAAAGCATCGGAGAGTTGAGCGAAGTACGATTGTTGCTAGTCAAAGTTCGACAAACAGGTCATTATGCCCTGATTCCTTATATTACCACACATCGTGTCATATTATAACCTAGATGTGCGAATTGATGAGGTTATTTTAAAAATAACCTTCCAAATAACGTTTTTCGGGAAAAAATTGAAGATGAACCTAACACCTCAATTTTGAACTTTTTGAAATGTGGTTCAGATCATTCTAGGGAGGTCAAATAAATTGAGCTTCGTCATCCGTACCGACCTTTGCTAATCATCTTGCGAGCATTGAAGGACAAATTGTCCCGATCGATAATGAATGAACCTTCAAATGATAAGTGGATATAACCATCACACAACTCATTTTAGTTTTGCACCTCGTCTACCAACAGGTTTCTCCCTAGGGACAATCTGAGAGGCTCGTATTTCACTGACGAAAGGTAATACACACACTTGCTAAATAAGGAGAAACAAAATACGTCGATTTCCTTATCCGACGAGACCCATCTCACCGGGAACCCGTAAGCGTTAAACTTGTGAGCATGATCTCCGGCTTTTTATGGCCGGTAGCGGAGCTTGGAGTCCCAAAGTGATCGGTCCGAAAATCCGGCAGTTTGGAAATCATGTAAATCAACGAGGAACCACTCGAAACTCTCCACAAGTCTCACGAAGTCCACTGGCCACCGATTTCGAGATTGCGCGACATCGTAATCGTGCTGTTTGACCAAAGGGGTATTTTCTTTGGAGAGTCTCAATCCGAAATTACATAGAAAAGTGATGGAGGTCATCTGGTGTGTTGCGTGTTGCTGTAGTTAAGTATAGTGAGAAATCATGTTCCAGTCTTGATTAAGTTGATAATATGTATACCATAAGTACATCAGGGGGTAGCCAGAAAAGTTTCAACAAAACATAGTCAATTTGGTTCATAAATGGGGGCATATTATAACACCCAATGAAAAAGTAGGACGCACGGCTATGAAACCATACATCAAATAACGATTTCTAAATATATGTCTACTAGTGCCTTCGAACGTCATGTTATAATCAAATATCGAAATTGGGAATCTGACGGGCCTCAAATTCGAGATTCGGTAAAAGCGTAAAAATATCTTCTTTTTTTTTGGAGTCGTACTAGGCCAAGGACGGCGCATAATTGACCAACTAGTAACCAACCTCGAGCCGATCAAGTGTTCTCACGAACAGTTGGGCAAGGAGTTAATCCTTTCCGAAAAGTTCATGGCGCTCATTAATGCATGTGAGAACACGGACACTATAATAGATTTCGTTGATTTGGAATTTATGCATTTTCATGACTAAATTTGTCCAATGACTATACGAAATTCCTCTTGGTTCTATGTTGATATATTTACCAAATAGATGTCAAATTGTTCTAACATGGCTTTGTTCACACCTTTTGTTTGTTTTGTTATCATTTAGGATAGAAGCATTATTTCTTACTTAATATAATTGAAATTATGGTGGATTTATATATTGAGACTGGTGAGAGATTTTACTGGTAATTTCTACGAGTGACTGGTAACCAGTACCAATAACATTATCCCAACCAGTACCTCCCATCAATTGGATAGAACTAAAGGAACTGAAAAATATTGTAACAATTTCTTAGTTACGCTCGTGATGTTATACATCTTACATTTTTAGAAGCCCATTAGATCGCGAATGGGCAGGAATCGTTCTGAATGTGTGAAAACCCAGTGACACACAAATCAGCAGTAGCATTGGTAACATTAGTGAAAATGGGTTCTTTTGAAAAATGTTTCAAAAATTCAAAATCATGGTACTATGGCGAGTTTGGTGTTCTTCCCTGTAATCGTATATTTCACCATGGTCAAGATTCCAACGGTGATACGCTGACACCCCTCATTGTACACTCAGGGTTCATAACGGTTAAAATTAGGTTTTTTCCTTCTCATTTTCACGATATGTTGTTCTAACTATTCTTATGTTTATCTAAACGCGGTTGACGAGTTTTCTTCATCTTGAACCCCGAGCATTGGTGAGGATCCAGCTGAGTTGTCTGAATGTATAAGAATAGTGTACTTTTACACCCATCATTCCATACTTTATGACCTTAAGGGATCGATCAGGTTTTTAGCGAATTCTCGAAGAAAAGGAATCAATTTGAAATATAATTTGGGAACGAGTACGTAGTAAGTAAACTTATCATCGCAAGGGTTATCGATACATCCTACTATATCACACTAATGACAAATTGAATAAAAGGGTCTACGGATAAATCCAATTCTATGAAAAAATAATTAGTACGGGAAGGGGAGGTATTAGTAAGTCAAAAAATCAAATTATCTGACAATGCAATTGAATTCAGATACCAGCAGGCGTGAGAGGTCTCGAGGGCAACTATGGCAGATAATAGCGATTATTACTTCAAACGTCTCTTCTATATTAATTGTCTTTTTTTTTTTCAGGACAAGTAAAGGGATGTGAACCAATAGACGTTTACAAATTGTGAGCTTTTCTCTTCGTCAGTTACGAGACAGCTCTCAATCGAATCCACCTTGGGATAGACACTTTGAAAAAGTATTGTGATTTCATGAAATCATCATAGCAGTCCAATGACGGAAATACTCTCTCAGCCCGAAGGCCCAATATTGCGCAGCCGTTGAATTTCAAACACTTCAACAACTAGACACATCCGTCTTGTCTAGGCTTCAAGTGAATCTATTCCGATAAATCGCATTAAACGGGAGTTGCCCTTGAATGCCAAATCTAAAATTGCTCTTTTTCGGTTCTGTAACTAGATGTATGGACTAGATAGGTGTTTGAGGCCTCGGAGATTTCAATTATGTATGAAATTGAAATGTGGTGTCTAGGACCATTTCACCAGAGCGGTCGATTTTGAGGTTGAAGGAAACATTTATTGAATTTTTTCTTTCGCATCGTAGTAGCAATAAGACCAAGAAGATGTCGATAGAATGTAATAAGAAACATTTGTTGTAATCTGTTGGTTTCTTCTTCCAATTTTCGTGAACTTTAATATAATATAATACAATAACGGTTTTTTCTAAAAGCCTGTATTATACTATGCTTTTAAAAAAAACCGTTTCAATGTATTCCGAATCGATCCCTGGATTTTAACAAAACTGACTGTATCAACATGATAGAAGTCCCAAATCTCTCTTGAATTACAAAAATAATGAGTTTGAGGTTGCACCTTATAGGAAAACAATATTTTTCTACTTTGGGCGCCGAATAAGTATAAATGAGTCATTTATGGGTGACCAATTTCCGAATTCTTTGGCTTAACTGTTTAGAGCAGCAAAGTCTTGGATTCCACATTTACTAATGTCTTGAAAAATGTATGACAAAAATTGCACAGCTGCCATCAATCTTTCCCACGGGAACGATGCTGGTTAAATTTAACTCATCTAAACACCCTGTAGTCTCTTGAGTTCCTGATGGTCAGTTCGTCGCGAAACTTCAGTGTTCTGTAATGTAACATCCTCCTTCGGCTGCACGTCTCAAATGCCTTCAGGCGGCAGATGTCTATGCGACGTTGCCTTCAGCATCCAAACGAGAATATTTTGTAATAATTATAGCAATAAATGGGGATTTGAAAGACCCATTTCGACAGTACCTATACGTGAAGTAGAATACTTGAAATAAGTGGTATCCACTTTTCAAATAACAGTTAAAATAAGAAATGACATACCTGTTCAATTCAAACCGAACTTGTTTTGAATCAACAATGTTTTGAATTCCAGAAGAGTATTGGATACGTAATAAATATCATCAGATTAACTTTTTATCTCAATATATAGGTAATAAACGAAGGCAGTGAATTTAGGATGGTCTGAAACGGATTTTGGTATGAGAAGTTTTCGAGTTTTAATAATTTAGGACCGAGAATAATTTCCTTTTCTTCGAAAATTCGCTAATAATTGTCAGCAACGACATTCTATCGCAGTTTTCTTAATTCATTTTCAGAGCACTACTCCCAGAATCCAATTCATGGGTAATGCGTTATCGAGTCGATATGATGTACGAAGGACACGACTTCGTGACTTTCTCAATTTCGAGATCACCAAACTGGTTTGGCCGTTCGATAATGAAACTGAATATTCTCGATCGTTACAGTGCTTGAGGTGGACGGACTTTATTGTTATGATGGTTCCGATAAAGGACGGTATCGAGTTCCACCCACAGCCTCCTGAGAGAGTACGTATAATAAATATGTATACCCTATCGGTTCAGCTACCTTTATACCTATACAGGTAGAGTCTTGATGTATACAAATCCCACGCGGATTTTTCGGGGGTCCCTCCAACGATGGTAATTTCGCCTTACACGACCCCCTGAGGCTCGGAGGATTCCTCTCCATGCATCGCAATGACTACAATCCGTATGATGAGGCGATAGAGTATTTTGAGTCCAACTATCATGATCAGATTGTAACCAATAAACAAACTGGTGTTTCGCGTTTCAAAAGCGTTGTCAAATGAAGGGAGATCATTTCAATAAAACTTGAGATGTACAAGTGCCACATTCAAGCTTAGCGCAAAAAACAAGGGGTTGCCACATGAACCCTATGTTTAAACTTTTGATGGTTTAAATAAATTGGACGTAATTAGGTGAACAGTCTGAATGCTTGATTATTAGGTTTACTGTATTCCGTCTGGGTCGCTTTATGGTTTCAAGATTGGCTGATAGTGAGAAGAAGTTGCCACTTCGTCATAGCTACCTTCTGATATGGTAAGAGGGTTGCCGTGTGAGTATATTTTGAAAAATGTGAGCTAGTAACTCTATAATATAGAGTTACTATATATTATATAATAATATTATATATAGTAACTCTATATTATAGAGTTACTATATATTATATAGCATTTCAAAGCCAATTTTGTTTGAAAAATCTTGAATTTGGTTTGGAAAATCTTGAATTTGGCTTGGGAAATCTTGAATCTGGTTTGGAAAATCTTGAATTTGACTTTAGAGAAATAGTGTAAAAAAAATTCGAAGACATAAATGAATGGCAGTGGTTTAAGGAGATCAACAGTGGTTTAAGGAAATCAAGCGAATAAATGCCGGGGTGTGGTTTAAGGAAGTCAACCATACCGTAATTATAATTTACGAAATTCAAATCATGAGAAAATAATATTGTTGTTACAAAACCATCGGGCGAAACACGTGAACTAGGCGCACTGGTCAAGATATAGTGACAGGAAGGAAATATATGCGCTGGACTCTAATTGGGCAATATCCGCAGCAGTCCCGGCCCCGGAATTCCTACGAGGAACAAAGATGGCTTCTCGTAGGACCAAAACGGGATTGAAAAAGAATCAAGATTAAAAAAATCCCTTGCGACATTTGAGAACAAGCGATGTATTAAAAACAAGACCGGTCGCCAACTATCTCGAACACCCCACTCTCTTCCCCCTTCGTCATCTGCTTTGTCCAGCTATACCGCCTAGGTCCCTAAACTTGCGCAACGAAACCCCGAATAAAAAAACTAGTTTCGGACAAGTCCGAGAGCTTTAACCTCGAAAGGTAATTTGGTTTGAAACTTTTATTCATGAGCTACCAAAAAGTTCCTAGCAAGCTTCTCGTTGTTTAAACGGGATGAGTCCGAAGGAATTTTTTTTTCTACTGCTTTCCTTCAGCTGTGATGTACAAGCGTATGGGCAGGTGTTCGTATGGGCCGCCCAGAGCGAGGATTGATGAGATAGTGAAATCTCAGTGGCGGACTTGTTAATCTTAAGAAGGCTTGGCAGAGTTTCTGGGAGATACGAGATGGTGTTAGATGGAGTGATTCCTCGCATACCAGAAATTGTTGTTTTCGGAAATTTGTGAGAATTTCGGGATGAATTCAGCATCATTAGCATCAGTACCTTATACGTACTAAACGCGACGGCGTTCTGGTGAGCGTGATTTTCGCTACCTATCTCAGTGGATTCCTCAAATCTATGTGGCCCTCTCACGCAATTGTCTGGATGCCAAACTCCGATGGAAAGTGCATGTCAAAGAGAAGAAAACGGAACTCACGAACAAATTCAGAAAGATGGCTTATGAAGTCGACGGTCATCCATGTCTGTCCATACAATCAGGTCCTTAAGCCAGTCTGGACCTATGGTGTGAAACTGTGGGGATGCACCGCTCCGAGCAATCGCTTGATCATCCAGCGATTTCAGAATAACGTGCTGCGCGCCTGTGTTGATGCGTACTGTTACACGAGAAATTATCGACTACACTTCGAACTTCAAATTACTTATCAAGAAGCAAGCACTAGCCCATGACCAGAGGCTCCGTGGCCACATCAACGACGACGTCGTCCGACTCCTAGATGTTGATGGTCTACTCAGAAAGCTCAAAGAACAAAACCCCGTGTCCTGTGAGAGTGGTGTGTACTGTGAAAACTGGTTCAGCGAAAAAGTGATTCAGTGAATCCAGTGTCTTCTATTTCACACATATATCACACATATTGTCAAATGTAAATGGCTCATAAGAGAAAAAAAAAATTGTCAGCGACTCGAGCGAATTAAAAACGACTCTCGCATGCAAAGTTGCTGAATGCACACTTTCCGTGGGCGAGGAAGTCTGCACCCGGAAAACGACTTCAGCTGACCTTGATTTGCTCGTCCAAGCACAATGGTTCCCTTTCCAATTCAAATTCTGGAGCTGATTCATTACGCATCCAATACATTTTTACACCAAAAATAGCTCATCAAAAATCGATCAGTCCTACACCGTGTCGTATACCTTTGATGTGTTTGCTGCTAAGCATCGAGTCTGGCACCGATTTCCATTTACAATGCTACAACTACCTTATTCACAACAACTCGTAATTTTCCCATTTCCGGAATTCAATCGATGCAGCATTAATCTTCCACTACTTCTATTTCGATCAACAACGTTTTGATAGGTTTTTATAACAATGAAATGGAAACGTGGCAAAAAATTGTCTAAGGGATTTTTTTTCCTGTTGGAGGTAACTGCTGTCACAAATAGTGGCCTGGATTTATGGAATTTGAAATTATGGCGAAGGGCTAGCTAAACGCGGACTTCAAACCTCCCCTTTGTCCCTCTGATTACACCTCATAATTACAGTTCTACGTATTTGAATAGATGATGGACCATCGAACGTGAATCAATACTGACTCAATACCTCAATTTCGTCTGCCAGGCTACATGGATTTCCCCCTATCGTGCTACTCTTTACCGTGTCGACTGGAGAGTTGGACGGAGAATACTAAGTAGGAACCCCCTGAACTCTCAGAGCCGTAAAAATGCGAGAGTCGGCCGTTTAATACGCCGCACTATCCAAAATTACAGCTTATGGTCCCAAAAAGTAAATGACCTTCATCGGAAGAGGTGTTAAGATACCTGGGCAAAAAAGCTTCTCTCTGCCACGACACGTTTTAATTTATAGGGTCGTTCACACCGTAAGAGACGCTGGTTGCATACTGTCATGGCCTCTGATACTGTCCACCCGAAAGACGGCCCTGAACTATACCTACAGCCAAATCATTATCATTAGAATTGTATTTTTAATGAGTATATTACTCATTAAAAATACAATTCTAATTCACGTGTAAGGTAATTTCACAGGAGAAATACAGTACAGGGACGACGTTTCATTTTTAACGGATATTACACATTGTCGAATCTTGAGTCCATATTCTAATATAAGAAACTATATAGTTATGAGGTAGTTATGACCACCACAGTGTCATAAAAATAATATGTGTTGGGTGGTTCTCAATCCCCCCAAAAACAACTCCGTTGTAAAAACTGGCCCGCCAAAAAACCTCAGCCGCAAAAAGGAATGATATCCATTTTGCCCGCCAGCCACATATATAGGATGCTCAGTGCTTCGCACCTCGCTGTTGAGTGTGCATATAGAAACCTGATCCTCCTACCCCTAACCTCCACCGTCAATGTTTTCCTGTTCCCTGTCACCTTCCCACAACCCCCTCTCACCCTTAGTCACCCTCGGTTTCACCTAATATGTTTCCTCTGTTACACCAGCAGGGAGCTTTACGCTTCTTTCAATGCTGTTGGCGGGAGCTTTTTGCCAGATGAACAAGCTAACATAAGTATTACTGGTGGTCACGAGTAATCAGCGGTGGTACAACTGTAATGAAGTAATGCTTCAATTCAGGCTTGTTCATCTGGCAAAAAGCTCCCGCCAACAGCATTGAAAGAAGCGTAAAGCTCCCTGCTGGTGTAACAGAGGAAACATATTAGGTGAAACCGAGGGTGACTAAGGGTGAGAGGGGGTTGTGGGAAGGTGACAGGGAACAGGAAAACATTGACGGTGGAGGTTAGGGGTAGGAGGATCAGGTTTCTATATGCACACTCAACAGCGAGGTGCGAAGCACTGAGCATCCTATATATGTGGCTGGCGGGCAAAATGGATATCATTCCTTTTTGCGGCTGAGGTTTTTTGGCGGGCCAGTTTTTACAACGGAGTTGTTTTTGGGGGGATATCACATCTTTTTGCATGGCTAGTTTTCGAGTGGTACTTATACAATACGGTTCAACAACTTATACAATACAAAAGTACCTACGAGGTAACTAGTAAATGTTTTCCTAAATGAAGTGTTATCCTAGTCAAAATTTAGTAAAACTCGGCGCTTCGCGCCTCGCCAGGGGGGCAAGCTCCCCTGGACCCCCCTGATTTTTCTCTTCTATACTTTGTATAGAACGAGGTATTTGCTATGCAAAACATGAATAATGTTTTTGCGTCCCGTTTCCCCTTTTCCTTATCCCTTTTCTTTGTCTGTATGGAAAATATTAAGAGATGTGCGGAAAATTTATTAGTTTTTTTATTTACTCAGGGCTGTATCTCAGCTTCTTCGATATTTACAGTGGTTTTGGCAGTATATAATTTATGCATAAATTAAAGGCTTTCCAACGAATGGAGAACGATTTTTGTCCGTTGAAAACTAAAGAAGTTTCATTTCCCTAGAAACGGCTCGGTTGTACGTGAAAATCATTAAAAATCTTCGTGACATAATTTCGTGACTTAAACTTCGTTACGCTTTTCAACTCTGGTAGGCCACCGCAAAAACATTATTCATGTTAAAATTAGTACGCCTACTAATTTGCCTTTTTGTTTCTTGTTTTTGTGACAAGAATGATTATTTTTTGGAAATTATTGTTTGTTATCTGAAATGTGTTTGAAAAATAAGTAGTTTTAAAATTTTTGCGAATTGGTTAAATATTAGTTTTAAAATTTTCGATTAATTAAAACAATCAACAATTTAAAAACAATTATTAAAATTTAATACAATTATTCTTATTATTAAATTTAAAAAAATAGAAAGAATTAGAAATTTGAATAAATTTGAATTAGAAATTTTTTGAAAATTGGTTGCATTTTTTCTTGGGGATTGTGCAAATTTTTGTTGTTGAGAATCATTACAATAATTGTAATTATTGGTGTCGAAGAGAAAGAGGAAAGAGAAAGTTTGCAACTGGTAAAACGCACGTTTTTATACCAAAAATCGCGAATAACTCGAGAACCGTTGGGAAAAGTGCCAAAGTGCGCTACCCTCATTCGAAAGCCCATTAAATTTCCTATCAATCCTTAAACAGGCGCCACTCTACGACAATTTTTCTGACCACCGTTCAACTTTGATGTTTTCGGAAATTAGCCAAATCAGTAGATGTGGAATTTATTCACGTATTTTTGGCTGTGGATTAGTCAAATCGATTGAGATTTAGTTCAAAATTATTGAGCATATTCTAGACAACCTAGCGGACATTTTAAGACCAACCGCACCAATTTTCATCAATATTTGCGGCAGTTGTTGTTGAAAATAGAAAAATCACCATAACTCCTTTATTTTTCCTTTTAGGAAGCATTTCTTGATCTCAAATTAAACAGTTTGAAAAGCTGAACACAACTAAAAAAGAAAATCTGAAAAAGCTTCAATTTTGAAGGAGTTATGACCATTTGAAATTCCTAAAAAACACTATTTCCCCCCTAATTTGGGGTGAAATGGGGGGAGAGAGAAAAAATGGTCAAAAGGCACTCCCTTGGAGCATAACAAACGTGTGTGCAAAATTTCAGCTCGATCCGATTTGTCTGCTGGGCTGTAGCCCCGTCAATGAACAACAACAACAACAACAACGAGAAGAAGAAGAAGAACACGAAAAACGTGAAAAATAGTGGTTTTAAAATTGTTATACCCCCGACACCTGATGTTCCCGAGAGCTGAATTTTGGTTTACGTCCTCACGTGCCCCTGGAGAGTTGGTGTACAAAAAATCAACTCTCGAGACACTCAGGGGACCGAGCTATGGTAGGGTGAAAACCCCAACTAGTTCCGTCGCGTAATCAGTGTCTCAGTCGCTTCGGTTTTCAGGGCTTCGGTTTTCTTGGCGGGCGGGACGCTCCCGCGTCCCTAGATACATTTTGGGGTGCTCCAAAATCTATGAAATATGTCGAGGTGGTTATGTCAGTTGAAATTATCTCATAGTACTATAAAGGTAACTACTTCTATAGCCAAAAACGTGTCGAGGGAATAAGTGGTTATAATTTGATTTTAGTATGGAGGGTATTCTTGTATGGTAGGTATTCTTGTTAAATGTTTGTTAGATACTCATTCAGGTAGGTATAATTTTAAGACTTCGTTGGTCTCATATATTCTTCATACTCCTCTCCAATAATACAAAGAATATAATATATTATTATGAAACCATCAAGAATATGAAATCATATTATGAAACCAATAAAGTCTTAAAATTATACTATGAATTATATTATGAAGAATGAGAGGAGTATAGAGAATATGATATATTCTCTATATTATGAAACCAATGAAGTCTTAAAATCATACCTACCTGAATAAGTACCTAACAGACATTAACAAGGATACCTACTAACTATAAAACAACCTTTCCACTCCTCTATCTATCCAAATAGGAGAATTTACTGAAGTGGGGTGATATTAGTTAATGTTAACATTAGAGTACATTGGACCGTTCAATTCGGAATATCGAAACGAAAGCGTACACCATCTTCGATCAGCACTCAACTATAATTGGGATATTTTTATTTCGTCACTACAAAACGACTGTATCACGCGTGAGTGAACTTCACGAAGGAATCTCGAAAGGTTTGACGTCGTAGTTGTAGGTACCTACAGTTCAATTTTGGGAGACCCCATCACGCAGTGTTGTGTAAAATGGCCCACGGCGCCTCCCAAAACTCCTGACCGGGTGATGAACCCCCTGAACATGCAAACCTGTCAAAAGATCCCTTATTTTGAAACGAGCTCAGGAACCCCGCCGGTCTTCATAACCGGATTTAATCGAAAAAATAATTGAGGCCCCAGTGCACATCGACCTTACAGACGACGGGCTCCTACCTACTCTTCATGCGCTTTATATCCATTCGAGGCTTGTCATTGCAGGCGTCGTATGACGGTAACGTTGACGTGCTGTACATTACCCATTAAATCAACGAAACCATCAAGAACATACCCGTATAATACCTATCGACAATGAAGAGAGTCTTCCAATAATACTACTTTATCGAAGAAAGATACCTCTTGTTCATCTTGAGTCACAGAATCGAACCATCATCGGCAACACAATGAACATTCATCTCAGGACCTAAAAGTATTGTTAGCCATCACGGTATCGAACTCATTGCCTCACGGACGTGGCGGGAGGAGACAAGGATTTGCTTTATCGCGGGTCCGTCTTTTACCTCCACTGTAAATGACGTCACTCACGAAAACCCTCCAGCTACCAGTTCGTACTGATTCATGAAAAACCTAAATAGCGAGAGATTTACTTCAACTAAACCGGTGGTATTCCAACTATCAATTCCTTCATTTCACTAAGAAAACCTTTCGAATCTAATTACAAACCACTGAGAATAACAAAATATTATATTTAATATTAGTCAGAAGTTGAACTGTAACTAAGGAACTAATTATACAAATACTTATAGATTTACTGTTATAATACGAATACTAAACTCACCCGCTGAAATGCCGAAGCTGCGAGGCGCTTTCTATCGTGTGGTGCAACATCGGGACCAAGTAATCGATAACATCAAATGATTAATCGTAAGCTAATAATCGATGTGACCAAGTAATCAGTATTGAATAATCGATTAATCAAGTTATTCGATTAATCGAAAGAAAACATTTGATTTTAAGTATGTACTTATTTTATATACAACTTTCCGATGGTTTTCTTCGTCTATAGGTGACATCAATGTTGTTAAATTACAAGGCTAATAAATGAAGATAAAGGAATGCCAAAACGAATAAAATTGCATAAAATAGTTTTTTATTAGAAATTGAGGGAACCATAAATTGAACCGATTATTAAAGAACTAGTGTCTTGTAAAAATAAAAGTTTTGAGAGGATATCACCTTCCAAGCGGTTCCGCTCTTGGGTCAGCGTCAGTCCCGCTTTTGAGAATTATCTCAATATAAATTAATTTTTTAACCCCCCCTCTACAAATCACCCTTCTGTCTAGATCACTAAAAGATATATTAATTATTATTATAAATTATCATTAATTGGTAATAATTATTATCAAGAAGGTAGGTAGTGTAAATTATTGTTACAAATTAATAACTTTTATGAATTATTATTATTATTATGAATTATAATATCTGAAAATAATAACTTGATATTTGAAAACCACGTGCTGTTCGAATCAGCTGGGCCAGTATGAACATAGACCTGACAGGCTGCCTCACTATTCACCCACATGTTACCGAATATTGATCTGCTCCAACTTATTTGATTAATCGATTATTCAATTCCAATTAATTGGTCACATCGATTATTAGCTTACGATTAATCATTTGATGTTATAATCGGTTATTTGGATTCGATGTTGCATCCCTCATACCCGCCACTCCACCAAAATTTAAGTGAATTGTGAAGTGTTGACGCAAGCGTGAACTATGACATCAATTTTGTTCTTAAACTTATGGATTTCTGATGAATGAGAAGACAACGAGAACTATATTTACGGAGGATGGTGGTATGTATCAGCAATTATGTTATGGTCTAATCAGAATCATTTGGTAGAAACATGCCATTAAAATGTACCTATTGAAATTGCTTGCAAAAATTTCTCCTCCACCAAAATTCATGGATTCACCTCTTTCCTTCATCCATGAAGCTAGTAACTATAACGACGGTTTGTCTTAATTTGTATTAATCGAATAATCGGTTTTCGAATACATCTGGATTTTGAAAGTATTTTTTAAGCATATTAGAATGCTTCAAAACCTCAGGTATTCAAAAACCGATTAATCAGTATTAATATCGATTGACCAGTAATTATAATCGATTAATAAAAATAATCGGCAGCTAAATATCGATTAAAATTAATCTATTAATCGGGGCCAAATAATCGATTATTTATTTGCATCCCTAATGCACACATCGCTGGCACTAGATTCCCATTTATTGGAGGTAGGCTGTAGTCCACTATACGTGTCCATACAATGCCAATTTACTACTCTAATGTTCAGAAAAAGAAGTTTGAAGACGGTCTGCCATTCTCTCAAACTGTGTCTTGAGATGTTTTCCAGATCCCTTATCAATATACAGTAAGAATCGAATATCTCTGGTACTATCAAATAATTGTATGCAACCACTTAGCACATGGTTTTTCGTCTTTTAACTGATCGGAAAAATATTCTTCTAGTGGGTTCCTTTAGTTATGGGGTATTTGGGATGGTTACCAGATTTGGAACTGCATAAAATACAACGTGGATTTCCCTCGCAACCTTTTGAATAATACCCCAAGAACAGTGAAGGGGAAAGTATTCTGGGACACCCAGTATCACTGGGACACCCACCAACTCGTAGCCGTCCTTGCTCTATGCCCCTCCATCACTGTACCAGGAGTAAACAACCAGTATTTGGCGGAATTTAAATGGTCCAAATAGCCCAAGTCACATGTCTTACCCTTCGGCCAGAAAAGGAGCACAAAAAGTACCCGGGAAGTCCAGCTGGTGACAGAAGAATCGCCCTAAAAAAGAACAGAAACACAAACCTGAAGGACTCGAAGGGGCCCGAAACTGCGTAATGTGGTTTCTGAGAAAATAAACCTGCCCGGTACTTTATAATTAGTCGATGGACAAAGGCGGTGTCTTCCTAGCGGCACTTTCTTCTTAGACATTTTCCTTCCTTTTATTTGAAGGTTAGCTCAGGACCTACGAAGTCCAAACTTCGCCGTTCAAATCAATTATTCCTTTTTCAAGAAGGACGCTACTAGTAGTTTTTTGTCGTTTCTCCCAAGTTGTAAACTTCAAGTTCGGAAATGGGGTTGGTACAAAGGGACCCGTCGAGTAGATGGTTCTAGGTTATGCAATGGAGACCTGGTCTGGGCTCATTCAAGACCTTGGTCATTGGCATTTCGAATTCAGGGTCATAGTATACACGTACCTACTTGTTCTTCTAATCTAATAATTTCCAATATAGATAATACCAATATTGGATAATTCCAATCCATATTAGTCCACCAGAAAACAGAGTAAACATTGGGACAGACTTAGAGATGACGCAGGATTATTAACATAAACATGGTTGTAAAACATTGTTTTAGTCTTCCCTAACTGGCTGAAACCGTCCGCACGTTACACAACTTGGTTTCTATTGCTCCAATCTATTATAGAAATATGTACTATTCACACTATGAAGCAGTAATTTGGCATGTAGCCTACTTAGGCTTTCAACTCGAGGCTGCCCAGGCCCCGGATCAGCTGAGTGGATCCTAAAGCTAATTTCTATGTTATCCACTCTATGAAGCTGTAATTTGGTATGCAGCATAGGGCTGAGATCAGCTGGGTGGTTCGTAAAGCTAATTTCTATGTTAAGAAGAAAAGGGAGATGACGACGTGGCTAAAACATGTTCTGCTTATAGGAATTCAGCCGTAATACACAAAACGGAATGGGAGTTGTGGAGGGGGAGGGGGGATCCAGACAGGCGCAAAAGAGGTGGCACCCAAGTACTTCAAGTAGGCTCAACGGATGTTATGAAAAATGAACGAAGAAACATCGAATACGTATTTTTTCGTATACAAAACAGCAAAGTATAACCAAATTAACTTGATTTATGATTCATGCGTCGTTCAGTAATCTGAAATTCATTAAGAACGATAGCAAGTAAGTGCGTTCTGTCAGGTGGCAAACTTCAAAGTGCATTAAATGGGTTCTCTAGGATATTATACAGATCAAGCCTTATAAATTCAAATCCATGTATACCACTGAACATACGTCTCATAAATTCAAGATGCAATATTGAACGATAGTCTCGGGATTATTCACAAAACAATTTGCATCGGTAAATCGGTAGTTTTATTGGAAAATACAACTGAAAAATATAGGAAGTTTGGGAGCCCGAAGTTATACTGGTAAAACGATTAGACTGACTGACTTCGGGGGGGGCAGACAAGATGGCGGTCACATCACGACCTTAATATTCATTAGTATCCATAAGGTAATTCATCTGTTGCCCTTTCTCTCAGCATGCTACCCCAACTGGCATTTATAATTCGGTAAATAATATTCGGAAATTATTGTGTGTCGGGGAAATCGTGTAATTGTCTTTATTCGGTAAATATTGGCAAGTGAAGGTACGTGTTATGGAGTCGGTGTGTAGGAATTTCGGTATGGAGGAAGTTGTGTGGAGTGAGCTGAAGAAACTGGAAAGACGCTAGTAGCGGGAATAATGGGAACTAGGGCTGAGGTCTCCAGAGGTGAACTCTGGGGCCGAACATCCTCCCCCCCCCCAAGGGAGGACCCCGGGGGCGAAAGGTGGCAGTGGGCATGTAGGAAGGTATAGGAAGACATAGCAATCGATAGGGGAAAAGGACATTTACTGTAATGAATCGGGAGCGAGGCAAAACAACCTTATTGGTGTGGTGTGTGTCTGTATAATGGAAACTGAGGTGTCGCGGGAAAAAGTTTACATGCCGTTCTGGGAAGGGTAGCATGGCTTGAGAGATAACAGGTGGGCTTACGTGACGATGCGAGGCAGGCGCTGAATTCCGAGTCGGTTTGGATGGCGTCCGTTGTTGAGTAGGCTGGGAGTACTGAATAGGTTTCATCGGTTTGCGTGGTAGGAAGGAGGGGGAAACTGGTTGCTCACGTGGGGCTGATTGGGGCGAGGAACGAGCGAATCGAGATGGGTTAGAGGTAGGGACAGGGGAGGAAGCGGGAGAGCGGTATGATACAGCTTTGTCAACGACGTCAAATAATTCATCCCACACTTGAGAAAATGGGGTCCCATTTGAGATGTGCGGCGTAATCCATCGTTGTAGGGAAGGTCCCAATTTTTGTAGTAGGGTTCTGAGTTTGTTGAAGTCGGGAAGATCGAGTGTTTCATCCAGAGAATCCTCAAACGTCGCCCTTGCGTCTTCGAACCGGAAAGTCACGTATCTCCGAACGGCCCTCGAAAATACGACGTGTTGAAAATGCTCGTAGAAAGCAAGGGAATGAAACTTATTGATCACATCATCGAGTCGGGCAATTGATTTTTCAAGTTGTTGAAAAGATGGTCGACACATGGCCGCCGCAGATATAGAATCTATCGTGATGAGGGTTGATACCACAGACTTGAGCATCGAGTAAGCTGATTTCGGAATTTTGTCAGATCCCAAATGCTCCATCACCCATCGGGCGTTATTGGCAAACGTTTCTGTACTCACATCGAGGCGAAGCTTCTGGCAAATCAATTGGGCATCGGTAGACAAAGAACCCGCGTCGGGCATTTTGGGTTGGGAAACTGGTTCCATGACGGCAATCGCGGAAATTCACGCACAATTACCGTATAAAGGGTTTCGGCACCATGAACGATAGTCTCGGGATTATTCACAAAACAATTTGCATCGGTAAATCGGTAGTTTTATTGGAAAATACAACTGAAAAATATAGGAAGTTTGGGAGCCCGAAGTTATACTGGTAAAACGATTAGACTGACTGACTTCGGGGGGGGCAGACAAGATGGCGGTCACATCACGACCTTAATATTCATTAGTATCCATAAGGTAATTCATCTGTTGCCCTTTCTCTCAGCATGCTACCCCAACTGGCATTTATAATTCGGTAAATAATATTCGGAAATTATTGTGTGTCGGGGAAATCGTGTAATTGTCTTTATTCGGTAAATATTGGCAAGTGAAGGTACGTGTTATGGAGTCGGTGTGTAGGAATTTCGGTATGGAGGAAGTTGTGTGGAGTGAGCTGAAGAAACTGGAAAGACGCTAGTAGCGGGAATAATGGGAACTAGGGCTGAGGTCTCCAGAGGTGAACTCTGGGGCCGAACAAATATAATATGTTATTAGCATATGACGGTCGTATGAGTGGACCTTGACAATTTCAAAGCTCTCGACACATTCTGAGGACCCATTCGAAAATTGGCGATCTTAGATACAAATAAATCAAGTCTGGCCCACTTAATGGCGTACTAAAATTGGCACTTTCCCGTAGCCGTGGTCAAATAGGTACCATCTGAATCACACACCTCTGTAAATACTTATCAAAACAATTTTGAACTCCAGAGTTGTATTAGGAATGCCAAATTCCACACAATAAACCTTTTCAAATCAACCCTTATATTCATCCGATATCAAATTATCTTATGCTTTCCATTCAATTACAATCTTAATTTGCACTCATTCATCATTTAAAATCTATCATTTAAAATGAAATTACATTCTTTATGCATTCACACACAAAAATTCCGGCCCCAAAATTTCGCTCGAAGTGGCGGTACACGGTAATCAGGTAGGTACCGAGGGAACGAGAAGCGAAACATGCGAGAGTAACCGTTGTATAAAAGGTGCCATTAAACCAAGAAAATAAGGCAAAGAGAAATTTGGAGTTTGCGAGGCGGACCCGGATAACGAATCACGACAACCGATAAAAACGAAGTGCAAGAGGCAGGCGAGGGCGCGTGTGTCACAAAATAAAGTGTTTTTGTTTTTTTTTTCATTCTTTTTTTCAATAATATCATTAACTGGTGAGCATGCTATGGGCGTGCCGGTTTACTCGAAACGCCTAATTAATAGAATAAAATAAAAAAAGGTAGTAGGAACAAGGAGTAATTTGGGTGTTGCGCACGCGAGGATTTTTGCGTAGAAAGTATAATCTGGCCACGGAATTGAACCAGGGAAGATGCAAATTACATCCCTCATAATCTAAACTACTTGGGTAACAATAGTTGAGTGGAATATTCAAAATTCACATGAGGGCTCGGCAGCACACTATCCAATCCCCCCTAAAACACTTCGTGTAAGACCTCGCTCTTTGTATTAGGTGTGTGATAATAAAAACGTCTTACCATGGCGCCAAGGGAGATTTCGAAACGGGTACGGTGCTTGTGAAGTGGTTAGGACATCGCTTCAAGGAGAGGGGGGGGGATGGATATCATAACTTTTTCCGGCTGCTGTAGAATGATATTTGTGAAGTAGGGTGATTTTTAGACGAAGTGTTTTTTTTTTTTTTTGTGGACATCACATCTTTTTGTTGTAGAAATCGAAAAGACTTGTAGAGGCAATATGCAAGAATAAATTAAACATGGTAAGGGTTTTTGAAGTTATATAACCTTAGCTCCCTTTGTACCTAACGATTTGAAACATTCAGGGAAGTTCCAGGAAGAAGGTCCACATCAAAGTTCAAGTTGATCGGCTGTAGACCCGTCAAAGTGGCGTAAATTAGCCTGAATCTACGTTTTTCGTTCCTAAACATTTCTCGGGTTGAGATATTGGATTAGATTTTTCAAATGGCACTGGTTAAGTTGATTGGTCTTTTGTGCAAATTTGAACTTTTTATCTCAATTCTATCGAGGGTTATCGTCTGGAATGACACACACATGATTACATTAATATAATATATTAATGTGATCATGTATCTGTCATCATATTATGATTTTTGGTTTCTTTTTGCAGTGAATTCGAGTTCACCGCGGGATAGTCTGGAACGGCTTATGGTATAAAGTTTTTACGGAAATTCGAGTTTTAAAATTTTTGGACGGAGAGCAATAGCTTCTTTTTTATTTGAAAACACTTATGCCAAGTGGGTGGGCAGTTGACCCTATAAATCCTCAAATACCACAATAGTATGGACCTGAATCGATTAGTATCAGTGAGTGAAGATGGAAACCTCTATATTTTGTAATGAATGGTTTGCTGAGTTACCCTGTAACCCGGGGAGGTTAGGCAATTACGTCCAACCCAGAAGGTTAGCCTGGTCTGCTTTCACAGACCTACCTAGCCCCAGAGCAGTCGAACCAAAAACACGAGAAGCAAGGGAAACTCTGCAAACCATTACAAACCAAAGCTATTACTGTTGCAATTGCGATGGGATTCATATGAGATCATTTACAGCCCAATCAGCATAATCCAAAGAAATATCATCGAAATCGGTTCGATACTTCTAAGTTATACCTCCGATACAGTAACAAATTTGACGGAGAACGTATACAATTTGAAAGGCAAGTGGATATTTCGATCAGGTACGTGGTTATCCCTCTCCATTTGTTGATCTCAAAGGCTCTTCCATCTTTGACTGTAAGGTATCGTAATTGTGTGGTATCGTTGTTCCCAGTTTATGGTCGTTTCAAAGCAATAGAAATTCCGTGTGGGATGGACGTATAAAACCCCTCAAGACTCACAGGAACCGCAGAAATTGGCTAACCGGCGCGCCGTGCACGCTGCTTTTCGAGAACGTGCGAGTACCAGGAGCCGACGCATCATCACGTAGGTGGCGAAACGCCGGCATCAGCGCTCATTCATTCATTTCAGTCGCTCCCTCGTCATCAACACGCATATTTCTTGGACTGAAACGCAACTCTTTCTCCCGCTGCTTACCTCGCCCCTTCACAGCCTTTTTACAGGTCCCTTTATTGCTGGAGGGTGACGTGCTCGTGAGGTCTATGGATTTCGTCGAGTTCACGAAACATTCCCATTCGACTCACATATCACTCCGATTCTCTCGTTCAGCCTACGCCACCTCCTATTAAAACCTCACACTTCGGACTACGTCGGTACAATCCTAAAACTCCGACCTAAAAAACATTGTTCTAAAACAGCCTGAAGCCTCAAGTGAACTTATGGTCCGGAGTAGCAATAGTAATTCTGTGATCTGGGCTCGTAGTAATCGACATTGGCCGAGTTATTGATTGAACCAAATCAAATCTTGGAAGTGAGAAATGCAATAACTAAGGAGGGTGCCAAAATGTTGTAACAGCCCTTCAATATTGTTCTGTACTGTACTAATATAGTAGTATAATAGAGCTTTGATTTGATTAGTAAAAATGTTGTTGTATATTCAGTAAATGACTATAAGTTAAATCCTCACATTTTGAAACATTCGGAAAAACGTTAGCCCACTTATCAAATTATACCTGCCAGCTCATAGCTTTCAACGAGAATTGATTTCCTAGCAAAGCTTGAAAGTAAATTAAGTCTTAAAACAAGATTACTCACCGCAAAGAAGACTTGGTACCTACTTGAAATGTGTATTATAATAAGAATAGCACTGACCGCGCTAGTAAGCGTCAATATTTTTGTATTTGTAGGAGAAAGATGCAAGGTATATAGAGCAAATCGTAAGAGTCAAAGCGAGTCGTGCAGAATCAAGAGCAAGTCCTAGACTTTGAAAAATGAAAAATTCAATTGGTCTTGCACTGCGCAAGTGTGAGAAAGCGGAATACACATATGACGATGTCAAGACGACATCGTCTCCATCACGTAGATTCATTTGATCTCAACATGATTATTACGATCATTATGATGATTATTATGATGATTACGTATTTAAACTAATTTTTACGAATAGTTCCTATTTTCACGTTTTTTAAGCGATTCTTTATCAACAAAAATTCTTTTAAAAAATCATGCGTAGATCCCACTAAATTATTTTTCCTTGGTCTATTTTAGTGGTTAATTATCGAAGGTAATAAACCAAAAACGACTGATTGGCTTGGGATTGACATGTACGAGTATTTGTAGGATACGGTCGATTAAAACGATCCATTTAGTAAATTCAATGTAGTACAGTGTTGCTATTGGTAGGTACCACCGATATGAATGTACTGGTCTACATGAAGGTCCCGCCCCCGCGATGCGTCAGCAGCCCCACTTTGCCGCCTCCCGACAGTCAAGTCTAATTCTAGAACTCAACGCATACGATCCGCGAGCATTGACCTCGTCCACGTGGGGCATACGGCTGGTGCACGTGGAGTGGGAGGGGGGTCAGTCCTACTTAGGCCTTATCTCGCAATTTATGATCGGTTTTGGATTCCTTCAAGAGCGACCTGGAAGCGAGGCCAAGCCCTGAACACCTCCGGATCCGCTGCCTTTATAGGCGTGTTGCAACTTCATCTGTCCGCCCGGACGTTGTCCCCGCAACAACTACATAAATTAATCGTTATGAGGTCATAGAACTACCACCATATGTAATAGAGAGCTGTACCCGTGCCATTAATTACCATTAATTACACAAGGAGATATAATAAACCACCGAACACTCATTGGAGGTTCAAATATTATGTATATAGTGTTAGGCATGATTAGACACTTAAATTTGTCCTAATTCGATGACTCTGTTGGTCAAATTGATTTCCCAAAACCCAGTACGGTTGTATTCGATCAGCCACATCGGAAATTTTTCATACAGACGTCTCCCAGGTCGAATTGGACTAATCTCAAACAGAACGTTTATAGAACAAATTGTTGGAAAACCCTTCATCTTCGTGGACAGAATCACCGTCCTTAAACCTGAATTAGCTTCAATACATTTGGAGCCTCCAGTTTGGTCATTAAGACTAATGAACCAGCCGATGTTTCATCGTATGAATCCTCAATGTCAATGACACCGAGGAATCATTGTTTCGAATTGATTGTCAGTCACATGAGAACAAAGGAAAACTTGTACACAATTCAACTCAAAAATACATGACAAATGAAGGATGTTTCGAACGATTTCCGAACACTTATTGTTGAAAATGAGCCCTAGAACCGATCCATGCGGTTTCGTAAGCCCTCTTAGGTGAGATTTCCGGTGGTACACACTTCACACCCCATCGATCAGAGCCAATAATACCGCCCGGTATTAACAGATTGCATGTGCTGAGAGGGTGACGTAGAGGAGTTCACACAAGGAAATTCAGGATTGGATCCAGCTACGAAGGTTACTATTCTCCGAATCATCGAACGGCGGTTGAAGTGAGTGGGAACATTAATACGTTCTACAGAGACTAACTAGGGACTAACTAGGTAGTTTAATATAATATATTATCCTCATCTCTGAGGATGAGCGAAAGCAGTAGGATGAGCAGTAAGTCTCAATTCTTTCAGACGGTCAAACTAGAAAATATAAACAGAGAATTATCTTAAATACTTCTACCACAATTCTGATGTACCCACGCCCAGATGTTATCTGGAAGGACACTCTATACATTTTCAAGGGTATTTTCCTTACAAAATATTTTTTTCTTGCGTTTATTCAGATAAAATAACCACTACTTACAATGATATATCAGGTAACTATATGTTATATTATCTGAATAAACGCAAGATAAAAAATATTTCGTAAGGAAAATACCCTTGACAATAATTGTCTATAAATTATTTATAGAGTGTCTTACAAAATATGTTATAAATCAGACAAAGACAAGGAATATATCGAGTCTGAATCAATTTCTAACAATGTTCTGAGTTGAAACGATCAGTTGAAACGTCCCTTTATGTGTGCCAACCGCGTAATACCGATTTTTCCTTGTTCTAATTACATTATATTGGTGAATTATGAAGGCAAATACTACAGTCAGGCTAAACCTCACACTCCACGAGTTTTGGGTAGGTAATATTGCAAAAACTGAATTATTCAAGGTTTATTATATTTGCACAATTTTGTGCGAACAGCGAAGTCAGCTCCCACTCAACTGATTAGTAGCATATAGATAAGTTGGACATATAGATCAACTGGACGAGGTAGCGGAATGAAAACATCTCTCAATCAACTGAATAGTACCATATCCACTACACACTTATCGGCACGAAATTGTGCGCATATCCACTTCACATTTATCGGCACAAAATTGTGCGAATATCCATTTCGATTGTTCAAAGCGATTCTCACTTATTCACTTAGGTGATATATTATTCTTTCAACAGCCCACATTGTAGATTGAGGTAATTGAAAAAATTTATTTAGCGGAAACTACCAGAGTTTCCCTCATTCTTCTTGTGAGCACCACTGCCCCACTCCATCGCACGCTTGTCCTTTGAAACATGGAAAAACTCTTTTGAAATTTTTCTTGGGAGTTCATTATGATTTTCACCAGATGTTGAGAAAGTCGTTCCCCCTCGGGGCTATTATTCGTACCCTATGCCGTATCTTTCAACTATTTACTCACGGGGGCCGCATTTTGATTACCGACACGAACTTTCCCTTTCAGATTTAAATTAATTACAAACTCTTGTATGTGCACTTGCTACTTTCATTAGTTTCAACAGACTTTAGGTTTAAATATAAATTAATTATTTCGTGGAATATCCTTGTTTATTGCAGAAAGACTCAACTTTCAAAGCAACTTCGGAAAATTCTCCATATTGTAAAATGAATTGTCTCACGTCCTCATCGCTTGTTAAAAGTTGAATCATATCAACGTTCGTCTTGCAAGTTTACAAAATTTGCAAGATTATGTAATACAAGATTATTTAATACAAGATGGGTTAAAAATGTGAGTACCTATTTTGATACGTAATGATGACGTCGGCAGGTTTAAATGGTACGTTGAATCAAAAGTACTCAGATCGGAGTCCGTTAGACGGGTCTGGTTGGTTCCCATCATTTTCCACCACCTCTATCGGTTATTCATTAAGCATTATTGTTCAAGAAATTATATCATTGATATACTCGTATCATGCTCTCCTTCGAGGTCAAGAGGACGGTGAACTGTAGAGAAAGAATTCACATTCTTGACAAGAATAGTCTTCAACCGAAAAACCCCGTCTCCTATTTTTAACAGGTTACCTAGTTAACTCTGAATAACATTTAATCGAGACAAACCGCAAGGCTAAACAAGGATTTCGTAATTCTCGTCACAATGTTTTCGAAAATATCGACATTTTAACCTGATAATACGAATTAATTTCAAGGAACTCTCGTACACTTGGAAATCGAAGTCAAGGATATTCATAATTTAATTAAGAGCGGATTGAAAAGGTTGTGTTATGCACATTCTCCATAATTTGGAGCTGCAGTTGACAGGTATCATTCAACAGAAAATAAACATTTTGAAAGTAAATTGTGTAGTAAACTGTTTAGAATAACAGCAACAAATCTGATGGTTCAAGACAAACAACATCGAAAATAATATTATGACAAAATATAAAAATCTCTCTACAGAGATATAGGAGCGAAATATTCGAACACCTATAGTAGATTTGTATTAGTTCCGATGATAGCAGGGTAATAACCTTTAACGATTTTGCATAATCTTGAATGGGGTTAGACAGTTACCCATGGACTGCAGTATTATCTCATTCCCAAAAGATGTGCGGTCAAGTATCAAGTTCCTTATAAGAACGCGTTTCCCTAATAAGAGCTCGCTGAGAAAGATGAGGTTTTATGGCAAAGTCAACATTTAAATCCAGAAATTTTAGCTCTCCAAGCAAAACTGCTTCACACGCCATCTCATAAACTTATTTCAAGAGTACGTATCACGGGTAGGAAAACTGAGGGAAGAAGTAGTAATAGTATAGTTATTCATCCCGTAAAATTCTTATTTAATCACTTTCTGATCTGTATTCTTTAGTAGGACGGTCTCGGGAGTAATAGATTGAGACATTCCTATGCAATCCTGTTCAGCACAGTATTTTCAAATGTTTTCCAAAGCCTACGTGCGTCTTATCTGCCGGAATATCAAAACAAAACAGTCGCATGATAGCGGCCTAGACCCGCTGGCATATTTCCATCACCCACAAAGAAGTTGACTACTCGAAAGCGGACACGCACATCTGCAGCACGATACCGCTACCGGTTGCGAGTTGACGGTAGGATTTCATTGAAACCAGGAATGCAAATGACAAATCGTTGATTCCTTCACTAGATAAGATGTCGAGTTTCAAATAGAACAGGAGCCCAGGATGCAGGGGCTAAACGGAAAAGTCTTACCACAGTGGCTCATCATTGCTGCTCGCAGAATGATTCATATAGAGTCATAGGAAGTCTAAACATAAACCAATACCAGAACTAGGAGACAAGTGTGAAATCAGCAGTTCACCTCCAATTTGAGTTGCCATCGAATACTTGGGATTGTCACCTATGCAATTATCGAATTGATTTCCGAAATTTTTTTGGGAGCAGTTCAGGCAGGATACAGCGTGCCTAGTGTTGCTTGCATCAATTACTACATTCATAGGTTTCGCTGTTACTCCTGGCAGCGAGTTCCATCGCTAGATCATTTTCATCCTTCGTAAGGAACTCCTTGTTTGTGGAACTTTCTATGTCCCCTGGCTTGTCCACCTCTCATAAGTATCTGAAAAGGGGAAAATGGGACGGGTCCATGTCCTTATTACAGAAAATACTCGTACATAACATCGGAGGATGAGACAGTGAAAGCTGCCGAGGTGGTCATCACCTTCTTTAGGCGCGTTCAAGGCTGGTGCAGACAATTCTAGTACCATTAATTACTCTCCTCAGTAACGCCGATTAACGAAAACCCCAACTGGACTCCATTTGAAGGTCTTCCAAAAATGAAAAGCCACTTCGTTTCATGCAGGTTTAATGTGACCCTCATTTCCTCGCACTTTTCAGCACTCTCACTAGCCTCCGCAACCCATGCATCTTGGGAGTAAGAGAATCGTGTCATTGGCTGAAGGTAAAATGCAATTTATGAGCACACCCACCTTTTTTAGTACCCCTTGAAAGATGGTTTCAGCAATCCGATCACAGCAGACCGACATGATCCATGCAGCATCCCACAACCCATGGAGAGCGATACCAAAAACATATTTTACTGTCAGTCGTCATCATTGGCATCATTGAGGGCCTTATAAGTGAATCAAGACTCAAGACCTACTCTCAGGGTTTTTAAACGAGTCAAAAACAACCGTTGTTTTGATCATTGTTGTCCAAAAATGAAAATCGTTGGACCACTTACTTTGTTTTGTAATTAAAAATATTTTAGCGATCCACAAATACCAGTATGAGGTTCTATACCAATCATATAGGAATATCGAATATTGAATGTCAATATCGAATCACAAATACCAGTATGAGGTTCTATACCAATTAAATACCTACCTAATTTGTATCGTTATCGAATTAAATGTTTAGTGAGAGTTTTTAAGTCATTTGAAAAGTCCCAGGAGGGATATCACCACCAGTATTTTCCCCTCTCCGTTGGCTTTTGGTTCTGAGGCAACTCTCCCGAATTCCTGCCCAATACACATTTACCGCCGTTTATTTTGGAACCCGACGTAAATCCGACTTATTTATCGGGGAATGAGCTCGCCTCGACGGCCTAGTTACACGTGTCATGCACGTGGGGCGGGGAGGGCAATGAATGGCCTTCTATTTAGAAAACTACCTATACGCTCCTCCCCTCCACGATTGCCACCCAGCCTTCTACTCCTTTTTTCGCCTATAAATAAAAACGAAGTTGCCATAGCGATATCCATCCCGCGGGCTGGTTATTTATGTCCGTTCCAGAGATATATCAAGATCCCAAATCTCATTGTGAGGACCCTGTACTTAGCCTCTCGAAAACTCTAATCAAAACCCAATGGATTATTCCGGTGATCATGCTCCGTGCGCCTATTTTCTTCTCCCAAACTCTAATCACCGGGGGGAGAGGGCTTCAGAGATTTTGAGTTTCGGAAAACTTAATTGCACATTTGCTGCAACTCGTGTTATGGGTTCATGTTATGACCTTCCATGTGGAAACAAATCAATTCGTCGACTTTGAGTTATCGTACACAGAGTGTGGAAGTTTTCTTTCGCATTGATTGGTGTCATATTCACGGGATCGAAGGACCAGCATCGTTGGGAATGTAGTAATTTCGGTTTCCTGTGATTGATGAATATGCATCTAGGAAAGTAGTTAGATAGTTGAAAATATGCTTGGCCGTTCAAAACACCCATATATTTCAGACTATGGGGGTAGACGGTATATTCGTGCACAAATATTTTTATCTGAACGTGTTTCTATACATCCAGACAAATATTCGTTGCTTTTAAGATCCGCTTTAGGTGAATCTCTCAAGTCTGAGACTATAGCGCCATTCGATGGATATTATGCGCTGGGCCAACACCGAATGTTTGGGAGCCACCTCACCACATAAATCAGAGTCTCCCCGAAACTTGTTTTCCGCTCAAAAAAGGTTTAGTGCTAGGACGGGATATGTTTCCGCGCAAGTTCGTAAGTTGCAAAGGCCATTAAAAGCTTAAGGAATTTGAGCGTCTACTTTTTTCCCCGACTCAGCCATCGCCCGTACGAAGCACACTCTTCTAAAAAGGACTTAAGAAGGCCATCTCAATAACGGGACTGTTAGTCTGTTATAATGATAAAGAATTGGCTTTTAAGGAAGCTTCAGAACTCCTTTTCAGGACCGAGTGCCCTGTTTCTTAGGGATAATTCTAAGAAGGGGTATAAAACATTTCATGTGATCCATAATCTGATTTCAACCTCTTCCTACTATGTTAGTCTTTATTTAATGCTGACAGTCCTACAATACTCTAATTGATAGTCTGTACTTAATTCTACTTACAAACTTATAGTTACCTGCAAAAACCGGGGAATAAAGCGTAACTGCCCACACATTTCTACTAGCGGAAATTAGTAGGCTGATGTATCAAAAAAATATTTATCAACAATCACGAATAGCTAGTGATGGAGGTGTACCCCAAGGAATCCAACAAATGTAGAGCATGCCCTTGATATGAGCTCACTGCCAAACAAGTTTCAAATTCTGGTAACCTGTTCTCTTCTGAGATCTGACCCCCTAAAAGCCGCTATACAAACAACTATCGAATTAGTTTCTTGTTTGGCCCCTGTCTCTTCAGTAAAATGACTATATCAAAAACATTTCATTCACTATTTGCTATTTTTATTATAAAATGTGCAAAAAATTAGTTCGACGAAGAAAATAATTACAGAAGTATAAGTAAGTACTTGAATGAAAACGTAAAATAATGTTTTAGTTATTTGGAAAAAACAAAAGTTACTAAGGACCACGATCAGGTTAACGTTCACGATTAAATAAGAAAAGCCAGTTGATGATTCCTTCACAGGGGACACACGTCGAGGAATCCCAGAATGGTAAAATTTATACCTTAATTATTTAATAATTAGGGTGCCAATAATGAACCCTATACTCAAAACCGCAGTGTAGCTTTGGGTGAGCGCATGAGCAGTCGACAGCATCTTGACTTTGACAAAATTGATGTGATTATCAGTCAAACACTGAACCAAAGGCTCACAAAATACCTCCGTCACATCAATGTCGGGCAGATTCCAACGAATCGCTGATTTATATGATAGTGAAGTGGAGGAAACGATGTTTCGAGTGCCCACAAAACTCAATCATTTAGGACAATCATCGTGTGGGACAATCATTTTACAATGAAGGAACAAATGTCTATTCCTGGGTGGTTCAGGAAATGAATGTTTGACAGCTCGTTACACTTCCGTCACAAGGCCGACCTCTACAATTCCATAACTTCACCGTCACGACAAAATGCATACTTTCGTCATAACATGAGAATATTCAACAGGGAGACTTTGGATCGAAGGAGACTTAGCTGAGCAACGCAGTTCACGAATTGTCTATATCAGATAAGTGCGACCCGTTTTCTTGTTATCCGACTCGAAGCGAAAGTGAGGGGTTTGAACGGAGCGGAATTGATTGCTCCTTCAATATCCATTCATTCCCGGACGAGCGAGTGAACAAACACATGGGCCTCTTGAGCAACGAGTTCGAGATGACACTAACTAGTTGTCTGGGCGGAAGGTTGCACAACCCACTGAGTAGTTCAGCTACGGCCCTTGAATAGGTCACCTGATGAGCACCGACACCAAATCCTTTGAGCAACCTTCTAACTCGCACTACGAGTGCACAGTAATAATTTCGTTCGTGATTCGTGATCCAACCTCTGAATAATGTACGTCCCCACTATAACCACAAAACTCTTGCTTCGAAATCGATGCCACGGAATATAATTATAATGGTATGCCATTTGAGCACCCCGCTGCACTGACTGCTGTATAGACTCACTGCTGCTCGGACATAAAATACCTAATTTTTAATGTTCAAAAGTGTATTTTCTTCAATATAACAACTGCAGCAGAACCTCAATTGACATTTATAATAGTGAATTGAGTTAACTACAGTTTTAATTCTTGATTGTGACACAATAGTTTAACGTGCTACGTATCTAATATAAGCAAAAATACTCGCAGTACAGAATCGTATTGCGAGGAAAGAAAGATGTGCAAAACGGCAAACAACGATGACCGACTTCTTAAGGCCATCTGCTATTCAGTAAAAACAATGTCTACTAGTTAAAACATGTTTTTTTCTCGCTAAATTATGAATTTCCGCCTCTTTTTCTCCTCAGCGGCTCAACCTTGATTTCTTGTCCCCGCCAGTACTACTATCGCTAGTACTACTGTTTATTATTGAACAGGTCAACTATCTAGTGATGTATGTAGATAGACCCCAGCCAAGGTCTGACACTCTTCAGTCCCAGATTTTATTGAGAGTTATACAACTTCGTATATCAATGGGTTTATACAAAAAGAAAAATAATTATGCATAGCGAAAGAAAACTAAGCATTATCCGTTCAATAATTGGGGTTGTAGATGAGTTCAAAGTGATTATTCAACAGAATCCCGTTGGAAATGAATGGCTTACGATTGGGGCTGTTGATGGAAGTTGATTGAGTACAATAAAATATAAACGTGTTATAATAAACGTGAAGGGCTTTGAAGCGGTAGTTCATCAACGTGGCCATACGCTACATAAACTGACAACATACTCGTAATAATACAGCTTGTAGGCTAGTATGCTTTCGGGAAGATCAACCTTTCAAGTGTCAGTCAACCTGTAAAATTGAATAAGGTATCATGCGCAATCGGGTCAAATGGAGTAGGGCACTGGAATCGCTAAGAAATACGAAATGTATTCATACTTAGGTACGTGTATATTTATGTTTGTTATTTTCAGTCATGAAACTTCTTCATTCCCCAATCGTTTCAATTGTAGTCTGAAAAAAGCAGGCGCAAAACGAAACACAACTTTCAATTGGGTGAAACTATGAAAATACAAAGAGAGTTCAAATTGAAATCCAAGAACATCAGAATAGGGGGAATCGAAGGGATGCATCAGAAATGTGTGATTGTTAAGGGACAGTCTTCTTTGGGCACGTCATATAAGCTTAGCCTCTTGGTATGATACCCTTGTCGTGATTGAATCATTCAAGAATAATAAGACAATTTCTTGGCCGGATACCACGTTTAGGTAAATAGGCGCACTTGAAATGTCGAGTCACTCCTGGCCAGTTCTTTTGGAATTCATCTTAAATGAGGCCCAGTGTTAATAAGCTATTTCCGGCTATTCTTGAGGTATGGAGAATAGGCTTGGTTCTCGGGAGTCAATAGATAGTTAAAATATTTTGTCGGGTAAGTCATGAGTATGGAATACGTAAGAAGCCGTCAAGGCGTCAACTTCAAGCTCCTGCATGTGAATGTGTGTAGAACATGTATAAGTGTACGCGCGTACGTATTTGTATGTGTATACAAGGGCCACCTCAGCCCTTGTTCCAACTATGTGTGTATTCTTCTGAGGAGGACCTTACGAGTAGTCAAGCTCGTGCTTGAGGCGATGAGAGTCGTTCTATTACCACCACACGTGTCCTGACATATCACCAGCGGATCTTGTACACGTGTAAACCTTGCACATCCACACCGTCTTATCCGATGCATGTTTTAGCTACTGGGTTTTCAAGATTTCTTATATCCAAGAATTTTTGGCTTTACTAAAATTCCAGGTATATTAATTGTAATATAATATATTACAATTAATAATTAGTGATGATATTATCATCACTAATTATTATCACACCGAGGAAACTCCGTGAAAATGTACGGCCTATTTTGGCATATCAATTCATCGCCATGTAGGCATATCAATTCATTTCCCATAGAAAATGATGAGAGTTACATGCGTATCACACTCTAACCTCCTTTAGCTTGATCTTGAGTCTAACTAAGTAGGACTTAACAGTTCGGCAATCATCACCCAATCACCAATTACTGAATGTCCCGGCTAATTGGATCCCTCCTTCACCATCTTACGAGATGGAATAAAAGCACTCCATCCACTTTGGTTTATCATCTTCGATAATAAACTATTGTAATCGCTCAAGAAAAAGAAAAAAAAAAAATAACCCCCCACCCACCTCCAGTCAAAATTTGAGGGGTTATCTGTGAAGATACTTAGATTCAGAAAAACGAATTAAAAAAAAGCCCGTCCGTACTCTGCACTTTGTCCGCGACCCTTTGCTCAGTTAGCGTTGTGCTAAAACAAAATGAATTGTGAAGCTTTGAAAAAGTCATATCTCCAAAAATTTGGATATAACGGTGTCGTTTTTGTACACATTTAGTTGGAGATTAATTTTTAGAATTTCTAAGACCATCCGGTGGTTTATACGACCGGCCGTACAATGAGGCCTCAAAGGTTGAGCCAATAAAATGCCGTCATAACAGGGTTTATCAAACTAGGGCAAGGCGGGTGAACGGTAGGGGTGTTACGATAGCCCTATCGATAGTTTTTGTATTTGGAACTTGGGAATTTCTTGAACTTTTCGAAAACCGAATAGGTACCTACATTCTAAGAACTTCTTAGTAAGATCTAGAAAACCAGCTGATCAAGCCCTAAAACAGAACAGATGTGCCGACCAAGAGTAATCAAGAAACGTTCGGGTAAACGCGATTAACCTACCGTATCGACGCGTCGGTAGGCTATCGATACTATCGATAGTTGGTGTTCGATAGTATCGAGCCTATCGATAGTTTCAACTATCGACTATCTAACATAGTTTCAACTATCAACTGAGCGCTTTTGTGTACAATGGGCGTAAATGCCATTTTCGAAAAAATCTGAGGTAAATGTGTTGTGGGGTCCTATATGCCATAACGTTTAGTGTAGAAAGGTGCTAAATGCCAAACAAGTTTGAATTGACCGCCAAATCGCCGTGCTACCAACCTGCTTGAATGCTTAGTTACGTAATGGTCAACAAATCAAACATTCAAACAATTATAACTTTTTTCTACATTTTGGCACTTACGCCCTTTGTACACAAAAGCGCTCAACTATCTAACACCACTAGTGAACGGTCCTTCTGGAAAACAGCTGATTCCAACAACATTCTTTTGTTACATCGAGTTCCGCATACTGAATTTGGTGGTATGTAGGTAAATTTTCTAGCCGATGTTGGTAGGAAGAAGTAGAAATCCCAGTAGGTATTACATCAATAAAAGTGAATTCTAAATAATGTTTCAGAAAATATAAATTATTCATTTATCATATATTCAAATAATTTATTGGCCATTACTGAGCCATTTACCTACCCTCACCCCTCCCCTCCTCACCACCGCCCATCACGGAAATCGCCTTCTGATCACCTACAAGTATTCGAACAAATATTTTAGCACATAACTCAACTTGTTGCATAGGGTTATAGATCTCACAAGGTCTGCACTGCAGTGATCTAGATAGAAGGGTGTGATCTGTACAGAAGATGATAAACCGTCGTGTAGCAATAACGGGGAATAACTCGTTCCTTTTCTATTTGTCCATAAGTTCGTAGTGTAGGCAATTGAAGGGAATACTGAGTAGGTTGGTAATAAAAAATTTACTGTATGATTTCACTTTTTTTTTGGCAATATAACAATCGTATCAGTCATATCAGCCCCCGAAATGTATAAGTCGTAGGAAGGAGACAAGGTAAATATTCAAGTGTTGTGCCCAGTAGATGGTGTTATAGTTATCTCAATAAATTAATAACAGACGGGAGAGGGGTTAAGTGTAGGGTTAGAGTAAAAAGTAAATGAATCAGATCTGAGTGGAAAAACGGGCGGGGATGAGAGATGAAGCGATAGGGCGGGAGTGAAGGAGATTGAGAATTTAAGGGTCTCTTCGCCTTTTTGCCGGGTCTCCGCTACGCCAACCAACAGCTGCCGCTGGTCGCCCTAATTGCGCACATCTGTCCCCATCATCAATAAATCGCTTCAGTTCATTTGGGTGGCGAGAAATGAGGTTTGCGGGGAGACGAACCTGTAATTATCTGTTGGATCGGGTCGGGAATGTATTTTTCTCAAATGGATTTGGAGACGTCTTCAATCAAGGGTGGAACGGTTGTTTCCTGTTGAAAGATGCGGTTTGTTTCAAAGGGAAGCTGCAGATTCACTGATAACGTCAAGGAGAAATTGTTCAAACATGACTGACTGTAATTCCCTAGGTCACTACCCACTACGAATGTGTAATAATTAGAGGATAGATTAGGCTCTAAAATTCTTAAAAATGCAAACTAATTTTTCATACAGCTTATTTAGGTTTTTATTGGCCGCTATTCGTCGTTGAAAAGTTATCAAGTTAGTACAAAATTATACTGTGGCGTATAAAAGTATAAACGCATAAATTCTCATGAAAGTATAAATTCTCATAATTCTAGGAAGCTCTCCAGTTTCCAGATTGCCACATAATTAATAGCACGATAAACATCAAAATGCAAAATGAGACCCCTGTGGGGCTCAAGCTGTTCTTTAGCTCCCTTCGCCAATTGGAGCCAAAACAGCTGAATTTCCAAGTACCCTCAGTGCAACTTTACAGCATGATATATTTCCAGAGTTACTGAAGGCAAGACGCGAATCCATTCCGCAGTTCCCTCACAAGGTACACGATTTCAAAATAAACATAGAAATATTAACAATTAAATATTCAACCTATCAAAGATCATTGGAACAATCACTACGAAACAATTCAGGAGATTAGCTGGTATCAAGGACAAGCTCAACCATTAAAATACCGATTTTGGCAGTCTCACATCAATCAGAAATCTTTCCAGCCATCCTCAAACCGAAGAGCTCCGAACAAACCGGAAAAATTTTCAAAATTACTTTGAAAATTTCCACTCGGAGGGTCAATTTCTACAGTCTCGTTGCATGCGGCTGTGAGGCACATGAGGCTTTGTACGAGTGCGAAGGTGTAAGGACCGGATTCGGAGCTTATCTCTTTCATAAGGTCGAACTGGGATGATGAGAAGTTTCATACGTAATACTCCCCCGGCCGCGGGCCCAATAATGGGATTTTATTGGCCATCGCTGTGAATTAATGGGCCGTTCTTAGTACAACTTTCTTCCTCCTGGACCCCCGAGGCCATCTGCACCGTCCAATACTCGCCCAACCCGCTCACGGTTCAACGACTCGGTCTCAACATGAATTGTACTCAACATAACATTAGATGGTACATCATTAATACACGTATTAAATTGTGGGAAAAAATCACAACTTCATGTTAACCACTTACGTGTAGGAAACCATAAGGTATGAGTGGAAGACAAGTAAATGGCAACCTTTGTCAAATCCAAGGCCCACACAGTGCCTGTTCATGGGCAGATATATTTGTAAGGTAGAAGTTACATTTTGGTAATCTCTTCATACTAAGTACTGGGCAAAGACTGGGCAAAGACACTACAATTTATACCAACCTAATCAAGGGCAAGAAGAAGTAACTTTTGGGTAAATGCACTTTAAAAGGGCTGGAAGACACAGGACCATAGAAGATCCAGAAAACGTCAAAGAAAAACATTTTTACTGTGGAGGTTCATGGACCCTACCTGCTGTAAGAAAGTATTCTTGAGGCTCGGAAACTGTACTGAATATACAATAGATCTGATAGATGTCTAAAGCTGAATTTTATATTGAGGCTGATCTGGACGCAAGAAATAGCTCATCAGAACTTCAACTGACGTTGCCCCTAAGCTGAATCTTTGGACCCAATAGATCCGCAGTGCTGATTCGCTGTTCGAAGCTCAAAAACGAAAGCATAAGTTGAAGTTGTACAAGTAAGTTGTATAAGTAAGTTTACCCATTTAGTTGGTTCCGTCTATTCTTAACCAATGTGATTGTACTCGTACTTAAAAACACTGCGACAGGTTACGAAGACCTACAGCCATACACCAGAAGCCAACCACAAGCCTTGCAAATACCTATGAAAGGCATTAACTGATATTTTTTATTTTTTAACTGATATTCCTTATCGCAAATGTCGAAAAAGCTTCCCAAGGGCTTGTTATTATGTATATTGCTGCTACATTCCAATACAAATGAGGAATATAATATATATTATATAATATAATATAATATTATTATTATTATTATTATTATTAATAATAATATATTATATATTATATAGCTTACTAGCGTATTTTCCTCATAGCATATTATGCTATTTTTACTAATTCACTTAGACTTAGTGAAAGTAAGTGAGTGTGTAAGTATTTTCAGTGTTTTAAGGAAGAGTCGTCTTCGGTTTTTTGTGTGGTAGTTGCAAATTGCAGTTACATTTACTTTCCTGGGTAGGTACTATTTTAAGGTACCATTCAATTAGATTCAGCAAGTAACTACGTACCTATGTGCCCCGTAACTGTTCTCCCTAAATGTCTTCCCTGTTGCTCTTACATCATTTAGGGCGACCCGAGTTCTGACCGTCCAACCCTGCGACGTCCAGTCGTTGCAGAGAAGTTGATGAAAACTCTGGATTATAATTTTATCGTCATACAATTATCCAAGAGAACAACCGTGGACAAACCGTTATCATCATAAACAGGTTCATCCGCGCATGGTGGTAGAGAAAGAACAAAGATTCTTCTCCCTACTTCCTTTGGTGAGACGGTCTGGCCTGGGACACACAATAGGGTGCCATTCACGGGGAAAACTATAAATCCCAAATTAGCTTACTTAAATCTTCCTCTCCTGGAGGCCCTTCCCGAAATAGATTTTGGGCGGAACCAACTTACATACAATGGCTCGGGTAGTTAGTTATCGCATTTAGCAAAAATATCTTCTATATACCAGGTCTCTGCTGTCCTAGAATCCTGAATTTGATTGTAAGTTATTAATAATAATTTCAATAGCTATCCAACGGTGTAGTAGAAAAGAGGACGTGAAGGGGGGGGGGGGTTTGAGGGGTGCTATAAACTGATTTATGGTGAAATCCGAAATCATTACTCGTAGATGACAGTTTGAGCCTTACCTACAACTTACCACAGATGGAAATTAAGTTTTTCCCAGAAATGACAGTTTACTCCATAATAATCAGAGCTGGTGGATCGTGGGTCATCTGAGTTTGCTCCTCACTCCAAAACATCACAGAGGCCATAGCAATCCCTCACTGCAAAATATTCGCGACAATAAGGTTTTTTCTTGTATAGTGTTGGAGGCATCGCCAGTATCTTCTAAGTCCTTTTCTATGGCTGACTGGTGGATCATGGTGGGTCATTTGAGTTGGCTTCTCACTCCAAAACATCACTGAGACCGCAGCAATCCCTTACTATAGTCGAAAATGAAGTGTCTGGGTTTATTCCGAGTAGTTCCCTTTGTTCGTTTGGCCAAGCAATACAACCCTAAATATACACAATATACACAATATACACCATACAGCCCCGGAAAACGACTTAGAAGATGCTGCCGATTCCTCAAACAACATAGAAGAAAAAAAACCTCATTGTGTATATTTAGGGTTGTATTGCTTCGCAAATTATTGCAGAACTTACGATTTCACTTGGAATTGCATTTGGAGCGCGTGTTAAATTTTGAGAGCCAGTTTTTATATCCTTTCCACGAATTTAACACCTTGATCAACTGAAAATGTCAGGAAATTTTCGCGTTGGAGCCAAGCATGAGAACTATGACACAGTACATTTGGGTGTTACTCTCAGGTTTTTTGTCTACATCCAGGTAAATCCTAAAGGCTGTGATTCTTTAGAGAATTTTACCAACGTCACTGCCGTGCGTGTTTTGAAAACACTGTTTTCCACCATACAATGACAAAAACAGTCGCACCTTCATTAAGAATCGTTGGTGGAATCGGTAGAGGCCAGCACTCTGTGATCGTTCTGTTGCCCGCCCTCTCCGACTCACGTCACCAGAGGCGCCAGAGCGGGGGCTTTCCCAAGTTCGAGCGGCTTCCGCTGGGCAGCGCTGGCTCCCGAGTTACAGGCAACCTCCCAACCCTCAGTTTATCACATCACACTACAGCCCTTCCTACCAATGTCTTCATCTTGTGGCGTACCTACCCACTGCTCGACGATCTCGCAAGCTATTTTGCTCAATAGCTTCTGCTGTTATTCCATTCGGTGATGCCGATTGGAGGAAATTAATTCTTAAATTAATTTTTACGGGTGGTTACAAATCAATTGTTGTAAATTAAAAAACTCGGCCCTGCGGGCCTTGCCAAAAGGGGGCTGCCCCCCTCCACGTTCAGCACAGAAATTAGCTTCAGGAGCCACTCAGCTGATCCTGTGCTATGTTTATGATGATCCTGAGCCTGTGCTGGTTAAAGTGTAAGTCCTAAGGAGGCTACATACCAAATTACAGCTCTACTCAGGTGATCCCCGCCATAATATAAGCAGCATATTATTGTCCCCACCATTGTTGCCTTCACCAACAGAAGGAAATACAATATTACGGCTCCCAAACTCCGAGGTAAGAGCATTCCACTCTCAGGGGAGGTAAAATACCTGGGAGTCATGCTTGATCAGAGATTAGACTGGAACAAGCATCTAGACTATACCCTAAAAAGAGGCACAAAAGCAATGTGGAGCTGCCACAAAATGCTTGGGAAGACGTGGGGACTGGCACCAATGAGGGCCAACTGGGCTTATAAAGCCATTGTCAGACCCATGATCACCTATGCCTCAACGGTATGGTGGCAGAAAACCTGTCAGGCAAAGACTATGGAGAAACTTACAAAACTCCAAAGACAGGCCTGCCTTGGAATAACAGGGGCAATGAGAACCGCCCCTACTGCAGCACTAGAGGTTTTACTTGACCTCGAACCCCTCCATCTACACATACAGAGGGTGGCCTACCTGGGGGCCATGAGGATGCTGCAAGCAGGAGCAATAAAACATCCTGCCAGGAAAAATAGCCATGCGTCCATCCTTGACTTTGTTAAGGTAGACCCAGTGGTTTCATCAATCTCTGACAAAATGCCTGAGAGGATGAATTTTGATCTTCCATTCAGAGTAATAATAAAAGATCGTGATTTCTGGAAAGGAGGCATGCCTCAATTAGAGCCAGGATCACTGCTGTGGTTCACAGATGGGTCAGTGATGGATGAAAAAGCAGGCCTGGGGATAAAAGGCCCCAGATTTAGCCTGTCTAAGCCCCTTGGGGCCTTGGCCACCATCTTTCAAGCAGAAACCCATGCAATAGATATTTGTGCCCAGGAGATCGCCAGGAAAAGACTAAAGGGCGCAAAGATCTATATTCTATCAGACAGCCAGGCAGCATTAAAGGCCATCTCGGCCTTTTCCATAAAATCAAAGCTCACCTGGAGCTGCCTAAACTCCCTCAAGATGGCTGCCCATGGCAACAAATTGACGCTGCTGTGGGTGCCGGGTCATGAGGGTATAGAAGGCAACGAAGAGGCGGATCGCCTCGCCAAACAGGCATCCATGTCAAACCCCACTGGACCAGAACCTTTCCTCGGCATTACAGAGAGCTTCATAGCCCGAGAAGTGGGGAAGTGGGTTGACAAGCAGAGAACAAAGCATTGGCAAGGCGCTCCAAAAATGAGACAAGCCAAGCAGTTCGTATGCTTTTCCAGAAGGAAAGCCAGGGCTCTCCTTTCCCTCAGCCGGAAGGACATAAAGGCCGTTACAGGCCTCCTAACTGGCCACTGTCCAGTCAAATACCATCTCAAAAAGATGGGAATATGCAGGACAGATGACTGTCGACTCTGCGACTGCGAGCCAGAGACAGCGGAACACATACTCTGTAACTGTCCAGCGCTTGCATACAAAAGATTTAAGCACCTTGGTAAGGGCATCCTCAGTCCCTCCGAGGTTGCAAAAATCGATGACAACAGCCTGCTCCACTTCATCCGGGAGGAGGCTGTAAACCGTCTCCTCACTACCAATGTTGTAGTGTAGGAACAGGGGCACAATGTCACAATAGACCCACTTCGAGGTCTACGTGACCAAAGGCATAAGCCTATCAAAGCCCCCAAAAAAAAAAAAAAAAAAAAAAAAAAAAAAAAAAAAAATGCTGCTTAATGTGTAAAGTAAAGTGCTTATTAAAGTCCTAAGGGTTCTACATGCCAAATTTCAAGTCTCTACCATCACGGGAATTGGCGTCAGGTGAGAGGATGGCGCCAGCGTTACGGACGGACTCTGGTTTCAGCCAGTTGTGTGAAGGCTAAAACGCGCACAACTTCATTACACGAATCATTTTAGATAGCTCTTGGAGTTATAAAGACATCGTATACAGAACAGTGATCAAGATATAAGGGTGATCTGTAGAACATGAAAAACAGTGGCGAACAAATCCGCAGCGTTGTTTGGTCATGATTTCTTTACTACCTATTCAACTAGACTTTTCTGAATTCATCTTATGGAAAGGGAAGGTCATAGGGAAGGTTAGTAATGGTTTATCAATTCATGACGTGTCAGGCGTTTCTTCCAGAAGTAAATCGACAGATATGATAATTAGCTTGATGACCAGTGCGTTGGACACGATATAAAACTTAGATTGACAACATGACGATCTACGGGAGTAAAAGATCGGCAGAGTTGCAGAAGGCAAAAACATTATACCTTGTACCTCACATGAACCCGCCCACTCCTGCATAATTGGCCAGTTTCACTGAAATCGATGCACCAAAATAAGCATATTGCTAAAATTCATGAAACGATTCACCCTCTCATTGCCAAAAAAGTGTAATTAATAATATATTTTCACTGTTTATTGAAAATGCATGAAGTTCAACGAGCTTCACACTATAACGCTAATTAATGTGCGAAACGACCGTGAACAAGAAAACTAACTAGTAGGTTGGCGGCTAATTCATTTATCAGGTGTACCAGGGTTAAATCAGCCTCTTTTTAAGAATCGTTTAAGTAGTTCTGTGAAATTCCTATATCACGTTATGGAGAGAAAACTGCGATTCCACACTATTCATCATTTGCAAATATTTCTTGTCATTGATAAGCACATAGAGATAGAGTCAAACACAAGTGGAAGTCATTATTAAGACTTTCAAAGGACTGCGTAGGGCCAAATTATTTGCTTTCTCAGTGCAGAGTCGAGCACTTTCTGAGGGGACCAGGAAACTTTCGAGCAAGGAAGACAAAAGTAGGTAACTGAGTTTAATAAAAAGTAAATACAAAAAAGAGGGTTCCTAGAGACAACAGAGCCAATAAGAAGGAATGCCTTTTACCTGGGGCCCGGTACTTGGCTTACTTGTCAAATGTTTTTTAGTGTTAACGTTCTTCCAAACCTCTTGACACTAGATACCATCGCAATGCTCCGCCGCGCCCCTATCGGTTCAAATTAACGACAAAAAAACCTTCGAAGGGGCGTAAGTCGCAAAAAAACCTTTTTACTCCGCTTCATTGCTCTTAATTGAACATTCCTAAAGAGGTTTCCTGTGCCTAATCTTTTCTTGGGAGGACTCGAAGTCTGTACGGTAATGAGGTGGAATGGCCGAAGGAATAACTGAGTCATTCGATAGCTTTCGGTGGCCGAGAAATCCCCTTCAAGTCACTAAACGAAAGGACTCTGTTTTTAATTATTTTCTTTCTTTGCACGGCAGCGGTTACAGTGATGAAATTGAATTATTAAAAGGTGACCAGCTACAAAGAACTATACAATGGTTTACGTCCATCGCCGCTCAACACTTCTTAATGACTCAATTACCCCATCATAAAATGTGTGAAAATTCAAATAGCCCACTCGTTTTAGTCAATTTTGGGCGTTCCAATCTATTTAAAGACAAACAATGGGCTATTTGAGCCAATCTTCCATTCTACGTCCTACGCCCGAAATGAACCAGGATGCAGAGATACAACGGCATTGATCCTCATTGCACTTCCACTAGACACACCAGGCCGATGTATTAGATCCACATAAATAATTTCAAATTTACACAGGTTTGACCATATTAGCATAGTCAATACATGTATATGTATTTTTGCATGCCAATATTTCAGTTTTTACAAAATTATTATTATTAACGTTACTATTATTACTACTAATTGCTATTATTAAAATTTTCAAATATTACCCGAATAGGCACTTTTACATTCCAAATGATAATTTGCCATATCTCTACGTTTAGAGATGTTCACCCTTGGGAACCTCCACTCTTCTTGTTAAGGTTGGTTATTTTTGTTTTTATATAAAATATAATAGTAAATTTTGTCGGCAGTGAGTCAGAAGTTGCTATCTGAAGGACGAGCTGAAGGCGGAGCGGCTATGAGTATGTGAGATGAGGAGGTCTGATCAGATACACATGGCACCGATTGACACTGCGGAGGATTCATATATTAATTTTCTAATTTATAATGTGGACTAAACAGTAAAAAGAATGATAATTCATTTATTAATTTCATCAAAAAATATTATATTATAATTATAGCTGAAATGCATGTAGTAGAGTCAGTAGAGTCAAGTATTGTAATTATTTTCTGGATTTTGATGTGTATTGGATTAGAGCTGAGAAGTACCAATGGTCGAGCAAGTGTTGGAATATTAATTGCAGTTAGGAGGGGGCTCAGACATGTGAATATAGTGGATATTGAGGGGACCTTGGTTGGTGGTTCGATTTGTGTCCAAAGGTTCAATAATTAATTTAGTGCCAACATATCTTAACTGTAACAATTGGGAGTCCGATTTTGGCCAGCTCACCGATTCAGCGTGGCGCTATAGGTCGTTCCTTGTTGGCGAATTTAATTTCTGATTTTGTTATTAGTTTTCACGCTGTGCGTAATAATTTATAACATAAATTATTATACTCTACAACGTTTCAACTTATAAGTATAAATACTTAAGTGGCAATAGTTGTGTTTATAATTTTCATTCTTTTATTTTACCTTGTTGCTCTAACTCCCGGCAGACGGATTACCAATGCCGTATTGTTTATTTTGTTTCTACTTCCATGTATCATTCTGTCGATTTGAAATGACCAATAAACTTTTTTCTTCTTCTTTCTTCTTCTTCTAATAGTAAATTTTACTAAATGTTGAACTTTCGTTGCACAAGGTAATTACCTAGGTACATCATCTCTGTAGATACATGGCAATAAACCTCAGAAACTCAACCCTGAACAACAGATGGTGCTTGTTGCAGTAGTGATTACAGACGTCGGAATGCTGATTATTCGGGCCTGAAGAACAGCAAAAATCAGCTGAAAATTATATAGTTAGATACGTAATATATCCATATAATATATGGATATATTACGTATCTAACTATATAATTTTCAGCTGATTTTTGCTATATATTATATGCCCATATAATCCAAGTTCTGGTTTTCACCGTTGAAGATGGCGGGTAATTGGCTATTGGATGGTGAGTATTTCTCTTAAATATTAATTTAAAATTCAATCCATTCCACATCACTCATCCCTCAGTTGATAAGGTGATTGATTTAGTGACATTATAGCAGTCGTTAAAACTGTGTAATATTTTGTCGGTGCCTACAAGGTCTCCCAATTGTTAAAGAATTACCTGATTGAACCGACGAACGAAGAAGAATCACATTACACGTCAACCTTCGGGTCCCCCTTTTGTCGGGATAAGTGACCAATTAAAAACGCGTAATGCGAAATTTTCCTAAAAATTAGCTGATAATCATAATTATGCCAGGTTCCAACTGTCAACACCCAAATAGTAATTAGTGACAGTTGTTAACGATCGAACCGCTCGAAAGGTTTTTTTGCGTATCGTTCGATTGTTATTGAAGAGTTACTTTCCTGTGTAGACGTCAACGAATTCATTAATCGACTTGTGGGAGAGGGCGTTTGAATCGTGCATATGAATGGTGATAACCTGACAACACCCACCAACTCCTCTGAATTAGCGCGAGGCGCTAAAAAGTCCACTGCTTCGTTCGGTTCAAATGGTTCTACCATGGATCAGTTGAACGGCTCGAGAAAGAATAGAAAGTTTCCTGTGTGCCAGTCCGTATTACATGCTACGCATAACCTTCATTTCGTTCAATTCGTAAGGCTGGTTGCGACCACATCCAGTGTGATACACTGTGTAGCACTGTGTAACTCAACTGTCTCGTTCTCCTAGTTGTCACTTGTATAAAATGGAAGATTGGCCATATGAATGTATTACATAGATTTCTCGATCCTGGAAACAACACAGGTTGTACTTAGTTCTAACGTCGTAATAGTAAATTTTTTGTACGCCTTTCAAAACGTAAAATGCGGCTAATTCGGATTCGATCTTGGTCAGTTTTTCAGTACCTACGTAGCTTTCTTCGAAGACCAACCAGTACAAATGTGCATTACATGTAAAGGAGCTGCTAGTAGATAATATTATGGGCATGTGATATAATCAAACAACACAAAGGATTCTAAATTGGAGGTTAAAAGTGGACTTTGGTGAATAGTGAAGTAGTTCCGTGAGCTCAAGAGTAATTCCTAAACGCGGCACCCTCCTTGAAAAGCTAAATTGCACTTCTGAAAACGGCAAGAGCTTCCTTACCTACTGAGGAAAAAGAGAAAAAATCAAAGGCAGTAGGAGAATAGGATGGCTAATGTAGGTAACCAGCTGTCACTGGTATGGGCGGGGCCGGCCCTCAAATAAATGGAGAGTAAGGACTCGGTGGTGGTAGTATAGATAATGAATCCATGCACGCAACCATCAGGTACCTTCTATGGCACACTCCACCTCAGTAGTCATTTGTTATCGTGGGAAAAAAAGACCCTCACAACTCCGGTAGGCTAAAAACATTCCTCGTCCTATAATATCCTTTATAAATAGTTTTTTCTTCCTTTTTACCTGTATAACTTCAGGTGGGTGGATGCCATTTTGCTTGAGGAATCTGTAAATCAGTTTTCTTAAATTATTACCTTCATTTCATTCCCTTACCTAATAGAACTAAGGAATCCAAATAACATCTTCAACTTACTTAGATAACTTACTTCTTACTTAGATAACTGTGTTCTTACATCACACCCACATTAGAACTTTCGATCTTCTTTCATTATACGAGTAATTTCCATCCCACACCAAACAACTGAACAACCCACATAGCATTCAAGAGTTGTTAAAACGTACATAATAGTTTTTCAAGTGAGTACTACTCTTACTATACTAGGTATTTATAGTAGATACTCGTATTTATTAATGTACCATATAATACTATTTATGACGAAATTGACAAATCCAGTAGAAATTTTAGTAGAATTCGAGTTTCCAAACGTTGATGCCGGCATCAATATTCAATTTATATTATGCAACGTTTAATTCGAACAAGTATCATCAGTTGAATCAATCTACCTACCATTCGAACAAAACTGTAGAACTTTAGAGCAGGTGAGAAACGCGAAACAGCTGTAAATAGGCCTGAAGAAAATCCTAGAAGGCTGTACCAATCTATATTTGCATAATGTAGGGCGTATCAGATCCCACAAATCCATCTAATTGTAATCCTAGGCAATAGGGAATCGTTGAAATGAAGGCTACTCGGGATTTACGACTCCCTCTCCACCTGACAGAGGAATTCAAGATTTGAGGTCAATGTGAATCTATGAGGCTGACCAGAAGTACCTTCTGCACAACGTTCATACAAGGGAAAGTATATACCTGCCGGTATAAATGTTAAATATATGATACATATGTATAGTTGAGTTTTCACTGATCTATACACAGATATTACTAATAATTATTATTCGTCAATATTTACGGATTGACGTATGACTATGGTGTATAATTTGGACACCCTCATTCGAATATCACGTATCAGAAAATATGGAGAGCAAAAAACGTTCAAGTCCGGGTTAATGTTGTCTTTCAGAATGTTTTATAATCGAGATGTGGCTTGAAAACCCTCTCCAACAATGGGCAAAAAAAATCCCCAAAATGGCTTTGGGAAAACGACAACCCTCATACGTGATATTGGCTCGGGTATTGGAAACCAAAACTAACTCTGATACGTGGTATTGGCAGAACGAAATGGTGAGATTAGTGGCTAATTTGAGGTTATTGCAACGCAATTCAAATGAAAAAATGTTTCTTTTGAAATTAATTTATTCCTGAATCACCACCAAAAAATAGTAGTGGTGTACTTAACATTTTAAATAAAATTTAAAATTCCAATGCGCAGCAGGTTCCTGGGTCGGGTAACCCTAACACCGGGAGAATGCCTCGAAGTATGCTCCATGACATCCCCCTTCAAGCTACTGGGCTTTTTGAGAAGTGTACTTCGCATAAGGATGTGCACGATAAGTAATGGCTCAATCTTTTGAATTTTTTTTTGTTGAAACTATTGATTATTGGAAGCGTTTTATTTTCTTTAATGACCTATTATATTTCTTATATTGTAAACCCTAATGTACCAACCCTTGTAATGGCCTTAAGCCTTAGGCTTTATACAATAAATCATTCATTCATTCATTCAATGAAACTGAAAAGTCTGAGTAAATTGAAATCAAACATGAGGACAGTGTTCCCTATGGTACAATATTCTTTATTATTTTCTCCCCTGTCTCGCTCGTCTCATCTGTTGCAGTGCAGCTATGGAAACTGATGAGTGTTAGTCGAACGCCGAAATGATATTAATTCTGATACGCGGTATTGGATCCCTTGACGAGAGGTCTGATACGAGGTATTGGAAGCAGTAAACAAACAAAACTGATACGTGTTTTTAGAAAACTGGCTATTTCTTCCCAAAGCAATCTTTCTAGACTTGACGACAGCACCAGTCGATCGGGCGTTAGGAAGTACTGTAGGATTCATTAAAAACAAAATTTGACTAAAATGGATGATAAGTGGTATTTGAATGAGGGTATCGATATACATATTAGGTATATGTATTATAATGTTTGAACTTTGCAAAAGTTGGAATAAAACCTAGCGGTTCGTATTTAGTACCGCTCTGGGAAATAACGAACGTGAAGATATTACTAAAAGGCCTTCGAGGCAAGAGGAGGTGAATGCCATCGTACCCAACATGCCAAATCCTTGTGATGTAGTGCCATCCTCTAATAACAGGTCCCAACCCGTTTGTGAAGGCTTGACGTTCATTCATAACCCGATAGTTGGACGCTTCTTCCGTCTCTACTTCTAAAAAAAATAATTATACGATCAGTATGAGAAAGGGGAAGCGGATTAGACGAGAGTACCTACGCTACGACCCCAAGGCGAAACATCACTATGCGATAATCATAAACGTTCCGTTATGATTGCTTGATAGGCTGGTAATGTAGGTATAAACCGTATTATGTTCCGACCAGAGAATCTCTGATCTCTGATCTGATCTTCTCTTCTTTGCAGAACCCTCCTACCCCCTGTCTGTTCAACGATTGTAAGTTTAGAGACGATATCAATATTTAGATGGCTTCCAAAATTTTAGAACGTAAATTTGGAAAGATTTTGTGGGAACTTTCTAAATTCATACCTAGGTACTTTTCATCATTTTTATGATGAAACGTGTACTGTGCATAGTCCCCTCACAGACACTATCTGTCGATGGCTACATGTTGAAAATAACACATTTCGCCCAAAGTGTCAGGGTTAACCGGCCAGGGATCGATTCTACAAAATTTGTAGAATTATTTAATATTATTATAAATATTAATTAATATAATATTAATATATATTATTTAATAATTTCTGATAAAAAGTGTTCCATAACCATTTTTGATACCGCTTAAAATCCGACTTTTTTTTACTTTTTAAAGATTTTTTTCGTGTTTTTGACCTTAAGTCACTAAATGGCCGTAAATCCCTCATTTTTCAGTCAAAATTCAAATGTGATTATACCATTGGAAAGAACGTAAAATTCTCTATCTCCCTATCGCTAAATGAAACGTTTAAAATGAGATTCGGATGTGAGAAATGAGCCCGAATACTCAAGTCTCAAAAATCTCGGAAATGTACAGTTTTTTCAAACGTTTGTAAGCCTAACAGTTAGGCTTAATCCGCCGGTTAATTTCCCACTGTAACCCCAAAAGATGGGCCAAAAGAACAGCTCTCCAACGGTATGATCAAAAATTGTTAAAAATGGACTCATGGTGTAAAATCCCCGTTCCCGAGCCAAAAACCGTGGATCTTTCCTAAAAATCGACAAGTAAAATCTTTCGCGAAAATCAACATTTTAACCGTATAATGAGTTAGGCAGCAATCTTGTCGTAATTTGTCTCGCTGGGTCAAATAATGACGCAAGAATAAGCAGTCGCTGATATCTTGTCCACTTTACTTTCCGAAAATTGTCTACATTTCTGTTGATTTGTATGGTAATTTTTTAGACTAGGTAAGACAAGGTGAACGTTGCTATCGTCACAATTAGGTCAATGTAGTACGTTTCTAACGTCCATCCCCCTCCCCTCATCACAAGTAAACAAACCAGCCTGCTCATAATAGCGATAAGTTCCGAAAATCGTTAATTGACGATTTCGTGGCCTGTGTACGCATCCACTTGTAACATGGCAGCTTTTTCGACTCAAGAATATGCCGACATGCTGTCAAAATTAGTTGTGGAATTGATCCCTGGCCGGTGGTACGACCTTAACCCTGACACCCTGTATAGGTCCATCCAACGGATTCGTCTAGATACTTGGGGTTTTTATAGTTTTAAGAGTATACGCAACGAAGACTCAGACTTTGCCGGCTTTTGGCGTCTCGACGACGGGTGCAAGCTACGGAATGCGATAGTTAACAAGTTGACATTTTATGTCTTTACTCTGGCACATAACTCGAAAAACGTCACACGAAAAGCGTCACACGAAATCGTCACACGAAATCGTCACACGAAAAGCGTCACACGAAATCGTCACGAAAATTTCTGATAATTTTCGCTTACAACCGATTCGTTGCTACGGAACTTTATCTTCGCCAGTTATCATCGTACAAAAATCGTTCACCACTCGTTGGATAGCTCTTGATTTACCTAACCATATTACGTTAACCACTGCGGAGTGCGTGGCCGACAAGCTGCGGTATGAGCGTGATTGTTTAAATAATTGTTTACACACAGGTGATCACCACTTGACTAAGACATAAAATGTCCCACAGGGTTGCAGACTCGTATGCAAGATGTTACATTTAGCTAAGACTGTGAAGCCTAGATGAACAAAGCAGGTTTTTCTTTGATTTTATAAATTTTCTTGGATTTGTGAATGCGGGATCGATGCCCGATCTTCGCAACTCACCCTGAATAGTGCTCCACTACTGGTGGAGATAATTGACGATTCCTTATTCTGTACCAGTCAGCATGAGAGTGGGTCAAGACTAAGGAAGCGATCACTGGCTCAACCCTTCTGTCGGAACGGCCACAAAAAACTTGAATAATGATGAAGAAGACGAGTGCACCTTTGAATGAAAGGTACCTAGTAACGGAATATCCATTAAATAGAACATTCATTGAAGGCAATCTACACGAAGTACAGTAAAGTTCTACACGAGTGATGCTGTTACATTATACAATCATTCATACTCTTCAAAAGACGGCATCATCTGCCACAACAACGATATGAAAGGGTAAATAATATTTTTAACAAAAGACGACCATCAGCAGATCAAAACCACTTTCAACTTCGGCATTTGACTGAGCAGGTAGTGCACGCTAGCGGCGCTCTCATTCATGTATTTTAATGATGCCCAACATTATGTTCTGGTCATTTTCACAAGTTCGTTTAATGAACAACAATAGGTTTTCACTTCAGGTAGGTGCGATGGCCCTGTTCCTTTTTGTTGTAAGAGCAAAACCTCTCGAGAGAGGATTCGTTTTGTTGTATTGAACGGTTGCACGGAACGTCCCAAAAAAATATTTAGAAAAAATCGAGGTGTTTTTCTTGGAGTCCTGTTGTTTTCGAGGTTCAAGGAATATTTTCTTTTCTTTTGGGTGGTGGGATGTACCTACTGTTTCTTGAACGGAGGTTGGTGAACAGTTGTTGGAGGAGGGCGATTTTTTTAGGTTTTCAAAGTAGGTTAATAGACACTTATCTACCTAACGACTACCAGGCGCCATATGAAGAGGTGATTCGGTTTTCCAACATGAATACTATACCTTCCTACTGCATTTTAAAAATATCACCAGTCACGAAAGACCGAGGGATCGAATAAATCTATTGTCGCTTCTCCAATCTGTGTGATTGGCAAAAATGTTCTCAAAATTTTGGAGAGAAAGGGGCTTTAGTTATAACGATAAATCGACTATCTCTAGGTTTGAGAAAAACTGATACGTCAGACTAATACCACAGCTAAACGCCGCAAATGTTCTCTTAACGGTTCATTATCCTCTGTATAGATCGCTTTTCTGTGTTCCATATCCTTGTGAGTCCTCCAACGGCCTATTGGTAGATTCAAAGTACCAGGGCGATTCACTTAGAACTGTAGTGGAAAGTAGCAGCTCCTACTCCGAACCTCCGGCCCACTGGATCTTTTTCCTTCTCTACCTTCCCTTCATCTCATTCTCTCTCCCGCTAAACGTAGTGATGAAGGCCTTCGTGATTGGGGCTTAGTGAACGGGTTAGCTCCGGAGTCAAGGGCACGCGGCCAATGGAGCTCATTCATCTCGCGGAAATAGGGCGCGCGGGACCCCCAACCATTGACCATTTCATCTTGCTCATCGGTTATTTATCTTGACTACGTATTCCGTACCTAATCAAGTTACCAATGCCAATTGAAAACTACGCATCTCGGTTAGGTACATTCAAATAGTTCGCCGGAGAAAATGATTACAATATTAAGAACATGGGCGTTGGGAGTAACAACGGAGGTAATCTAGGAACGCGGTAGGGTTCCACCCCGCCAATCAAACAAGTGGAGAAGAACGTATCGCTCATTGAGTGCAATAGTGTCACATTTCCAAATTTGATGCTTCGGGGTAATCGAAAAAAACTATTTAAACTTTGAAATATTCCGCTACGAATTTCACAAAGCCAGTTTTTAAAGTTCAGAAATTAAAACTGGCTTCGTAGCGGAATATTTCAAAGTTAAAATGGTTTTTGTTTTTCGAAATTTGGAGATGTGACACTATTGCGGCCAATGAGCGGTTTGTTTCGAAACGCTTTATCTCAGCTCTTATTTGACCAATCAAATTTGGTGTGGGCCTTGTTGGTATGGGTAATAGAAAGCCCTGAAAGTTTCAAGTCATCAGGTCTAAAGGGAGCCAAGTTATATAACTTCAAACATCCCATTTTTCGCCCTTGTTCTTGTTCTTATTCAGACGGTCAAGGCTACAGCCTCTCCACCTTCACCGATTGAATTGAAATTTGCACAGAGCTTCGTATCAACTTGTGAGAGCCTTTTAAAAGATTTAACCCATTATGTCAACCCAAAACAAATTTAGAAACAAAAAACTTGAAGTTTAGGCTAATATTGTCTACTTAGTTCAATCTACAGCCTGAGTAACGGGACCAAAGTCGATTTAATTGAAATTTTGTAAAGACCTTTTTTGTACAACCAGTACGGTTTGAAAGATTTAATCCATTATCTCAACCCAAGATAATTTTAGGAACAAACAAATGAAATTCAGGCTAATTTTGGCTTCTTTGACGGGTCCAAAGCCGATCAACTTGAAATTTGGTATGGATCTTCTTGGTGAAACTTCCCTGGAAGTTTCAAGTCGGTAGGTCAAGTCAAACAGTTTCTCCACCGTCGCCGATTGACTTGAAATTTGCAAAGAGCTTCGTTTCAACTTATGTATTATGTACATAGATGTGTACTAATAAAACCATCTTACCATGGCGCCAAGGGGAGCTTACGAAAAGGCTACGTGAAGCGGTTAGGACATCTCCATCTTTAGTTGGAAAGAAAAAGGCGTGCTGGGAAAGTGGATATCATAACTTTTTCCTGCCACTGTCGAATGATATTTGCGAGGAGGGGTGATTTTTACTAGGAGTGTTGTGGTGATACTTTGAAGTCGTTAATTTAAGTGGGTTTCAATAGTTTCGCGATTCGCCGCTCTCGTTCTAACTCCGTCTATGGTTTTGCAGTCCCGTGATACCGAGGTAACACTGTTCACGGGATCGTGGGAAAAGAGGGAGGCAGCACTTGGCCTCATCGCCAATTTATTATCATTCAGTACTTTTCTCTCTCGTCCCATACCGACTGTTTTTAAGCCCTTTACCTTCCGAATTTGGACGTTCTACGAGTCCTATATCGGGTAGGTGTCTCACCATTCTCGTATATACCACGAGGTATGCCCAGCAGTCTAGCCGTCAAGTGCATGGCGAAATTCATTACATTTTATTTTATGAATTACATTACCATACTGCGGATTTACCCAGTCGCCTTCTTCTTTCTCCAGCGAACTGCATGTGTTGGCAGACTGACTCGCATGGTAACACCAGCTCCCCTTCAACTTCCTGGCCTACAAGAAGTCGATAAGTACAGAATTACAAATAATTATTTCCCAAACTCCTCCATTTTTCTACTGTACGGCAACCTAGTCTAACTGTTACCACTCAGGTACCTATAAACACCTATGGTCTGTCTATACCTATGATCAGTGAAGTTCCAATGGACGAAGCCTTCAACTCAGAACACCCTCGACTTGTTTTCCAAGTAACATTCGAATCGGATCATCTAGATAGATAACGGAAAAATGACACGACATTTCGTCACTTAAGATCCCACAAGGTCTAACTCAGTTGTACGGCAAAATGAGTTAGGAACGGATACTTATGCGGGATCTCTCTGTCCGTCTTTCTTGCTCAATGGTTTGGCTTTAATTGCAATGCAGGAAAAAGCTTCTTCAACGTAGAAAAGCCTAGATAACCACGGAAATTACTACAGTACGTTTACTACAAATCCGTTTTTTGTCTCTCCTGAAAAGTTGGGAAAAGCGAGTTAGACCTTGTGGGATCTTAAGAGACGATTTCGTATGGAGTTATTATTTTACCAATACACATAAGGTTGTATATAAATATGATACCAGTTATGTGACTATGTCCGACCGCACTGGGCAGAGAACACTCATGAAGACTCACCTCACACAGGTGGGAGGCGCTCACACGTGTGAGTCGAGCCGAGCATGTGCTTCAAAGTTCAAGCCCCTTCTGTCGCAATAACACGATATTACTTTATTAGTCGTGACGTAAGCAAAGGTATAACCATTTAGAAGATCGAGATAAATCTAGAGGTGGGAGGAAAAGTGGGAGGGGAACTGGATAGAAGCCCGATAGGGACTCAAGATCAAGTTTCAACTGAAACTATCTCCGTTGCGTCATACGCAGGGGTTTCATGAAAGTGTGATGTGAGACTCAGAAGGGAATTTTATATACCTGGCCTCGTAATGAATTACTCTCATCGGTTCAGTAACCTCTACTGTTAGGAGAACCAGGAGATCTCGCTCCTCAGGTTTCGCCTTTCAACCATCAGGAGTTTATTAGACCTAGTTCGTCCTCGTACCTTCAACTTTATAACATTAGATAAATAACTAATTCCTCAAACAAAATACTCATCACTCTATGACATGATCACCGAGTATAAAGAATGTAAAGCACTTTGCAGCGCTCCTGAGATACGTTTTAGATTTACGTATTTACACTAGGAATACACTATTCAAAGGTTGGTTCACTTGTGATACCTGGTTGCGCTTCTGAAGCTTTCATGTAGATCACGGTACAGCACAGTAGATCACAGTTGGGCTGACCGTAGAGCGTGGACCTCGGTAGAGCACATATCGAAACAGCACCTATGTCGGTACTATTTTGGCTATACCTATCTCCAAAAACATTGATCCGACCCAGAATTTCTTTATTCTCCTAAAAGCTGGTTAAATTTACTATAATATAGTAAATTATATGAAATTTATATATTATATGAAATTTTGATGAAGATTTTGAACCGCGTAATGGCGTGAAATCCAAATTGTTTTCACATTTTTCCCTATATCTCCAAAACTGTTGGCCCTTTCCGGAATTTAGTAGTGAAATATTCCAAAACTCAACTAATTTAAAGATGGATTGCGAGTTATGACCCTAAATACACACAATGTCATACAGACAAGATACACACTATCGAATTCATATAAACACACACATCATCAAGACACAATCCAAGCACCATTATATTATAACTGACACAAACATCATTCCCTCCCTACATTAGCCTACCAGGCAATATTGTGATTTTACTGATTGATGGATATAAGATATTAAATATTGATATGAGGTATTTTAATTGGTACCTATTTATCCAAATTTGATTTTGGTATTTACAAATCAAATTACAGCTTCATAGTACGAAAGAAAATGGCGAAGATAAATTTCCGTTGCAACGGTGTGGTTGTAATCGAAAATCATCATAATAGGCGGGTTTTCAAGACGCGCAGAATCGGAAAATTCAAAAGAAATATAACATGAGTACTAACTTGAATAGGCGACACGTTTCGTTTTAAAGAATAGAGTGGCCAGGAGGCCGAACAGCCCTAGGTAAATTAACATAATGAAAATAACAACAACAAAGAATTCCGATCGAGCTGACTGGCCTAGAGACTACTAGCAAAACGCTTGCATAGGTACGAGTCTCATGTGAGTCTGATTTTATATCTTTAGTTCCCACCTCCACCACCCTTCCATTCCATACCCTCCCCTTTACCTCTTCTGTACGCCCCTCTATCAACGAATTACAATTGGTACAGGGTGATGTATTTATTATTTATTGTTTTTTACTTTTATTAGAAAATGATAATGCAAATGATATACAATTAATGGAAGAAATGGCGTACTCCCGCCTTTATCAAAAGTTCTCAATTTAAATGCGATTAGTTTCCACGTTAGGAATCACTTCGAGAAATCAACACAAATGCTTAGCAACGATAGGTTGTAAGCAAAAATCATCAGAATATCAACTGTAACGCTTTTCGAGTCCATGTGCCCAAGTAAAATAATTTTGTTAATTTGGCGCACTGTAACGATTTTTTACGGGACTCAATGAAAATTGTTAAGGGGATGTTTGTGAAGTTTCTGCTTAAATATGGGCGTACCATTGAATCTAAAAGCAGTACTCAGGGACTGTAACTTTGTAACTTTCCTTACTTTGAGAAGAATTTACCCGTCGCTCTAATTGAAGATGACTTCAATCCCAGCCTCTTCCCCCTTTTGAGCAAACATCTCAACAATTACCGGCTACAAACAGAAGGAATTAGACGCGAATCCATCTCTACTTTCTGCAGGAGGGAGGTCTTCTGAGTGGATCGACTCGGTCAAAACCCCAACCCCACGCCCTTCTTTCCCTCTTCCTCCATCTTCTTCTAGTTACTCTATGTCTCTCGTTTTTCTTCCTTGAAAGGAAAGGGGTTGAGAAAGAGGAATTAAACTCCCCACTCCCGAAGCTCTCCTATCGCGTTTGCCCGTCGATTTCGGCTCTGCAACGCTCGGATAATCAAGGTACCTACTTGTAAATCAAGATAAATCAGAGCGTCTTGAGAGGGTTATTGATCGACAAGCCTCCTCTGATTGGTAGGAGGTGATTTGTTTCAAATCAGGAAAGGCAGCTCCTGCCTCGGGCCTCGTTGAAGCCAGTAATGACAAAACTTGAATGAGAGAGACCCGTAATTCAAACAACAGAGACAAACATACCTATTTATTCTTGCTCTATTGCTTTTCCAAAATACACTAACTCCAAATTTGTACCACTTGACGGCTGAATTACTAATGCAAATTACTTTACTACTTTACTGTAGGTCACATCAATTATTGATTATAGTGCTCATCTCCTCCTAATAAATGTATAATAAATATTATCTTCACTCAAGCATTGGGAAACTACATTGTCCAACAAACTTGCATAATTAATTAAATGAAATGTAATTGGAGAGTTTAACGGTAAAGAGTTGACCTATGTATAGAGCACAAATCGATTCGGCGTCTAGTTGAAAATGGATGATTGATGAATAAAGGTTTAAAGAGGCGGAGTCACATTGGGAACCGTGACCCACATTTTAAAACTTGTCTGTGACCATCTAAAGTCAATTGATTCGGAAAATCTTATATAAAGACGACCAATAACAACCAGTATGGGAATACGAGAGTTTCGTATTAAAGGTCTGTGTTCCAAAACTGTGGCGTTTCATCAGTTTCGTACTTCCGATATGGAATAAATTACAGAAGAGCGACGATAATCCGTATTAATTGGGACCAAACCTCATCCGGATTACCAAAAAATCAGGATTTCCGTAAGTCGGCTGTTTATATGCTTTAAAATTATAGAACCTTGACTGAAACCTTGAGAATTCACTTAACACTTCTGTAAACAAGTACAGTAGGTAAATACAGTTGAAGCTGTTCTGTATTACTTAGTGCTGTACTTTGAATGAAACTGAAACAATACAGAATACAATACAGCATAAAACATGAAGTGCAGTACAGGTACAGTACAGAAAAAGCTGTACAGTACGAAATTAAAGAATATTACCCACTCTATACATTGTGAGGGCTCTTACATTTGATTTTAATTGATTTTAATTTGATTATTTTTTCCGGATGAATCCGGATTATCGACGGTCCGAATGTTTGACACCTGGATTATTGACGTTCTAATGTACTCTTCTCTCAGCAACACAACTACTCAACTCTTCTTTGGTGAGCAATCAAAGTTAACATTTTGCTTTTATTAGAGCGAAAGGCGCAATAAACCGGGCAGGAAAGCGTGCGAGCTGGTTCCTGTTAGTTATAAAAGTTAATTAAAACGAGTTAAAGGTGCAAGGTGTGGTGCCTTGTAAATCTAGAACCGACAGAGGAGGTCGGCCTAGTTGGTATTTCAGTTGCTATCGGCTGGACCACTTTCCTCAACACTCCAATTTTCATGAAGCTATAAATATTCGCAATAGTATTAAATTCCCTGTAATTAAGATATAATCTGCATGGTGAAGGTAATGCCGGCTCAGGTGCTCTCTAGGTTCTAAACAAAAGTTCATTGAAATGTTCAATGCGTGTAAAAATGATGTTTTCTGTTCCAAGATTCCTTTCCAGCTTAACGGTACCTGATGGATATTTGTTGACCTCACATGTTGCGAGAAAGTATTGCCGGCAGTGTCATGAGAAAGGTATTCTCCCTCAGTTTCTCGTCTGATTTACCGCTCTATAAAAAGGCGAAACGGGTCTCCGAGACCGCCTCATGTGTTTTTCCCGGTACCTCCAAACCGTCTACACGTTTCAAGATCTTTCTGCTCATAGAAGGGCGAATATCCGCGTGGGTTCATTCAAGGGAATACCGATGAGTTGCGTTTTCGAAATAATTTCAATGTAGTCATCAATTACATTTCGAGCAGAAGGGGGTTTCGTTTGTGCAAGAAGTTGGGATTGTGCACTGCTAGCAGAAATGTGTTGTACCCTTGATATGGGTCGTACACACGTTATTTGAGTGAACCGTTGACCACTGGTGGAACGTAAGTGGTCCTAAGTGGGTTGCGAACCATTTAAGGCAAAGAGTTGATTGATAAGTCCGTTCATCCCTAAAAGATGGCCAAAAGATAATTATGTCCTGCCAGTCCACATTCTCATTATACTCATCAGCCAAAATAAGCAGTGATGAGTGCTTCGTCTAGCGGAATACAAATGAGTCGGTCCATGTACTTGCAATGTGACTCCCTACAAGATACTGGTTCTGTCGGTATTGGAGTAGGCTTCTGCGGTCTGGAGCCCGCGGTGTGAGTACCAAATGAACTTACTACAAAGACTTCACCATAGATTCATCCAAAACGTCGCATTCAAACTCCACATTCCTTAGGGCACTGTGAGCTATGCTGCTTCGAATAAGACATTACGTCGTAATTCTGAACCTGAAGGATCAAACATAACACTCCTGGGTGCGTTTCTTGACGACGAACCCTCTTCAGCAGCGCACACAGTCACATCTACGAAGAGTAAAGTGAAGCCAAAGGCAAACCTCCAAACCACAGCTCCGAAATTGACCTTTTCTACCAATCATTCGTCTTAGTAGGTCGAATTACGTCAGTTTTGTCGAATGCTCAACTTCAACTAGACAACAAAAGATTTGTTTCATTCTTTATCAGTCGACGTTGAACTTCCTACTAAAAAGCCTCGTTATAGCATTTCCAAGTCAAATTCAACTTTTTCCGAACCAAAAACTTCTCCCATTTCAAATTTAACGTTTCCTAAAAAATATAAATTTTAATAAACTAAATTGGGAGCCCCATTACTGAATCTTTGTGTCATGATATAAGGCTTAAATTGAACAATACTGTAGTTGCTCGGTGCAGATACTAGGAACAGTGAAACACTCTCAAGAGCCTCATTAAGAAAAGTCATTACGGTATTTCTCTCTGCACAGTATTATTTGTGCCTACTGCCTGCAGTGAACCACTATAGTGTTGTTCAATCTAAGCCTTGAATAATGCTACAACAGTTAGTAATGGGGTTACATTTGAAATTAAAAAAGTTGGAAAAGGTTGAATTTGATATGGAAGTGCTTTTTTTCTTTATTAATTTATTTTAAATATGTCATTTATCATAAATTAATACAGATGAGACAAGAAACGTATGAGTGAAACTTCCCCATATGAGGAAGTCGTCGTACTAGGCGGAGGAGTTACGCTAGGAGTTACTGGTAGGGTCACCCGATTTGTACAACAGGACTATTATTGGTCATTTGTGGATTAACGGTGATTAATCAGTGTATTAGGCCCACAATTCGAAATAATGAATAATTTATTACGCAAACGAAGGAAATTACTCAATTTCTCCCTTACTGGGAAAACATTAGATTTGTCTGTTATTTGCACAAAGTGATGAGGATTCGAGTTAGGAAAACGTAAACTGCACCGAAATTTTTTTTTTATATTAGAAAAGCTGGGCTGCGTCAAGTTGAAGTCCTAAGGAGGCTACATACAAAATTACAGCTTCATAGTATGAATAGTATAGAAATTAGATTTAGAAGCCACTCAGCTGGTAACAGGCCCTATGATGCTTAAAGTTTAAGTCCTCAGGAGGCTTCATACCAAATTTCAAGCATCTACCACCACAAAATTACAGCTTCATAGTATGAATAGTAGAGAAATTAGATTTAGAAGCCACTCAGCTGATCCACGCCCTATGCTTATTAAAGTGTAAGTCCTAAGGAGGCTACATACCAAATTACAGCTTCATAGAGTGAATATAATAAAAATTAGCTTTAGGAGACAATCAGCTGGTAACAGGCCCTATGATGCTTAAAGTTTAAGTCCTCAGGAGGCTACATGCCAAATTTCAAGCCTCTACCACCACGGGAATTGCGCCAAAAAAAGTTTTTTGTATCACGCAAATTTTGAAATTAAGTCATAAAACTTATCCTTGTCAAAAGTGGTATTTTCAAACGCAACTGAATGTTCCATGAAATTCCAATAAACACAATTTACTTATAGCATCGGTGTTTTCTCATTAATTTCCCGGCTCTTCCCAAACCCATGGTCGAAACAATTATGTCATAATCAACACAGTTCACGCTATTTGACTATAAAGAGCAAAAAAGAATGACAATCTACCTCTCCGGATATTTTACAATTCCACATCACCCTCCTCAAACGAACCAATCGTTCAGGAAAGAATTATCCTCCTCTCTTCCACCCCACAACCTCAACTTCCAAACCAGTTTATTCTTTGAATAAAACCGCGATAACTTTCTTGTTCTTCTTCTTTTTTTGGTCAAACCCCGTAATCAAAGAATTGTTTACGAAAGAGAATCAAACTAGCGGGAAATGAGGTGTGGAGCGGCAGTCGAGAGGTGGCGTGAGGAGCAGGGAAACGGAAAAAAGCATTCGAAGCTGTAAGGAAATGATTTGGATGGCTGTGGAAATTGTTGTAAGGGTTCCGTCCATTTTCGATTCACTCGGAACACGAGGAGCCAAAAAAAGAAAAAGTAAAAGACAAAAAATAGAAGGGAGGGGGAAAAAGGCGTAAGGGCGAGTAATTTGACGAAAATGGACGGCTTCAAGGAAGGTGAAATTATTTCCGTTTTGCGTCCCCCCCTAGCGAGAGACTTTTCTTGAACGGAACCTGCGCTTAGTGTGACCGGAGATGTTGAGAAAACGAACAATATAAGGGAAAGAAAGCAATGAGATTTCGTATCGATAAGTAAAGTCCTTACATGGCATCGGTTGGCATCAAGTCGCGAAGTAATTTCCGATTTCTCCACGTGGCCCGTCCTAGTAGTTGCGCTCAACTTCCTGCACTAAAGGGCTCGTAATCCGATGTAATCTTGGAAGTTGAGGGCTAAGGAAATGACTTCCAAAAAATAGAATATGGCGAGTGGAACTTTGATTTAAAATATGACAAGGGAATGGAGCAATAAAGCTTCAAGTGTCATTTATTAGGTTCAAGTACCTGTATCAATATCATCTCTCACCAAACTTTCGGAGATAAGAAGGTTAACAGTACCTGCACTTAACAGCATTTGTGCAAATTGAGAGGTTTTCGTAGTTGATAAAAACGTAACTACTGCTATCTTCCCATTTCCATCGCATAAGGAGGTGGGGTTTGTCCCCAATATCGCAGGTTATTCATCAGGAATACACATACATTTAATGTGAGTCCATATTATTTCAATTGCGGTTGAGATTGTTAGGTTAGGACGTCGCTAGCTGTCGAATTGATACTGTTAAGAGAGAGAGGTGTACCAACATGGGAAAACAAACTATTCAAAAAACACTCATGCAGCAAGAATAGTTGAGCGAATGTTCGCTGTAACGTACCAACTCCACCTGCCCTTCGGTAGTCCACATTATTCACTATATTGATTGAAAGAATTGGACTTTACAAGATTGCAGTTAGATGGTTTAATTCGTACCTTACAGATGGACAGCAATAGGTATGTGCGAATTCAGGATATGGATAGCGATCTAAAAAACATTAACAATGGAGTACCCCAAGGATCTGTCTTTGGTCCAATTTGTTTCCGATACACATAAATGATCTGTTTACTATAAAATTGAGGTGCGAATTCGTAGCCTTTGCGGATGATACCGCTATTTTAATAAATGAGAGTCGTGGGAGTAGCCTGTCTATGAAGTAGCCAAATGGTTTAGCAAAAATAATCTCACCATGGACCTTTTGAAAACGAAATACTTTCTACTGATTACCTTCTATAAATTAAAAACTTATAAATAAATAAAACAGGACTTCCTAATGTCTCTAAACTCTAAGTGCACAAGGAAAACTGTGATGTAGCTTGTGATGTTACTTGTGTAGCTGGATGGAAGTTGAAAGGCTGAATTCGATATACTATTATGCATCATTATGCATCGATTATGCATTTTTTTCAAATGCTACGAAGTCGGCTAAAAAGAGAAAATCTTAAAAATTTTAATGGTGTAGTATGCTCATGTACAAAGAATCTTAACTTATGGTATTACTGTATGGGGAGGTTCTTATGCATCTAACTTTAATAAAATAAACATAGCAATGAATTCAGTTTTAAGAATAGCAACTAATGCCCATAAGCGTAGGTACTCCAACTAGTTTCCTGTACAAAACCTTCGATGTACTCACTCCCAGAATGACTCACATTCATAGAACTGTTTTGTATGTGTATAAAGATCTGAATTTATTTACGGTGATTGAACCGACGAGTCCAAATGCCAATTATGTCCTCCAGATACCACAATTTCAGAATGATTTCTTCACTCGACCAATTCCGTGGCTCCGTCCCTATTTGAACAGTCACCGATCTTAACTAAGACTGAATCATTAACAGGAAAATTTAAAAAAATTGTTCCTTGAATATATTGAACTTGGAAATAACGAACATAAATAATTTACGAACTCCACCTAGAATCACTCTAATAGTCCTTATTATCCAAAAATTACCTACACACTGATTATCCTAAATTAAACCTATCTATATAATATTATCGAGTGTGTAGGTAATTTTTGGGTAACTAGGACTAGAGTAATTCAAGGTAGAGGCCGTACCTATATGTTTTGCAGTGAACACCTAATACCAAATGAAGTAAGCGTTTCAGATGCATAAATTGTACTACTTACCTACTAATAAGCAGGGAACAGACGAGCCTGAACGGGTCACAGGACCTTAGGCTCTTAAATCCACCTTAATTTTGGAACTATCATTCTGTACTTAGACTGTAAAAAATGTTTGTTATATGTATTGTGTATCTACTGTTTTCTTGAATTAAAAAAAGAATTGAATTAAATTTTGCACGATAGGAGTCCTAATTCAACAACTGATTGCTCTTTGAATATTTGGGTGAATTGAAATCGTTGTTTAATGTATTTCGTTGCCCTCTTCCACCCTTTTTGTTGATATTATCTAATTTATTATCGTTTTAGGCTGTTCTAAAGTTGAACTAGGAACTAGCACCATTGGAACTAGGTAAAAAGGAGACGTGATAGCTACCGCAACGAATTCTATAATGTTTAATGTTCAATAACAAACAAGGACTTTTTTTTATAAGTTATTCAAACTGGTTATTCTACTGGTTATTCAAAAATCCTTGAAGAATGATACCCACAGGCACCAGTGTTGGCCATATGGGGGTAGTGATTTAAAGGTGGATACTTTACACTCATCCATAATAATTAATTTTATTGGATGCTTCGAAATTCTAAGTCGAGCCAAAGTTAAGTCGAGCTATTCGTCAACAAGTTAGTACAACAGGTCAACTTATTACGATTCGGTCGAAACACATAAAGTCCTCAGCATAATATTCTCTGGGTAAAAAAACACCCTAGTTAATAGTCGGTACGTACATAAGTAGTCATTTCTACCACCAATGGTAGCGCGGTTTCAATTTTCACCTCACTTCATAATCAGAGAGGAGTGAAAAGGGTACAGAAAAAAATAAACTGCTGTGTAATAATTAGCAGTATTTTCTAAACCTTCACGAGTTTCATCTCAGTATTTCTTCAAATATTTCCACTCTGGCACATTTTAGTCGAGTCACCAACCACATATTAATCGGTGAAAATTAATTGTACTCATTTATTTTTATTATTATTTATTTATTTATTTTTGTCTTTTAATCCTTCAAGTCGAGTTGTGGCAAGGAGAATATTTTTCGGTGGGTAGTTGAAGAGGGCCAGTTCACCTTGGGATTGTAAAATAATCGTTAAGGACCAGTCGAGTACCCGGACCTCCTTCGGGAACATGATCGTACTCCCGGCTCTCCCCTCATTTCGACGCAAGCATCTAACTTACAAAAAATATACATTTTTTCGTTCCTCAACCAAGGTGAAAAAAAAAACACGATAAAAACCTTGTATATAGTATGCTTCTATTGCTCGAGCCTCCTCTGTATCTTAAATGGTTTTCTTTCCCCAAATAAGATGAGGCGCTTTTTTATTATTATAAGAGTACGTGGGATTCTTCACGTTGTTTTTGACTGTGGCTCTTAAAGGAGATAGTTATCTTTGGAAGTTTTGGGGGAGACCTCATTGGCATTTGGGCGATGAAATCATTCGTGGGACCACTCAGTTCGGGACATTCTGTTTTCCCTCGGCTTTGAGTACCTGAACGATCCGTTTGTCAAGCTTATCGGAAACTTCAAGTGCGTCCGAAAAACAACCTTCGGGGAACTCTCAAACTGGATCTACGCAACTCCCGCCTAATACTGAGAATAGCGATCAACGTAAATTATCAAATATATACAGGGGAGGTTACAATTTAAAACGATTCCGCTAATTCTGTTTTTCCAAGGCAGATAGAGGAAAATTGTCGAAGTAAATCCTGTTAGGTACTCATTTCTACCGTAACATTGTTTGAGTGGAATTTATGCAAAGACCTCCGATTAACTACAGTGGGAATTACATTTTGCATTCGGATTCTCCAATTTCACTCGGCATGATCGGTGAAACTGCACCAGGCTCTCACTAACATTGCCTTCTTAATATTAATTCGTGCGTCCAGCTTGCAAACAGATGCCGTACAAGTGATAAACTCCATGTCAGCAGGAATCTTGCACCTTTTCTAGATCCACGTCTTCAACTTCCTTTTTGTGACTCTGACCCAAGAGAAAGAGAGAAAAAAAAATCTACAGATGCAGACAAGAGGCAGGTGCGGCAAGTCCGGGTCACCCATTACGTTAGGGAAACTGCCCATCGATTTAGTTGGTATAAATTCGTTCTTCCAAATGTTCAGGTGATTGGATAATTTAAGTGAATTTATCATAAATAGCCTTATAATATTACCATCCTCCAAGGACACAAATTTTACGCCTCGAAATAAAATATTGAAGGAAAGAATTGCAAAATTCACCCTGGAAAAAATCAAACCCAACCAAGATATGAGTCTTCATGGAACTTGATGCAAGATCATTATGCTTCAAACAGAAGTATGTGTGTATGTACAAATAAATTTGTAAACTCTTGTATGAAATTGAGTCCTTCACTAATATTTTCAAGATTTGTTCATATCACACACATACAAAAAATTCGGATATTTCAACATTGTTTGGTCAAAAACCCCGTCTAGTTTTCGTAATTGAGAATCATAATATGATCTCATATCACTGTTAGTGATGAATACAAGATTTGTATTCTGGCATCAGAACATATGCACGTAACGTTTGGAGTTATTGAGATGGGAAGTGGAAATAGGAGAGATGGGACTTGACAGTAGGAGCAACACAACAACAACAACTGTACGACATGAACAGAATGTACTTTATGTGTGGAACAGTACGCATCTACAAACGTGCAAAACTATTACTCAAAAGGTACCTACGAGTTAACTCACCTTTGACGACACAATCGTCAAAGTGGGGGACGACTCCTGCAACAAACAGAAAACAGCAGGCATTAGGGACAATTAGGCATGCTCACAGACACATTACGCACACATGACGTATCAACACTACGTTAAAGGACAATGGTAGGTATATAAGTAACTACAGGCACGTCAAACGGATGGTCAAATTCACGTGTAATTAAATGTAAGCTTTACGAAACATGTAAGAATTTGTTCATGAAACAACAACTCCGTAAAAAGCTTGAGTGTCCTGGAACTTCTTTAATCGAAAAACGAGTTACAACGAGTCATACAATCTGAAGAAAACACATGGGAAGTAGAAGATTTCAAAGACATGAAGGATCATATGGATGGAGTCAATAAACGCTTCAAGATATATATATAGTTCTTAATTCTCAAGGGCGATTAATAATTGTTAGTACATCATGTTCTCAGCCACGAGTTAACAAAACCCCACAGTCATACTGCATGGTTATAAGAGCGAATTTTTGAAGAAATTACTGGTTTGGTGAAAAATGTTCCCATTTTACTGGTTTTATAACAAATTTTGTCTCCATCTTTGCCGAGTAACACCTCAGTTTATAGATTTTTCAACGCTGAACAAGATGGTGAAGTCGGAATTGCGATATCTCTTCCGGTATCAGATTAGAGCACTTGAACCGTGAAGACCATCTCAAGTAACCACCACGTTTCTTCATCTTCAAAGTTCTCCAGTTCAGCGTAGGAAGACCTTTAAAATGAGGTGTCTTGTCACACTTTTTCATTTTTGCAATTTATGGGTAATTTTTCCCCTAAGTCTCCCCTTAGATTTTTAGACCTCTAACAATAGCTTCCTTTTCTTCGAAAATTCACAAAAGGGTTCTCTCCATCCGATATACTAGTATGTTGCTTTATCCACAGTCAGGAGTAAAACTAGTATGACAAATTATTTTAGATTGTACCAGAATGTACTACGAGTATGTTGAAATTCAATATTAGCCTACCTTTCTTTGAAGTTAGTACGTCCGTTCTGCCTTCCTGTTGTGATAAAAACTTAACGTATCATTATGGCCCAGAATATCCAGTTCTGCCGTGCTATATTGTTGCTATCTGCCGATAGAGTAGGTACTGAACATTCAATGTTCAATTTCCTTTTGTAATAAATGTTAAACAAAAACAAATTGTTGTAATAAATGAATAAGAAATACAAAATGAATCGATATATATACTTTTTTTACCATCGTACGTATCGATCATATAAGATCCTATAAGAATAGCGTTTGAGGTTTTCAAGATTTGTATGTCTTATTTGTATAAGTCACAGTGATAATCGACCCTAAACTGTTACAGTCATTATATTCAAGTAATATGAGACATAACCTTTTTATTTGAAATGGTTCTTGTATAGAAAAGGACCTAAAATGTCTGAGTTGGAACAGTAAAATCTAAAAGGAATTTTTCCGATTTTTCATTAGGCATTCTAATATCTATAAAGATAACATTTTTCTATTGAGTTATCATTGCCACCAGCAGTCAGGTTGACGGAGTCATAACCAACTCGACGTAAGTTGTCTGGATCAAAAATTGTTTCAGGTGTATTAAAAAAGATGTTACGACGGGAAAACAAAGAAATCGTTCCTTAGGGATTGATATTATTGTACCCATAAATCGTTCCTATGGAGGTACATCTTTGGAATGATTAAGGACTATAATTAATTATTGGTCACTCGGTTTAAGCCATCAAGTGAAATCTCTCATAAAATTGATTATGGACAAAAACTTTTCAAGTGGATGTGGCAATTCATTCTTCCCAATGTTTTTATAGATGTGCTCGTGTGAGCCAAATAGCAAGAGGTTTGTGTTTCGTTTTAACACAACACTGAAATGATATCAAGGATCGTTTGATATCAGTTACAAATCCAATCAATGATTGAACGTGTACAAATGATTTTGTAAAACTGATATGAATTATTAATGATTTTAATTATGAAACCAATTTTCACATGTAAGTTCATCGCTTGGATTTTCTCTTGGCCCCTCTGAGCTCGATTATTATTTGTTAAGAACCTTGTTATGTCTACGAATTAATTCAAACTTCATGTGAGCGCACGAAACCGTATTATCTGAGCTGAATGTCGAAAAATATGGGGCGAAGCTTTCTATTTGCTTTGCAATTAATCACGAAAAAGTCAAGTGTTATGGAGAGTTTTTTTTCTCAGTTCTCAACTCCCACGAACAATTCTTACTGACAAGTACAGGAAAAAGGAACTTGCGGAATCTTTAGTTCTAATTATTAAGGATTTCTTAATTCAAAATGTGGTTGTCGTGAGAGAGAACAACGACCTGAAATCACCGATTTCTAGTTCGCGTGCGCTCAAGAGTGCTAATTGTATATTTTTTTTTTTCTCAGATCACATCACATTCTTCAACTCGTGGTACTCGTGTATAACATAACGTTAATTCATAAAAGGAACAGTATTTCACCAGTGGGAAAAGGCTCCATGTTCTACTACGCACTGGAAAGGCAGGAGTTGAACTTGAACTTTTCGAGGGCACGTACGACCGCTAACTTATTGAAGAAAAAAGTAACGACGGAGAAAGAGATAAACAGGAAAAGAATTCGGCAGAGCCAACAGTATCCAAACTGACTTTTTATTCTTCATTTTGCCGGGGTTTTTTTATTCGTTTATTTTCTTCAAACGGGTGAGGGCAACAAAAACACCCACCTCTGGGTCCACCAAATCCATTGGAGTGGTTCTCCTTGAAATGTTGGGCTCACTCAAAGGGTGTATTGAAGCGAGTACAAGCGTGAATCTGTCGGTCTTATTTTTAAATGCAGAACGTCGATCGTATGGACAACAAATCATATCGTAAGGTACCTACAACCATACAAATGAAAAAAAGGATTAGTTAACCACCTTCGGCAATTACGATGTAATGCCTATTAGCTTTATAACTTAGAACTACCTATATAATATATATTCTCTATATTATAGAAAAAACCTGTAATTCAGTAAGTCTCAGATGAAATTCAGTAATAAATTGAAGCACCAATTGAAATTTTAAATGTCTGCCAGTGAGTTTGGCAGCATCATAACACGGTAACTCGTGTATCAAGTGTATGTGTTTGAAGTTTGTTTTTTTATGAAGTCCACAGTCATGCAGCATGGCTATAAGAGCAATAAGTATAAGAACAAAAAATTTCGTCTCCCTTTATTTCCGAGTAACACCTCAGTTTATTAATTTTTCAACACTGAATACGATGGTGAAGTCGGAATTGCGATATCTCATTCCGTTATCAAATTATAACGGGTGAACCGGGAAGAACATCTCAAGTAACAAGTACAGTTTGAGAACGGAATAAGATATCGCAAAAAAAAAAATTTCAAAATGAGGTGTCACTTGTCAGACTGTTTCATTTTTGGAATTTTTTAATCCCCCCTCCCCAAAAACTCCCTTAAACCCCCATTTGAGTGGCCCCATTCTGCCCATCTACAAACTCAGCCTTTTGTACAAATTTGAACTTTTTATCTCAATTCTATCGAGAGTTATCGTCTGGAAAAAAATAAATAAATACTTATCTAAATATACATATCTATATGATTTTTGGTGTCTTTTGACAGTGATTTCAGGATGGTCTAGAACGAATTTTGGTATAAAAGGTTTTCGGAAATTCGGGTTTAAAGTTTTGGAACGAGAACAATAGCTTCCTTTTCTACAAAATTCTCTAAAATGCAGAGAAAATACGATGAAAATTCGAATTTGAACGAGCGAATGAGTGAAAATTAAGGGTGTTTCATGGGCGTACGTACCTTATTGTGGTTAGTTTAAATTTTTAGAAATAGAGTCTGAACATCAACGAATGATCAGGAAATACCGGTAGTTTAAGACAGACGTTGAGTTAGATACCTATCCGTTAAACCATTAAATTTGTATAGCGCAAAGTCTAGTCTTAGATGATATTTCGACATTCTTAGAAAACATTGTACAGATGTTGACCATTCATTCAAGTTGCAGATTACCAAAACTGGACAACTTGAATCAAAATAATAAGTCATTGTAAGGATTATTAAAACAAAACAGATAATTGACAATATAATGCACGCATCCTCCAAAACTGTTCTTGGCCCCGTTCGCTATTCCCGTCATTTGCGCAGTACGCAAGCAGGCGACCATCTGTTTTGTTCAAACGGGACCGAATGAAATCCAAACTCGCCAAACGGAGAGAGCTAATGTGACAGCAATGCGATAACAAGCGTGATCTTGTTTCATGTTCGCGGATCATGGGCCGCAAAAAAATCCCTCATTCGGCCCTCTTGCTCCTTCGGCATTTTAATTCAGGTACGAACCTTCAGGGACGATGAGACTCAAAACGGAAAACAAGGCGTGCTTGAAAGTACGGGACTTTCAACCAGACGGCTGTCAACCGCTTCGGGCCCGTATAATTTCGCGGACCTACCAAACGGGAGTGTGATGGGACGAGTCCAGCCGCTATATTACGGGTGTACCTCGATGTTTCGGACAAGTTCCGTTTTCATTGAAGGTCTTCAGCTGCTATTGATTCGCCTCCTGAACGATTATCGCTTTATTATAAACTTCTACAAATACAGGGGAATCGCTCTTAACCTAATACAGTCGTGCACAGAAAACAAGAGTTGACGAGGTTTTGAGTGATGAGTGGTGATAAACTGTGGTGTGCCTAGGGTTGCCAACCGTACTTTTTTTTAAGGAGTATTGTACTTATTTTTGATGATTTGTACTTTGCACTTTCTTAAGTTAAATAACTACGCTAAAATACTTGTTATCGTCATCGGGCTCATTCATCGTCTTGAAACTTGAATTAGTAATTTTATTTCCCCACCTAGCGACCCCGACCGAGAGGAGGTCGTTACTACACAAGGATTTCAGTGTCCGCCACTGAAGAGACGAGTAAATAAATAAATATGCATTTGCTGCAATAAAAATATCTTTTATGAATTCGATTTTTTTGCCAACAGCCAAGTATGGAAACGAAGTTATAGAACTTGTTGATGAACTTGTTTTATTCTAGGTGCTGCTTATTCTACTCATGTTGAGGTGGTGATGATGAATCGAGGAATTCAACATTTTCTTTTGGACCGTACTTTAAACTTTGACAACTACTTCTTTTATCCGAATAAAAGTTGGCAACCCTGGGTGTGCCTCAAGGGGCAGTTTTGGGGCATGTACTATTTGTGTTGTACATAAATGAACTTTTCATGGTGAGATGTTTGGATTTGCCGAAGATACCGCTAATGGTTTGTGGGATTCCAATTATGATAAAACCAACAAAACTTTTTTCACGATTAAGCACTGGTTGCATATGAATGAATTACAGAGCCATTTCGAATAAAAATAGCATGATATGCATAATTTGCTATAATAGTACAAATGCTATTTGTTTTCATATACGAAACATAATATTATTATGTTTTCCAACATGAATGTTTCCAAATGAATTATCCTTTTTCGTGTACACGCCTGCCACTTGGGTGTCATTTTTGGCCACTAACTTAAGTTTGATCTCCAAATTTGACCCCTTAAACGAAATTAAGAAAATTGCTTTATACTTTTATAGAGCTCCGATTTATTTTGTCAAAATCCTATTTAAGGCCGATTTATTATGGACTAGCTTATTCTTTGACCAAATATGGATGACTCGTAAATTCCAAATTTTGTACTTTTAGCACAACGCTAACCGTCGAAGTGCCGCGGACGACGAACGGAAGTCAGTGAACCCCGCCATTTTATTTTCACCGGTGGAGCGGGTCAATCTACCTTAACAGATCTGCAGGTACCTTTTGGACGGAGTTGCTCACTAATCATTTCTGCTTGTGGTTCTGATACATATGGACAAATAGGCGTTTTTGCAACAACAAGAAGTCGGCAACGACCAAGTTATGGAATTATTGAAAAGGTGATTATTAGGTGGTTCTTATGCCTCATGAGTAGGGTCTGGGTCAAATTTTAACAATTATGAAATCATCTAAAAATACCTACTTTGGGTTTCTTCCTTATCTCTTACACAACTGTCGTCTCCATTCGCCTTACGCTGACCTCCAACAACCAAACAACGAAGGGCCTACACAAGAGGACATACTTTTATTCAGTGTTTCTATTCTTTGCAAACAAGCGAAAATCAAATTGTGAGTGGTCCCATCGGAAATCCTTTTACTTTGCTCAATTATTAATTCATGGAATTTCCATACTTCTTCATTTGGCCGGTAGGTACTACAGAATACAACAAATTTGGTCGGAAGTGTTATTTTTTCGCATTCAACGCATCCTGTATTTATTTATTATTTTTTTTAATTCGTTTAATAGGATTTATATTTTGTTCATCATATATTGTGTTGAAAGAAGAACGAGTCCATATAAATTTTGCATCAAGAGAAGAGTTGAGTACAATGTTTCCACTAAAAATCCCTCCATAACCAAAAACTCTGCAAATTCTTGACACAACGGTTTATTATCTTCCTTGTGCAGATCACCCTTCTGTCTATACCAGACTGTGTTGCAAATCGGCACCATACCATATTCTCACCGTACTCATACCATTTCTTTCCTATCATACCGTACTGTACTATACTAAATCATACATACAATAATATACCATACCATAGTCATACCATGTCGTACCAAAATTCGTTTTGAACCCCTTCCCCTTGACGCTCGTGCGTCATAGCTTCTGACACACTAGTTAGTCTCCTGCCAGCCGTCTTACGTCATACGCTCGTGCGTCATAGGCTCTGACGTACTTGTTGGCCACCTGCCAGCCGTCTTACGTCATACGCTCGTGCGTCATAGGCTCTGACGCACTAGTGAGCCTCCTGCTAGCCGTCTTACGTCATACGCTCGTGCGTCATAGGCTCTGACGCACTAGTGGCCTCTTGCCAGCCGTCTTACGTCATACGCTCGTGCGTCATAGGCTCTGACGTACTTGTTGGCCTTTTGCCAGCCGTCTTACGTCATACGCTCGTGCGTCATAGGCTCTGACGTACTTGTTGGCCTCCTGCCAGCCGTCTTACGTCATACGCTCGTGCGTCATAGGCTCTGACGTACTTGTTGGCCTCCTGCCAGCCGTCTTACGTCATACGCTCGTGCGTCATAGGCTCTGACGTAATGGCCCGCCGGTCGCTTGTGTTCTGACGTGATCTGAGGGAAAGGGTGAATCAAGGGAACAAATTTTTCCCGTTTCAGTTCATGTGCCAAAGCAAAGACATGAAAATGTCAAAAAAATATGTAAATAGGTACCTAAGCCCAACTGTAATGTCAATTTTCTGACAATGAGTTTTCGACTATTGTTTTCATACCTTTTTACTTAAGTACTTATTGCAATTTGAGACTGATAATGAGCTGTTTGCAAATAAAAAGTCTGATAACTACTTTATTACATCTTATTAATCTATTTTCAAGTTCCGATTCACAGTTGAATGTATTTTATTTAGATGTCGTAAAATTCGAAAACGATGGAATGACGAAACCTGTCGACTACTGACTCAAGTGATACTGTCGACTTCTAACACATGTAGGTCGACTACTAGTGCAAAACCATGTCGACTACTGAAGAAAATGTTGGTCACTGGTATCGACTACTACCTAGAGCATTGGGATTTTTTACAAAACTTGTTAAATGTTAATAATTTGTATTTAATTAATACGATATAATTCTAGGGTTTTTAATACTTTTTAATTTTTCTATAAAAGAAATAAGTACCTACCTACCAACAAACCTTCGAAATTATCTTCATTTCCGTAGCACGAAACGTACCTCAGAACAACAAACTCGACATCATTAAAACCATAATATTGTTTTATTATATTATGATGTTCTAAACAGCTAGTTAGTATGAAAATCGAGTCGACCTGTATTTAATCGACCTGTATTTCAACAACAATCGCGTCGACAGGCTCAACCTTTGAGCCGTCATTGTGAACGAACGGCTGGTCGTACAAAGCTGCGGATGGTCTTAAAAAATTCTACGGAACAAACTCTATCTAAATATGAAATAAACCTACTGAAAATTATTATAATTTATTGTTAGGTATTGATAATTCGTATTTATTATTAATAATAATTATTATTAATTATGATTAATTAATACGATATAATTCTGGGGTTTTTAATACTACGTCGGTAATAATTTTTCTATAAAAGAAGTACCTACCAACAAACATTCGAAATTACCTTCATTTCCGTAGCACGAAACGCACCTCAGAACAACAAACTCGACATCACTTAAGCCATATGATGTTCCAAAGAGCTTGTTAGTATGAAAATGGACCTGTATTTCAACAGTTTGATTCACGATCGGGTTGTGAGGCACAATCTTTGAGCCGTCATTGTGAACGAACGGCTGGTCGTACAAAGCTGCAGATGGTCTTAAAAAATTCTACGGAACAAACTCTATCTAAATATGAAATAAAAAACATACCGTTTGATGGGAATTTTTCGAGATATGGAATTTTCAACATTTCAAAATTCGTTTTGAACCCCTTCCCCTTGACCTAGGGTTATGAAAAGTTTCGTGGATCATTGTGGGGCTGGTCCAAACCCAGAAACCAAATTTCGTAATTTTAACTCAACGCTAACTGGGCAAAGTGCCTCGGACGGCGGACGGCGTACGGCGGACGGCGTACGGCGGACGGACGGATTTTTTTTTATTCGATTTTCTGAATCTACGTATCTTGAAACGTAAACCAACAAATTTTGAGGGGGGGTTAAATTTTTTTTTTCTTTGGGCGATTCCAATGGTTCATTATCGAAGATAATAAACCAAAATACGTGTGAAGTTCATCGGATCGCCAGTTCGATTCTGAAACTCTGTAAAGAAGCCTTGAGATTAGACATTTTGATTTCTTCCGCCCTTTCAACGTGAAATGACTGTATAAATAGCAGCAAGGAGGTTTGTCAACAGTTTCGGCTCCTCTGATGCTCCTTAGGCCCAGTTTACGAGCGAATATGATGAAGGACACATGTTCGAAAAGTACCTAACTAGACTCCAACTAACATCCTAAACTCCAAATGTGGTTCCCTCCGAAACTTCTCTGACATGATTACTTATGCCTTCCATAAGGGGGCTCGGAAAGACAAAAACGAACCGGAAAAACCTTTTCGACTAGAACGGATGAGGTATAGTTGGGGTATACCACCGGTCTTGAGGTAACTGCGCTGGACCCTCGGTGAAATCGTAACCCCAACTTGAGATGGACATGTGTGACCGCAATGCATCTGCTCTCACGGACTCATTTGTGAGGGGCAGAAAAGCCCTTTTTGCGTTTGCCAGTACAGATGTTTGAGGATGAGCCGTATGGGCGGTTTTCGGGGGTCGGAAATGCAAGAAATCGCCCCATCTGTTGCGCGAGGTTTCATATTTTGTTGAATGAACAAACAGAAGTAAATAAGGAATAATTTGAGCGATGAGCTGATATATTGTGTGTTCGTTCGAGAATGTTGATTCTCCCCGACTTAAGATCCTCCCACAATGATCTCGTCAATTTCCTATCTCAGTTGTATGAATTATTTATAACTAATTTGCATTGATGTAATATTAATTCCCATAGCTTTTAACTTTTACATACTTACGTCGGCGATAATTTGTAACAAAACGTACATACCAACGAACATACGAGGTTACTTTCTTTCCGTAGACACGAAAAGTATTTCACAAGAAACTCGATACCACACGCCATGTGGTTTGAATCAACCGTTCCATCTGTTATGTTTGTCTTAATGGGCCAAGTGCCGCGGACAGACGGATTTTGGTTTCTTAATGAGTCGTAGACATTGACCAAGAAAATATATTTTTGACACCATCGCAAAAGTGGTCGATTTACCTTTTAAGATACGAAGAATCCCAGAATCCACTGTTTGCTCATTTAACATAAACGTGATGATACTAAGTATCAAGTCTTGAGATATACGAAACTCCATAGGTATCGTTCTCGGTTCGAAATGTATAAAGCTAAAATTTCTGAAAACGTTTTATACCAAAATCCGCTTCGGAACATAATGAATTCCCTGCCAAAAGACACTAAAATTTGTTATAAAACCAGAAATATGGAAAAAATTTTACATAACACCAGTTATTTCTTCGAAAATTTGCTCTTATATCCATGCTGCATACTCAGGATTTCATACAAAGTTTCATAGATGTGGATTCATAGCAACTTTTAAGACTGCGTTATACGATCAGCCGTTCGTTCCGAATGTGGGCTTGAAGATTGAACCGAAAATGTACCGTCAACTTTATTATAGCTTGAATCAAACTGTAGTATTCGAGACCAATGTTCATACTCGGGGAGAGCTGATTCAAATGACACATGTGTATGGTTTTGTGCCACTGAGCGTCTTGTTCTGTGGTATGTTTGTGTTCACTGAAAGAATATTTTTCGGTAGGTATCTACTTTTTGATACTGTATTGTCGACGTAAGTAGGTACAGGTAAACCCATACAAATCAATACAAATGAAACATAAATAATTTATAATTCGTATTTTCACTTTGTTAATAATTTATGTAAAAGAATAATTGTCATGTCAGCCTAGAATTTGGCGGGAAAATTTGTGAAACAATCACTGATCGAGTTAACGACCCCCCGATCTTATGTGCCAGCAACATAATTCAAAAGTATTCGAGTCGCGGAGGCCGCATGAAAAACATAACAACGCAGCCTGCTGATTATTCACGGCTTTCATTGGCGAATGAAAGGACTTCACTTAACGCGATGGACTCTCGGAAACGTGGAAATAATTGGATAACTTGAAGTTAGACCAGCAAACTGGACGTCAAAGGGACAAGAACCAAAAAATCCCAAGTTACATCTCGCTCGGTTGTTGTCCGTGCTTAGCAGATGGACGGATCTTTTTCCGCCCTTTTTGCCCTTATCAGCGTTTCCATCCCTTAACAGGATGGTCGGCGAGTAAAGGTAAAAATCCCTTTAACATCCACCCCCACCCAACAACCAACCTCGTCTAGTCATCCACCTAAAACCGGGACGCCCACAAAAGCACTACCCTTTGATTAATCGGCTCTTCGCGTTTTTAAAATCCGGATCTGAACCATTACAACGATGGTAACTCTGAAGAAGGGATAAAAAAAAACTAGAATAGTGTGATAGTGAGAAATAGAAGAAAAAATCGTTTTTTTCTCATTTTTCATTGGACTTGGGACTGTTTACAAAATGCGTGTTCGACCTCATTCACCGAATACTCCGGATGATAAGTTACTTTTCCGAACACGATTAATATTCTTTCGTTATTGGCAGTGGGGTCAGAGCGAGGTGTCGGCGTTGAGGGGAGCGAGGTGAGGGGCTATGGGAGAGTTACAGGGGGTTTTACGGCGGTGATGCTCTTTCCATTACGCCCGATCAACACTTCCCGTTCAGTTCCGACCAGACCCTCCTTTTTCTCAAAAACGTATCAACCAATACGAATCGTTACAAGCTGCTATCTCTTCAATTTTTTTCCCCCATCACTTTTATTTTTATTTTTCATCATTGAGCGAATAAGGGCCGTCACGTCATCCTTCCCTAAACGAAACACCCTTTTCCTGCAGATACGGGCTCACAGAAAAAAAAAATGGAAGAAAATAACCCGAGGAATAAGAACCGGCTTTTGAATAATACGAGAGTGTTTGGGTGGTGTTATTGGGGCGGTTGGTTGATAATATCAAAATGGATCCCCCTCCACCTCCACGAATTCCCACTACACAATTTCTCTTTTTTTCTTCAGCCAAACGACTATTATAAAAGCTCGATGGTTTCGGAATTGGGTGTTTATCACAGGAAACTGCCGTTGGTTTCGAAGAGCTTGGTGTGACGGGCAGCAGTTTGGTTTTAACGAATTTGCTAAAAGTTAGGGAAGGAAATAAAGCAAACAAGAGGGATAACCTATCGGAAACTCGTTCAACAACGGAAGACACGGAGGATTGGAGATAAAAGTGATTCGATTTTTGCCGTTGAAATATCGTGTCGAAAGGGTGGAGCGAGATCTATTTCAAGTGTGGCAATTATACTCGTAATTATTTACGTAATTATTACGTTATTCATGCAGCCATCAATCAAAGTGCCAGCTTCACTACTGATCCACCTGGAGGCTCCGTCGTACAATAAATAAAATCAAAGCGGACTGTTGGAAAACACTTGTGAGGGATGAAGACCCTTGAGTTCGGGGATACAAGATAGTGACAGGGGAACTGCAAGCTTTTGGTGGAGCCAGCCTGATGGACGAAGGAGAACTGGAACGGTTCCTACCAGGAACCGTGATTTAAGACGAATATATGTACCAGAACCCTTATTCACTGAAGAAGAGCTGAAAAAAGCTATTAGATCCCTGAAAAACCGAAAGGCGCCAGGACCAGACGGTATGCCCTCCGAAGTACTCAAAATAGCCACAGGAGTATGCCCTCATTTGCTATTGAGGATGTATAATTCGTGCCTTTTAGCAGGGATTTTCAGCAAGCAATGGAAAAAAACCGCCTAGTGCTCTTGGACAAAGGAAAAAGAGACCCAAGTTCTCCCTCATCATGGAGGCCGTTGTGCATTTTGGATACAGCAGGAAAGGGCTGTGAAAAACTTCTTTTACTCCGTCTACTGCCAGCAATACAGGAAGCAGGCGATCTGTCCCCTAGGCAGTATGGATTTCGAAAGGGGCGTTCTACAGATGATGACCATATGGAGGTGGTTGCAACCCTAAGAAAAACGCAGGAGGGTAGTAGACACACCCGGAACGTGGGGATGGTGACCCTTGACGTCAAAAATGCCTTCAACTCAGCAAGTTGGTTAGACATGCTGCAGTCACTGCAAAATACGGCCCAGGTGCCTCCATATCTGCTTAACGTTATCGATAGCTACCTCAACGACCGGACCCTAGTATATGTGACCGCTCAGGGGGATCGGATAGCAAATAACAGCTGGAGCTGCCCAGGGATCGGTTCTGGGACCCCGTTTCTGGAACATATCGTATGACGAGGTCCTTTGGCTGGAAATGCCGGAGGACTGTTTCCTTGTAGGGGACGCGGATGATGTAGCAGCAGTGATCTTGGCAAGGACAACTGATATGGCTCAGATAAAATTTACTCGAATCTTGGGACTGATCACGAGTTGGATGAACGATCATAGCCTAACACGAGCGGATGCCAAGACAGAAGTAGACGTACCCAAACGCGCATAACCACCACACGTTCTTTGTATGCGCGAGATGGGCAGAGGAAAGGAGTGGGCTCAAAAGAGCACTGGCCATCACGTCTCCCAATATGTCACCAGAACTATTAACTGCCAAGATGTTGCAGAGCGAGGAGCATTGGACCCTCACATCAGAATATGTGGAGAAGGTGTTGAGGGCAGAGATGCTCCTTGAGCGGGAGCGGCAAGGAACGGAGAGGGACCGACATAGGGAAGGAGAGTGAAGAGGACTTCCGAGGCCTCAGCCCGAAGTAATGTGTAAACAATCCCAGGCTGAGCTTCAACACGGGAAAGTTAGGTTAGGTTTTAGTGAGGTTTGAGTCCCAAATAACCTGGAGGTGCGGTCCTCTCCAGGTATCTTAAGAGATCCAAATACCACCTGGTGAAGTGCTGATAATTATCCGGATAGCATACACTTTTCAACACAGAATGTGTTTTTGCGATCACCAACCGGTTAAAACCGGGGTTTTCATTTTCAGTTGTTCTTTTCGCCCCTAATTTTAAATATTATTTCTTTAGTTCTACCTTCTGAACTTAGTTTTCGCAGTTTTGCTGGTATTGACCACATTAAATCATTGTCGAAAATTAGGTAATTATATTCCCCATGGTTAGCAGGGGTGGTCCATGGTGAAGACCAGAGTGGTAGAGAGGTCTTCTACATGAACCGTCTACAATATAATTGTATATCTGATGATTGGCTGATTAGAGAGCAGGTAGTGACTGTATCCCATGGGGATTGATAAAACGTAGCTGCTTGGGAGTACAGAAGTGGTCTAATGACCAAATTTATCTGGTGGATTTGGAACTTCTTGATCACCTTCGCTGATAACGAAGGATGATATTTCTGCTCTTTCCCTATAATATATTATATTTAAAAAAAAGGTCACGCTCTCAAACAGAAGGATTACATCCATGGTCGTATAAATGCAATGATTTGTCTAGATACTCGTAGAATGCGGTTTAATAATTCAATATTCTTACTGGAAAATTATATTATTAACCATGTTTTCTCCTTCGTCTAATAATGTATCCGCTTGTTAGGCATCTGGTGTACATCGTACGTATTATTTGGGACATGATATTTCCTTCAATTTAGCAGATGAGTCTTTCTCGCCCAACCTGGTTTTGTCGTCGAGCCTGACTTGTAAGCCCTGGTAGTGTTGGTGTCCCCTCTGAATCCATTATGACCTGACCTTTTCCAGAGTCATTGTCACACCTTTAGAGCAAAAACCGATTAGATCTTCATGGCAGAAGACCGAAAAGGCTGGGGGAGGATGGGAACGGAAAAAAAATGCATAAACTTCAATGGTTCAACCTCCTCCCCTCCGAGTCCAACAAAGGTTTCCAGGCTCTTTGCCACCACTACATTTCTTTATTCCACCTTCACATCCGTTCAGAACAAATCCCTTCGGCATAATCTTGGGCGCAAACACCTTCTCTCAAAGCCAATTGTTAGCGTTCGCATTGAGCTTCGGAGTTTTTTTCCCTCTATTTTCATATCCCGCCAGTCAGTTTTGCTGTTCGCATCGTTTATACGGCTTGAGGAAAGTGGGAAAAGAGCGTTTCGAATTCGTTTTCAGGTGCTTGAACAAAGGTGATTTTGAATTAGTGAACGTCTTCCATTGCTGATTCCACTGTTGGTTAGTGACGGCTGATTTAGTTCTATTGACGCCAAATCCAGTGCACTTTCGGTTTTGTTAATATTCGGGAATTTGCACACAATGTAATTTAATGGTGAGCCCTCCATTTGATTTTGCTCTAATTTTGATTTTATGATGGAAAGGACCTACAACAAAATTTTATGTTAACTGTTATAGGTTGATGCTATTTTCAAATGTGAGTCTTTATGTCGTATTGGTTTTAACTTAATCATAATGCCATCAATACTCACCTTAATTATTATCGATTATTTCCAAAGATATAACTCCGGATTGTATATAGTCACCACTTCACGACCTTGTTATATTGAACATGAGCCTAAGAGCAAAATATACTGGAAGCGTTCATCGTCGGGAAGTTTACGACGTCATAACTCGCTAAACTTCGAAAATTATCATGGAAAAAATCGCCTCCTTTCGTCTATACAATGTGTCAAGATATGTTAAGGACGAGTTTAAGTTCTGGGGTATGCTAACGTCGAATTGAGACCAAGTTAAAGTCTCTTGTAAGAGACATTTCTTCACCCCTGACATCACTAAATCAGCTAATGCTATTTAAGAACTTTGTCACAGCACAGTTTAACACAATTTGACTCCCAGGGATTACGACGTTTTCGATTAAACACATTTAACATAGGTAGTTGGGAAAACCATTGATACAGCTATGATAATGACGATATTGCACTACAGGGTCACTATTTTTGTGGTACTTTCGTACTATCATTGAAATATTTTCAAGTTCAAGCTACTCTCCCCTTCAAGTTCAAAGATGGGAATACTAATATTTTATGTTGCAGTTCATTGGAGCAGACCAATACCAAACCCAGTGGGTCAATCAAATTGTAACTTGATCTCACACACGATCGGGAATCCTAGGTACATTCATTACGCTGATCCCCACTGACACCAAAAGATCAGCGCGGGAAAGGTGCCATGACGTCTGACATTTAAATAACATTTTGATGTCGCTTAAACTTTTCGTTGTTTTTTTCGCATCGATTAAGCGACAGAGTTTGACCTATGCAGAATTTACTTGCATGAAACGCCAATTGCGCCATGATCCTTATAATAGTGAAATTTGAGTTCCCAAAGATGATAAGGAAGCAATGTGTATAAAAATCGGCAGAGGTGGGCACAAATGCCAACTAAGTGCCCAACATTTGCAAGAAAAAAAAAAGATAAAATTGTCGATAAATTATATTTTCCCAATCAATATGGAGATGAACCAATATTGATCTTGTTCATCTCAATATTGATTGGAGAAATATAATAAACTAACTTTTTTTTTCTTTTTTCTTCCCTGCTTGGGGTATTTCATTCACTATATTGCCGTAATCATGTTTCGTTCATAATTATTATAACGGCAATCTAGTGAATACATAATCATAATAATTATGTACGAAACATGATTACGACAATCTAGTGGATGCAATACCCCAAGCAAATTGGAAGTGACTGGCACGATCAGGTCAATTAGTACTTTTGGCTCAATGGGGTATGCGCATGAGAAATGAAAATTGATAAAAACCGATTCATTATCTTATTTGAGTTGCTATTGCACGTAAACACCAGTTTCCACGTAAAAAAGAAGACCACAGAGATCGATAATCACAATTGAAATCTGATTGATTTGAAACTCAGACGTAAAACCGCGTTCCCATTTGACGTCACCCGTCGGGCCCCCTCGTCCTTCACGCGTGTTACAGGTGCTTAAGCCGTTCTGACGTCATCGCGCGGTTTTTATGAACATGATTATGTTTCTCTACCCATAAAAAATAAGAGTAAACTAATTTTGACGAATAGCTCCCATTTTTGCGTTTTTGAAGTGATTCCCTATCAATAAAAATTCTAAAAAAAAAATCATGCGCAGACCCCATTCAGTATTTACTATAGATCGCAGCGGTTCCGTTGATTTTTTTTGTGATTTATTTATTGCGACTGAATATTGTGATAATATTCAATCATCTGTCAATATTTCATGCTATAAATAATCTGAAAAAAAATCAACGGTTATAATAATTATAATGAATTATTCATCTCTGTATAGGGTAAGATTTCCAGCAAAACCCGTGTTTGCAGCAGGATCACTATAGACACTGGGTTTCTCAATCAAGTCCAGTGGTTTGTTACGCTTGAGGCTCCTTCCTCGTGTTCCCTTTTGTTGTTTAGAACGTTGAGCATTTCCAGGTTTTCATGTTTGTTTTATTTATTAACTCTATCCTCTGATCTCGGTGTGAATCATCATTTCGCATGTACCATGAGGCGCCTACTATATTTCTCAGTATTTTGTTCTGCGTGGTTTGGATCTTTCTAATATTTGACTTTTTTGCACATCCCTAAAGTCCTTATCCTGTGGGTCCAGGTAGGGCGAAGAATCTGCTTGTATATTAGCAGTTTGTTGTGAACAGAAAGACCGGAATTCCTTCCCATCAGCCAATACTCGCATGCTTATCCTCAGCTCCTGCTTATTCTTCTCGAAGTGCTTATTCGAATTAAGTTTGGAGTCAAGAGTCACCCCCAGGTACCTACTTGACGGTGCCAGCGTACGGTTTTTTATTTGAGTTGATCTCAACATCAAAGACTTGAGATTCTCCGGTTGGTGAAATTGATATGAAATGATCTTGATTCGTTCAGCTTCATTCTCCACATCTAAGTCCTAATCTAATCTCATTAGTGGACTTTTGTAATTTTTGGGTGGCGGTTTCTACATCTTCTCCAACAGATAGGATTGCCAACCCTTGAATGAAGTAATTAAAATTAGACGTCTAATAATAATTTTTTATTTGGTTATTCTGTTATTTAGAACAATTTTATGAATGAATAACTTGAAATTGAATTGGACATTGAAATATTGTAAGTAATTATTTTCAGTAATGAATATCGTACACAGCAGCAAAACAGAACTTGAGGACATGCATGCTATTCTTGTTACTTACCTATTATGAGTCATTGTCGTAAGTTTTGTGAGTCACCCGCGACTATCGGATTCCCACTTCCACGAAAATAAAGCCCTTCAACAGACGGGGAGCCGACCACAATGTTTTGGCGGAAACATCGGGCTCGAGGAGCCGTGTGCCGATTTCAGGGCAATCACCCTGTTTTTCAGAGAAAACAAGAAAAATGTAGTGATCGTAACGACATAGGCGTCCCAACCCACAGGTCGCGTTCTATTCCGATTCTTGACCGGTCGTAAACAGAAAGGGGAAGGAATCGGAAAGGGAATCGGGTGGGAACGTGTACCAGGTCCACGTGTGCCGGCTCCCGGTCGGAAACGAAGCCTCCTGGACGAGGCCTCGACTGCCTCGGATGCAATCGTCATCCGCTCATTCGTCACTCAATACGGCGTTATGGATAATAAATTCATTCACGGCAGAAGAACCTCAGCTCGTGGGCCTCTCCACCTTATTAGGTTAATTGCTTTACATCGAGAACAAGCAGGTCCTGAGTGAGACGGACGGTATGAGGTCTAGCGTTGTCATGAAGGAGTGACACACCACGACTCGTGGTCCACGAGTCAGCATTCCTCTCATTTTGTCATTGATTTTTTTTCTTCAACTTCATCTCACCGTATGCAGCTGCATTTATGGTGGTTCCTTTAGAAATATAATCAACTAATAATTGTAATGTATGGTTTGCTGAGTTGCCCCTGTAACCGGGGAGGGGGGGGGGGTAGGCAATTACGCCCACCCAGAGGAGTTTCCTGGTCTGCTTTCATAGACTTGGCCATCTCCAATGTGGTGGAATCAAAAGCACGGGAAGGAAGCAAACTCAGCAAACCATTAGGTACACTCCCACCTTCAAACAACACCTGGTATGCCAGGTAGTTGTTGATAGAAAAAAGGGGGACTGAAAGTAGTATGGAGTTCAATCCGGGAAGAACAACTGGAAAACTCCAAGGTATGGTTAACCTCCATCCTAATGGTACTACTGCAAATTTATTACTTGTGGAGAACTATTGCTCCTACAAGCATGGATATTGGCAGAGGATAGAAATAAAGAAAATTGAAAATAGAAGATTACCCAATGAATTATAGAGGCATAGAAAATTAGAATGTAGAAGATTCGAGGAGAGAATGAGTGGAGGAGGTACCGAGGCAGAGTCAGCACGTACCTACCAACCACGCTCTGCGACCATGTAATGTATGGTTTGCTGAGTTCCCCTGTAACCCGGGGGGGGGGGGGGGTTAGGCAATTACACAGACATGGCCATCTCGAATGTGGTGGAATCAAAAACACGGGAAGGAAGCAAACTCAGCAAACCATTACATACTATCCCTATTCGGTTTCGCCCTCGCTTTCATACCGTTCAAGAAATACGCGTGCAGCCAACACACTGAGGTAGGTGAAGCGATTGGAGGACGAACTGTTTGACGTGTTTGGCTGCTGTGACAGGCGTTTGATGATTTATTTTGGCCGTTAGGAACCTCTATGCCTACCAGTGGTGATAACTCTGAAAAACAAAATTCCCTTCACCCGACACTTACGTGTAACCGTATCAAGTGTAGTACATCAACTGCAAACATAGGTACCCAACTACACTTTGTAGACTTACGAATAAATAACTAAAATAACAAAGTTGGGAATGAAGAATGACCCAATACTTGGCGGCCCCCAGGCGGCTACTAAAATTCACGGGGTACAGTGCAGCACATAGGAAATTTTTCAGGCTTACAAGTACAATGTACATTGTACATATGCCAGAAACCCAATCGAGGGAACGTACTGTGTACTATTACTATTATGTACCGCCTCCGGTGAATAAATTCACATTATCAAGCAGGCAATCGTTCAGTTCACTTGAAAATTCCACATTTCAGTACGTTCAGTTGAAAATTCCACATTTCACTCACCAAAATTTTGACTCATTACACGAATTGATTACTTACGAAAATAAAACAATAACGTAGGTACCTAACTAAAGAAAAGTTATATTAAGTGGCCTAAAGTCTTTCGTTGAGCATCACGGATAGATTAGCTTTTCGGGTAGGCCTTGGTTTGAATCGCCAACTAACTCCTGGCTGCGAGCTCAACTCAGGAACTGAACACTCAGGCCAAGACGTTTTCTTAATCTAGCAAAACTGATATGTGCATTATCGAACCGGCTGAAATAAACCACCAGGATAGAACTTACTAGAGACCAATCAAGTAGACGAATAAGAGTGTAGACGCTTCCAAATCATAAAACTCTCTTGATGAATATATGGTGACAAAACTATCAATATTACTCCCAGAACTGATGTTTCATGTTAAAGCTGTCAATATAGAACGATACGAGTATGTACCAACACCGAAATCTATACTTTCAATCACGATCCGACAGCAAGCTGTATTAAATAAACCGGTTTCATCCTTGAGGCCGATCTGCAAGTAATGCAATGTTTTTAAAAACTAGACGAGGCCGATTCCGTAAGAAGAATAGTTACGTCACACGAAATGAACGGGTGAAGTAGCCAAATCATGAACTTATCGTAAATTGACTTACCGAGTTGACGCATTGGTACTTATCATTCTCGGTAAGGTAGTATTAATGACGCCAGAGTTCAGACGTCACATGAAGCTCCCTCAGTAGTTTTATAGACGAATATTATACAGAAGGTCAAGATCGATCAATCAACGAAGGGCTATTGGAGCAGGTGTATTCGACTTGAGAATTTGATTAAAGTAAACGCTTGCATACGAGTCTGCAACACATTGAGACATTTTCATGTTGTGTGCAAACAAACTTCGTATCAAGTCATGCGCATATCATAATTCGAATTTAGAGTTCCCTCAAGAGTTTGTATACCGAGTATCAGCTTTCTAGGATGATCAGGGCCGAAACTGGGAAGTAATATCAAACTGTAAAGTACCTACCTAATTCCAATAACGAACAACTTCACTTCTGATGGTCATAATTTTGTCAATAATATTTATTTTATAAATATAAATTTATTTAAATTTATATTATAAATTATTGAGAATGATCACCTGTGTGTAAACAATTATTTAAACAATCACGCTCATACCGCAGCTTGTCGGCCACACACTCCGCAGTGGTTAACGTAATATGGTTAGGTAAATCGAGAGCTATCCAACGAGTGGTGAACGATTTTTGTACGATGATAACTGGCGAAGATAAAGTTCCGTAGCAACGAATCGGTTGTAAGCAAAAATCATCAGAAATATCAAACTGTAAAGTACCTACCTAATTCCAATAACGAACAACTTCACTTCTGATGGTCATAATCATCATTGTGGCGACTTGGGACAAATTTCGTTAGCAATTTTCGTTAGCAAATTTCGTGACGATTTTCGTGACGATTTTTTTTTTTTTTTTTTATGTGCCATATGAAAGACATGAAAATGTCAAAATCGTTTTCCAGAATTTTCGTGTTCACAAGACGTAATTTAACCCTCAGTTATGGGTTGGAATATTCAAACTTACATTATCTTAAAATGACGAATTTAATCGACCTACTGCCTTTTACCTAATTCTGAAGCCACCCAGTTATGTGCTGGACACTCACTCATAAAGTCATGATGAAAATGAACAATTGAAAATTTTCAAGGTGAATTTTTTCAATCATCATGTTTGATTCGCAAGCCCATTGATGGTGAAACACTTAATATTTTGATAGATAAGTGGTCTGTATAACACTGCCACCTTATTTATTTGTTAACTTGACGGCGTTCTTTTCCAATCTTCAAGTTGAGTAATTCCATTTCTGAACTCTTTTCATTTTTTGACAAAAGTTTTTTTGGAATAATATTGGTGGTTTTGGACCTTCCGAACTCGGCCCATTTTTCCCAGTTGTAGAAGTGTTTTCATAATTCAGACACATACACGACTACAGGTACTACTGTACTCGTATGATGTGTCAAAATAAGGATTTGGATCACATGATACAAATTTATGAGTTATTGATTGTATGCATTACCGTAACGAGTGTGTAATTGTCCGAACAGTGAAACGAGTTTATTGACCAAAAATTGGTACTAGTCACTCTTCTCTTTCGTTATTTGTTCATCACTTCATTGTCAATGAATAACCTAGATATTAATTTTGGAGCACTATGGAACTGTGTAACGAGATGGTAATCAAGTGGTGGCGATAATTAATCTCAGAACTTCCACGGAGTTAAATTCAGGGGGTGATCGATGCCAACACGTCCTTCCCTAATCTTCGGGTGACCCTCGGCTTCAACCACGTGGTTTATTGTCTTAGCCTGTAATTGAAGCTCCAAGAGCCGAAGCCAAGCAGCTTGGCAGAAAGGCATGTTAATGGTAAGACCTCATTCATCACCGAATTAGACGCGTTTGGTTTCATTTCAATCTTGCACCAGCTTCACTAACAAGTCCAGGGTTTCCGGAGATATTACCCCCTCCCCCACCGTCCAAGGACCCTTTTCTCAACGTCTATTGTTCCTCTCGAAAACGGACTGCTCTCTCTTGGCTTTTTGGCACCCGAAAAAAAACCAAACTTTTTTCGGGTGAATTGAATCTCCTCCTTATAAACCTTGGGGTTCGGTTTCTTAGAAACCCCGTCCATGTAACATTCATGAATTGCCCATTGTTCTAGGGTTAGAAACGGTAGGAATGGAACGGCTCTCTTTCTCTAAAGATATTTTTTTCGCCTTTTTGCGGTCCTTTTTTCTCTTTTTTTCTCCTTCTTTCCCTCGTCTTTTTCTGCCGTAAGGAACATTTCGCGTTTACGACTCCTTTGGCCAAAAAGGGGTTTGGGGACTCCGGGCGCCGGCCGCCCCGTCCCTCTCGTTAGATCTCGAGAACAAGGTTGGATGGGAAAACGTTAAAATGTTTAGTTCGTTTCCCGCGGTCCAGTGCGACCATCGCTGTGCGAAGCACTAAAAGTGGTTATTAGGAAGGTGGCGGCGGATGGCGTTCGTTCCCCAAATGACATCACTATGACGCCAGGGCCGTATTCCGAATAATATTGTCTCGGCCTTGAAACTTTACTTTCGGTTCTGGAAACGTTTACATTCAATATTCCGGTACGTGTGCAGACCTACAGTTTTCATTGCCGCAAACCTCAGTACGCTTATAAAAAATGGATGATGAATACTTACTGGTTACTCAAAAATCCATCTCATAAACCCGTTGAAAAATTAGGCAGGAATTTGAAAAAAGAATTAAAGAACAACAGTGTATTGAAACATCAAAAGCGTGCTGTTCAATACATCTCCTTGTGTCCTTTAAAGTTCTCCCCTAAACGAATGACGGACAGAATGCCTTGAACAGAGATTATAAATAACTAGCTGTGTACCCGCGCTTCGCAACGGTAGAACAAACCAAACTGGTCAGAAACAACACAATTTCAATGTTTCACTCCAATTCGTCAAGTAGTTTTTGGATTGCCTGTAGACCCCCCCCCCCTAAAAACCTGTACCCCCTCCCCTCCTAAATTGGTCAGAAACCTTCCCCAATGTTCACTCAACATTTTCCCTAAGTTTCATTCAGATCAGTCAAGTAGTTTTGAAATCCCTGAAACACCCCCCCCCACCCTAACTGCCTTTAACCCCCCCCCCCTCCATACTAATGACCCACCCTACCTGTTAGAAACATTCCTCAATGTTCAACCAACAAATTCCCAAAGTTGCACTCCAACTGGTCAAGTAGTTTTGAATGCCTGTAGATGCATAGGGGTGGGGGTTTATAGGGAAGCCGAAATATAAAAATCTTGAATTCTTCCTTCACGTGAGACAGATGAATATTATTTTCGGTATTTAAGGTTATAAACAAGGGTTTGTAAAGGGACACGTAAGATTGATTGGTTGATTGAATTGTTTTATTTAACCACCAGGGGAGATTAGGGCCATGAGGCCCTCTCTTCCACCTCCCCTGGCCACATGTTACAATCATTCTTCTTGCAATCCTTTTCAGGTTAAAAACATAAATTACCTATAACTTTTTACATAATAAATAGATAAATAATACTAATTATAATTAGATACTAAATAATTAAATACTATAATTAGATACTAAATACTAATTATAATACTATTCTAGATAGTGTACAAATATTAACGAAATATGAGAATAAATGTTCTTTTCACTGGTTAATATACAAACAATTCCTCCTAACATATAAACTAATATTTTTCTAATAATTTCCTTTTAAAATGATTCCTAAATGTCTATGTTTTTAAATTCAAATTGAATTGAAATTAAGAGGTATAATCCGTAAAGGGTTAGAGTGGCCGATGGATCCATCCCGAGTTCTGCCCGTCCGTGACAGGTAACAGAGGTAGATGGACACACCCCGAGTTTGGCCCGTCAGCGACGGGACCGTCGTAATAACTGACAGCTAGTAATAAATAATGTCATAAATAGAACATCAACATTGAAAACAGCAATTTAACCTATGTAAGGGGTCAACATGAACAAGGAAAGCGTGGTAACCAAATTAACGTACGATCACAATATATTTGAGTCCCTTTGGGCATCAGGAAGCGAGGAGGTCTGAATGTCATTTACGTTTAATCTTTTGGAAGCACTCTGGGGTCTTGGTGTGTGTTGGAATGAGGCGTTGTAGCCCTTGAAGAGAGATTCTTCAACTGTGAGGATAGAAATCTATTATTACGCACGAACCATGGTGCGCCAGTCAGCAACCGCAATGCTCTTTATTGAAGTATTTCAGGTTGAGTCCCATATTTCACTCCCGTATAGCTAGTTCGGTCTTAAAAGCGTTAAATATAGTAAGCGCTTCACGTGAAGAGGGAGAAATTTACAAGAAAATAGAGAGTAAAGTTGGCGGATCCTCTCACGCACTCTGTCCACAATTTCGCTGATATGAGGTCTCCAGGTCAAGCGGCTATCCAGTCTGAGACCCAAGTAACTTACTGAGTCAGCATACTCAATAGGTTGGTCGAAAAGGTGTATAGTGGGTACCACATAAGACCGATTGTACGTAAAGCATACCATGCATGTCTTTTGGGCGTTGATTGTTATCCTCTATTATTTGGTCCATACACCTAATGTGTTAAGATACGCTTGAAGCGTCTCACCGGCCTGTTCCCCTGATGCGTGCCTAACCCGTATAGCCTGATCGTCTGCGTAGTGTGCAACTGTCGCATTTTGGCATCTTGGGAAGTCGTGAGTGTAGATGGTGTAGAGGAAGGGCCCTAGAATGCTTTCCTGATGAACTCCTGCTCGAATGACATGCGATTTTGAAATTGCCTTTTTATACTTGACAGCATAATATTATGTTCTGTTGTGGAGGTAAGCCTGGAGGATTCGGTGAAGCGTGTCAGGCAAATGATCTTTGATTTTAGCGAGAAGTCTTACCTACTTAAGTGACAATTCATTAAGTTCATTCGATAAAGAGACAATAAATGGTGCTTTTCATCGAGTTTAAAAAAGGAGTGTTATAGCGGATTTTCGAAGAGAAGGAAGCTACGTGTATTATTCCAACAATTTTGAAAAACTCGAATTTTCGAAAAAGTCTTATACTAAAATCCGTTTCATATAGATATATATATATACAGTTTGGTGTCTTTTGGCAGTGAATTCAGGATGAGCTGAAACGGATTTTGGTATAAAATCTGTTCAAAAATCGATGTCATTCCAGACGATAACTCTAGATAGAATTGAGATAAAAAGTTCAAATTTGCACAAAAAATCTGTCATGGCAATCAAAACACTAAGTTCGCAGATGGTCAGAATCAAGCGAAGCGAGGAAAAATTACCCATATATTCCAAAATGAAACTCTCTGTTAAGTTACACCTCATTTTAAACATTTACTAACGCGGAACACGATGGTGAAGTTAGAATTGCGATATCTTATTACGTTCTCAAACTGGGGCACTTTGAAGATGAAGAAACGTGGTTATTACTTGAGATGTTCTTCACGGTTCATCTGCTCTCATCTAATAACGGAATGGGAAATCGCAATTTCACCATCATGTTCAGCGTTAAAAATATAAAAAACTGAGGTGTTATTCGGCGAAGAGTGGGGACAATATATGTTATAAAACCAGTAAAATTGAGACATTTTACATAAAACCAGTTATTTCATTGAAAATTCGCTCTCATAGCCATGTTACCTGACTGTGGATTTTTCATATTATAGCTTAAACCCTGGATTAACTCGTGTCACAACACATAATTGGCGTTATGATCATATTTGTATATTTGAATCACTTTCAAAACTTACTCATACTGTGGGCATGATAAATAGATAAATATATAACTAATTACTAATCCGCGTGCGACTGAAACCATTGAATAATAATATTATGATAATACATACTACCCAATGCAAATTTCATCCAGACCAGGCGCATTCGCTTGCTTTTGAATTATGGTTATTATCAACGAACAGAGCGTCTAATGTCGTACATCAGTCCGAGAATCCTCGTTACTTCACTTTAATTACTCGTTCTATTTGCGAAAACTGCTCTTGAGAAATCCCCTGAAGCGAATCACGAAGTCGCCGCTGTGTTAAAGAGGTGCTTACTCTCTAAAAGTGAATTGGAAGTTGCATGAAATAACATACGAACAACTCGATAAATCCGTTTGATTTTTATCACCAATATCCCTCGCTCACACTGCGTCGTAAACCATATTTAAATAGCTTTAATAATCGAGGTTTTGTGACCCAAGAAAACGATAATTGAACGCGTTACGTGCTGTAAGAAATTTATGTTCTTCCAGAGCGCGAGGAATTTAATTTTGGGTAACAGTTGAAAAAGCAGACTTGGCAGAGGCAGGCGAACCTCTGGAGGTGTTGGGCCCCTTCTACTCCTGCTTATTTTTCTGAGCCATTCATCATCCAAAGGGGACGGCTTGGGGCGTCTAGTTCCTTTGAAATATTGTGACTCCTGGTCTCTTACGAGTGGGGAAGCTCATAGGAAATAGAGGGGTATCAAATAGGATAATGAGTGTGCCGGGGGTAACAGGTTAGGCCATTATGACCTGTCTGGTAACTTTAATTATCTTTCTTTCGTATCCATAAAAAAGCCTGCCAAGTAGGTCACGAAACTTTCGTCATCATGCGTAGAACTCATCACCTAATGTTGCCCGGGATTAGCCAAAACTACGAGTATCAAATGCCAAAGTTTGGGTGAGGTATTTTATTTAAGTTGATTTAATTGTATTCAAAACACTAGGCCAATACGTACTTGTATCTCGAACCGCACAATCTGAACTCACTAGTAAAAACTTTGCGAATTCTCGGCACTAGGGTTTTTTCCCACTACGGCTGATCGTAAAAACCACCGGATGGTCTTGAAAAATTCTGAATATTAATGACATCTGAATAAACAATTTTTAAATGTGAACTAAAAACTATACCGTTCTATTTGAATTTTTCGCGATATGAATTTTTCAAAATTTCAAAACAATTTTTGAACCACTTCCCAAATGACCTAGGCTTTTGAAAAGTTTCGAGGATCACTGAGGGGTTGGTCCGAACCCGTAAACCAAATTTCATAATTTTAGCACAACGCTTACTCCGTCGGCCGTCCGCCTTCAGCGGCACTTTGCTGACGACAGACGGATTTTTTATTCTATTTTCTGAATCTACTTATCTTGAAACCCAAATCAGCAAATTTTGAGGGTGGAGGGCTTTAATTTTTTTTCTTGGGCAATTTCAAAGGTTCGTTAGGTATTGAAGATAATAACAAAATAAATAAATAAAAATCTGGAAAGTTTAGCTTTCAACTGAGGAATCGACACCCAAACATACTGGATAGATACCATCGTCTCCAGCCAAGCCGATCAATTGGGGCATAAGATCTGTGAGCGCCGCGTCACTCTCGAAAGTTAGGAAAGAGCGAATTATCACTTTATTTCAGGTTTTCCAGGTTTTAAAAAGTTCATCTTACCGAGGTGTAATGAATGCAAGATCATCCGGACACCAACCTATATTACGAAACTTCCGAAGTTATGTGGACTTCCTCGCAGACAAGTAACCTATTGCATGATAGAATTATTGAAAAAGTTCATAACAAGCCTACGTTCGACTGTAATACTTTTCTGGGGGAAAGCAGACCTTCAAATCAAGTGCTAGATCACGCCACGTGAACTTTTCAACAATTGCGTGTCAACTATACTCCACAGAGTTCACAACAATAGGCTGCTAATTTTAATAATTTATTGATTAGAAAAAAAGGAACTAAAGAAGGCGGTCCAACTCGCGTGTCCGGCCGCTCTACTTACATCGAATGAAAATATTATTGACTCCCATTTCAGTTGTGTCGCATTTCATCATCAAACAAGCCCTCGGTTTTCAACGTTTAAATTACCCATACCTATTCTAACCTACATCCCTTGTCAAGTTATTATGATGTATTTTTAATATGAGATTATTATTACAACGTCAACTTGGCAAGTTCTCGTCCTGGTCACCTTATCTAGTTATTGATCCACGTTCAACTTATTTTTGTCACGGGATATTGGTTATCATTGCTATGAATTAACTTACATTATTAAGAGAGTGGTCAATTTTTCTGGATCTAATGACATTTCTGAACATGTTTGTTCCAAAGTATTCTTGCGAATGTCGTGTGATTAGTAGAATCACGTGATCAGCGTTTACTTTGCCCTATCAATTCCGAAATTGATTTTTCTTCAAATTTATTATGAAAAGCGTGCACGAAGTCAGAATTTTTCAAGTTTCTCCATGAAAATTACATTAAATTATCAGATGTCTCTTGGTAATTACTGCGCTGTAAGTGACACGAATTTCAAACTGACCCCCAACACAAACCAATTTACAAAGGATACAAATGCGATAGGTAACTTGAAAAGCAAATCAGTAAACTGATGTTCAGTATCAGATAGATTCTACACTATATGCAGATACATCGGTACATAGATACGTCTCATTTTCTCCGAGTAAAATATGTTTTGTGAGTCTCAAGTATAAACTCAAAGCTCAAAACACTTAAAGCAGAGAAATGAGCTTTAGGAGCCACTCAGCTGACCCGGGAACTGGGCAGCGTCAAGTTAAAGTACTATCGGGTATGCATACCAAATTACAGCCGATCCTTCGCCTATTCTGCCTAAAAGTGTAAATCCTGAAGAGGCTACATACCAAATTACAGTGACCGTCAAAATTGCCCGTTGCTGTTTATTGGTATCGCATTCTATTTTTTTCTGTGTAGGAATATGTTTCATAAGCCCCAGCGGTAAGACATATCCTTGTCAAAATAAGAGACAGACTTTAACATTTGCCAACTTATTCTTGGGTAACACAGTACAAAAGTTGTAGACCGGGAGCCGGAGCCAATAACAGTGACTTATGAGTTGAAAGCTTCAAACCTATCACCCTCCTCCTACTTCAGGCAGTCAGAAAATAGATGTTCAACATCCTCCAGGGCAACACAGTGTTCGCACTGTTGGCTGGAGGCATATCTCTATTCATCTTCCCGTGGCCAGTTCTAATTCTGATAAGTGTAACGAGTTTTTCCCCGGACATTCTCCAGCTCTTGAACCTTGGGATCAATTTAATTTGATCATACACTCTGAAATGAAAGTTCCCTATGGTTTCCGGCCTACTTGCACATTAAGACTTTTGCGAGTTTTGGCTTGAGTTAAGGCCATGTACTGAGTTAGCGATCTTGTCTTCCCTTGCATTCCCAGGTCGCCCACAACGACTGGTTACTCATTGGATATGGACATTGTTTGAGGATTCGATGAGTTAGAAATTTTACGATTTCGATCACCATAATATGGCATCTAATGTCACCATTATATTAAAATTTCGGGCTCATCCCTCTGATATTCAAGAGAAGCAGAACGAAAATTTCCCAACGTATATGAGCGATGATATGTTGTATACATTTTCAATAGGTTCTTAGGAATATTTTTTCATTTCTTACACATCATTTCAGCGCATGCGTATACATATATATCAAGGCACGCATGTATGATCGTGTTGATAAAACGAGACAGTTATTGGTTCCTGAACCACGAAGCAAGCTCTGCTCACTACCTCCCACCACCAATATTGAATTCGTTATTTTTATCTGAATTCTAATGGTACTAATGTTAGTAAGTCAGAATATTCTTGAGCTGGATATTACTAACTATTATATTACATGCCATCTCTACAGGTACGAGTGTACGAGGTACGAGTACCATCAATACATCTCGTATTTTACGATTCATGCCCAAAAACAATAATTGTTGTTTCCTCTGCCGCACCCTGTATTGCAATATTGCTTTGTAATATTATGTGCTGTTTGGTATCATACTGTTAAATGATAACAATGATCCCATTGTTACTATTCAGTAGCTACTCATTCTATAGCTGGGCGTAAGTGGTTCTCGTGATTTTTCGCGAGTACTCAATACGGCAAATATGGGCGTACTCCTTTGCCTCCCAAAGATGAGCCAATCTGCACCTTCTATAGACACAAGTAGGCGGGTACGCGAGGATGATTGACAGCGCCGCATTTGTGGATGACTCCTAATGACTAACATCAGACTAACGGAGGGACTTGCAGACTCCAAATCAACTACTTACGTGCAGCCTGTCATGATGTACGAGTTCGTGAGCTAATTTCCCTATCCTACTTGGGGAGAGTAGCTCTTCAGACACCAAGCCTGAGAGTATTTGCAATAAGATTGGTAATGAATCTGACGAAACTCTTACGGTTCTATGTACCTACTTGCTCTATACAAACTGTTAGGAATACATAGGCTCGATCACCTAATACAAACAGCATGGTCGTCCAAGTCAGAGAAACTGAGGTCCTACTAGTTGCGGTGAACTTTGTATACCCTTCTTTTACTACCTCAGCATCATTTCATTCCTACCCAACAATCCATTCAGAACTTCACTGTGATTCATTCCATCTTCAAAACCAATTACTAACCGATATAGATTTTTTAAATTTACAGCTTCAGGAGGTTGTATAAGTGAAAGACACCAACATGAAACTGTGATATTTGAATGACAGCTAACTATTACAGTTTTATGTGAAAAAGTATTATGTTTCACTCTCGATAGTAACTCCACACGTTGCTGTACCAAGTTGGTCTAAAGGTTTCCGAACTGAATGTTCCTGCTTCTAAATGATGTCGATTTATATCGCGTGATTTCGATGGGTACCTTAATTATCTTTTGGCTCTTAGAGGTTTCATTCTGGGCAATTTGACGTGAATCGAATACCGCTTGTTGGTATTAACAGAAAGGATATGATTTTGATCGTGACTGTGTAAGATGTGAGCCAATTAAAGGCTGATTGTTTAGTTGGAACATTTCGAGTACCTAATGTGGGATACCTCGTTGTAGCACGATTCGTAGAAAGGTTGATGGCAGTGGGGGCATAATGGGATAAACTTGGTTGCGCAAGGTGACTTGTCGAATGATTTACCGTGTGAAATGAACCATAATGCGCAGGTGCTCGGGGTTAAGTACCTCCGCCTTGAGATTTTTGGTGCGCAACTCCGTTCGAAACTATTTTTTTTTTTTCCAGACCAGTAATTACTGTGGTTGTCTGCGCAGACAGCGGGGATTCGAACATATTTCTCTCCTCCTGAACGGATAAGGAACAAAGGGTACCTCGGTAAATCAACCGTAATGCAGGGGGAATTCTCGTCTTATCGAGATGAGCCTTTTTCGGTCACCTACTTACGAATTATTCCGATAGCTGATTTGATCGCCGAGAGGTGGGCTTCAAACGTCTAACCTGGACATGAAGAACGCAAGGAACCTGCTAATAATTTTACAACGGTCTATCATTACTGTCATGATCTTTTCATCCGGAACTGTCTGCATTCATTTAGAGTAGGTACTCAATGTTTGTAAATTCTATTCTCCGTACGTTTTTTCCGAGGTAACAATCCTCCAAAAAAAAAAGCCAATTTTGGGAATATACCTACAGGAATTTTAGGGGTTTAGTCGTTGTCGAAATTCTGCAAATTTTGTTACGCCACGCCGGCGCTGGTAATGGTCCCAAACAATACAAATAACAGCTAATTTTTGATCACATGACATTTAGAGGGATCAGCCCTGAACACTTCTGTACTACGCACACCAGTACTGTACTACCAACAAATATCAAACGTTACTTTGTTTCAGTGGACACGAAAAGTGTCTTTGAAGTAGAAACTTGATATGATATTACCAAGTGTGGTTTGAATACGCCGTTTCCCAGTGTGAAAGTTTTGATTCACTGTACATTGTGTAGGACATTTGGGCTCATTTAGTCCTATGGCTGAGATCATTGCTGGGCAGTCCAAAGGCAGATGGAGAAGAGAAGCTTGTGAAGGAACTTAGGATGAAGAGTGGCTTATGTTGTGGCATCCAAGATATAATTTTACTGTACTTACGCAGGGGTAGGTACGTTCACAATACTCTACCGTGTTAGCTAACTGAGTAATTATAAGGGAACTTGTCTCAAAAAACCGCAAGGTTTCCATTGAATGCCCACAAACGATCCATTCGCATTAACTAAATTTGCGGCATCAGTAGCGTCTCGTCCGTAGAGCAGGGAGGAGAAGCAGAAGATTTGAAAGACTGGAAGGAAATGGGCGGGCTGGAGTCGGAGTTAATAGCAGGGTGACCCTCATGTAATCACACGCCGGCACGCTCCCTCCACAAGCCTGAAACAATCAGTTCAGATGTGTGCACAACGCTTCCCAGAGACCACTCATTATTTACCCCTGATTCATCATGGGACTCAATAGACGGGAAGGGGGTGGAGCTCTCCGGAAATAGAGGTTGTCGCCATAACTAATACAATTTACTCAGTCTTGTACTACCATCTCCAACAGCTGGTAATAGGTAGGTAAGTATCTAATATCAATAATCATTCTATGACCCTTACCAATAAAGAAGTTATCCAATCGTATGATACCAACCGAAAATTACCTGCTCAAACGCTGATTCGACTTGTGACAATTATTGTATAAGGATAATTATAATCACGTGGTTTGAACGGGGTATAAGTCATTCTATCGTCCCCCTCACTGATGTCTTCAATGCATTTTTTCAAAAGATAAGTACAGTACAAAAGGGGAGCATAGTCCATTTTTTGGGAGAATGAGAGGGGAAATCCGTACAAAAGAAGAAAACCATCCCCCGATCTATCGTCAGAGGAAAATGAAGAAATATGTAGTCCAAGATGAAATGGACAAAAGTTGGATAGCAAACCAGATTTGACTCTGAGGCCTTTCGGGTGGGAACAAACACCGCCTTGTGTTAACCCCGAAACTGGTCGAAAATGGACGGTTCACGCAACACACAGTTTTGTAATCTATACTATATTTAAGCATTCTTATCAGATAACTATAAACTGCTTTGGTACTAGATTAATTACGCAGTTGTGATTTTAAACCTTCATTTTTCTGGGCTCTGTAGGGGGTTCCCGGAACTATTATGGTACAATACATCTTCAGAAGAGACATCTCTACGCAAGTGGGGACTTTACGATACATGAACATCTGCGCAATGTCACTTCTAACGAGCTTCTTATTTATCGCAACAACTTATGATAAAAACGAGTGATTTGTGACGAATTGTAATGCGGTAGTTGAGGACGACGGTATTTGGAAGGTTCATGGCGGAAGCGGCCCAGCAGGACGCGCGCAGTTGTTCGGGAACACCCAAACTGCGCAGTGACAAATACATTATACGGCCGCCTGGGAAATAAATTGATAAATGTCACGAGGGCAGAAGTGGATGGGGAGACGTGTTAAAGAGAAGCTTGTAAGTCCAGACCGGTCCTTAAGGGGTAAACGAACTTCGCAACCCCTCACCTGCGGGGTCGTGATTACTAATGGGCAGGTGCTCGCCTTCCCTAATTTCTTCATATAATTTTTAAATCCACATCGGCCATTCGCTTCGCCGTGATAATTCTCTTTCGACTAACAACTTCCGTCAAACTGGACGAAGACCGAGTCCTCTGGACCTTCCAGGTGTGCTGTTCAGGATCAAGGCCACCAATCCGGAGGGTTTTGAGTGGAGAAAATAAACAAGATCCAAACGAAGAATACTGGAGAACTCCCTATTTGGAGGAGTGAAATGTAACCTAATCTAAGTAGAAGATTAGCTGTTTCAGTCAATTTCACGAATATTACTGAAACCGTTTAGTTCTTCTTCTGTACAGCCATCGATTTATAAAACATCGTGTAATAGGCCTCAAATCAACTACTCTTTACCTGCTGCTAAGTTGAACGATATTTTGCTTCAGCTGGACAATCCGACCGGTTTTTGTGCGCCACTTTGAGGCGACCATACATTTCCCCATATTCACACTGTGCCATTTATAGCAGAATACATTTAGGTATGTTATAATTATGGTGTGGTTTGCAATAATTCACCATTGACACTCCAAAATTCCTTGTTGAAAGTCAATAGAGACCTTCAGCAAAACTTTTTCATCAAGCACACCTACGATTTGGCCTTCGTTCGAAGGTATTTACCAACTGCGGGCTTATGGGCTTATTGTCTCGTAAATTAATTAAACAAGACGTTTACGCCGTCACGCGACGCCCTTAGTTCATAAATACGGGAACGTTAACGAACCAACCAACATAGTGAGTACCAGTATTTCTGGAGTACCATATCCTTTCTCTTATTGGAACGATCCCCATTCCGAAGAATTCCAAATAAATTCGGAGTTCTTCCATATCAAAACGACATTGCTAATACGAGGTGGGTGTTTAGCATCAACAGTTTTTTTTCCAGAGTCTGAGCTCGTTAGTATCATCTCGAAGACAAGCGTAAAGTCTCCATTTAGCGCTTCAAAAAATATAACATTAGGACAAACCAAATTTCTTTAGATCTTGATTCTTCCACTTCATCAAAGCCGCAGGCGGTACAATTATTTACTATCCATGTAATAGGGCCATCTCTGTGGCATAATACAAGCTGAAGATTGAGATGAAGCGGCGTCACTCTCAGGCAGATCTACTCAGCCTGGAGTATAATAACAGTTAAGTACAGATAATTAACCGAGACTCAAAAGTTAACTCACCGTTCGTGATACTCTATTTAAATTCTTTCAAAAGAAGCTTCAAGGAGCAATCGTGACACTTGAGCCACTGCGTAATAGATGGAGAACTAGCCAACATGAATTACGCAATGCGGTACATTTAAGGTACCTACGTGTTGAAGGTCACATACCCCTTTTACACCCCCCACCACTCATCCATTACCCTTTGATACAGATGGTAATCACGAAACTCGAGAGTAATAATCACGCAATACACGAATGAATAAATTACGATCGTGATTTTTTTCAGCACTCGAACAGGCCCAATGAGGAAACTCCACATCCGTGACGTCACGGTAGGTATTCCTTCATTTTCGATACGCCGGTGAGGGGAGAGGGTTAACTCACACAAAAAATAAAAGGTTATGACGAGTTTATAGAACACGATAATTTGCCGAAATTACTGGTCGGTGAAGGGGCCCAGGATTGCACTGAAGTGGCGGGCTGGGGGTTACAGATGGCTTATCTCGTTTGATCTAAAGGAGCTCGAATCGGAACAAGTAACCTTTTACTCGCTGCCGACAGAGAGGAAGAAATACCAACGATGAAAATAGGCTACAATTTTGATTACAAAAAGTCACTTTTTTTGTGTTCTGAGATTTGAATAAAAATCAGATGCACGCGGAAATATCTGATAACATCCGAAATTGGATGAATGATTGAATCAAATGAATATTGAATCCAACGATTGAATTGTTACCTACCTGTATTTTTGATACCTTGTAATTTTCGCTAAACGGAATTAGGCTGAATCAAAACTGCCAGTCAAGTGGGTTTCCTCACCGGGATGAGATATCGAGATCGGAATATCGATATGTAGAAACGGTAGGGGAGTGGGCACTGAGGGCGGTTTATAGGGGTTGGTGATTAGGTGACCCAAGTTCAGTAAGTCTATGGGGAAATCTGAAGCCGAGATCCTCAATAGATCTCCATTAAAAACATATATACCTACTTGTACATTGATAAAATTGATTGACCTGCCAACCCATTGTCTCGCCAGTCCCATACATTTTTCACTTCGAATTTTGATACCTCTGCCTATCCAAACACATTTCAGAGAACTTTGATGAGCCTAGAGCCCGCCATGGTACAAAAACCCCGAGACAAATCTTCAAGGCTATGACAACACAGCAATGTGCTCAACACAATCACTCAACAATTGCAATATTATAAAAGGCGAGCACTCACAGAGAAGGAGAGCTCAAGTATCGTGATTTTGAACCATTGCAGTCAAATGGTAAGAATAAATTAAAAATCTTTACTCCCGTATTCGTTTATAAACGAATTTGAGTTCGTGTACCAGTTCAACGAATTTCCTAGTCCATTTCTACTTTCACAATTTCTTGTTAAATAATCATTACACTATGTTGGAGAGGAATAATAAAAATATCGAGCAGTGTCACATATTTCCATTCAACTTTGAGATGGACATTTCTCCTTTACATGGGGTCATTTTATCTTTAGGAGCCCCTCAGCCGATCCTGGGCCTATTCTGCTCAATGTATAAGCCCCAAGGAGGCTACATACCAAACTACAGCTTCATAGAGTAAATACCAAAAACAATTAGCTTTAGGAGCCACTCAGCTGATCCGGGGCCTGCGGGGCCCATGGGCAGCTACCTACCGAATTACAGCTTCATAGTGTGAATAGCATAGAAATTAGCTATAAGAGTCAATCAGCTGATGCTTACCCTATTCTTCTTAAAGTGTAAGTCCTAGGGAGGCTACATCCCAAATTACAGCTTCATAGTGTGTTTGGAGGGTTGTAGGAGGCGGTAAGAAAAGAAGAAGTTTTTCCGAGCTTTCGGCTTTAATAAGCCATCTTCAGGGCTGCAACATATATTGACATCTGCTATAGGTTTGACCGTTGTCGGAATCAGCCGAAAGCTCGGAAAAACTTCTTCTTTTCTTACCGCCTCCTACAACCCTCCAAACAGACAAAGGTTTTTCAACCAAAGGAGATAATGAACAATACAGAAAGCTTCATAGTGTGAATAACACAGAAACTAGCACCAACAACACAATCTTGGAATGACCCCCAGCCAAAAGACATATAGTTACATCCAGTCTAGTTACCGGTATATTCGGTCGAATTTGTTTATCGGTTTCACGAAACAATTTTTGATCTAAAAATTAGGTAGAATTAAAACAACACATTGACCTAATTACCTAATTATTCCTATAGACATATCCATGTCAATACAATAGTATGTACGGTCATATTTACGATTACCTATGTATAATTGCATTATACATTAAGAAATTGTTATTATTTTTCCCAAGTTGCCTGTACAGTTTGTTAATTGTTACACGACGGCATTAAATTAAAACAAATCTGGTGGCATCTATTACACGAGTACAGGGTTCGAAGCCCTGAAGCCCCTTATGAATACATGATGCACATGATTATAAGCCCTATTGAGCATTGTTGTTCCACGCACGTGGTGCTTTCTGACCAAACGCCTATTTAAAATAAAATACAGTTAATACCCTGAAAAATCGTATTAAAGTACATTCCCCGGGAAATATCACTTACGTAAGTGAAACCCCTCTTTCCTATAATGAGATAAATGGACGTGGTAAACTGCTTATTTTCCGGGAGAGGGAAGCACCTTGGGTGTAACGTGAAGTAGCATTAGGTATTGACTAACCTTTTGAAGGATGTTCATTATAGAACATCTGATCACCTGATTCGGTTACTTAATTGGGGAAAGGAGCTGTGTGTCGTGGGCCATGACAAAATGGGATTCCAGAAGTTCGTTTTATCGAATGGGATGTGTACCAATGTTTTCTAGAAGGAGTCTGAATTCACTCGTCTGCGTTTCGAAGTCTGAATGTGTCCATTTTTAAACCGGCGATATTCGTCTTACATTGCACCTTGTTGGGGGTTCTTGGATGAAAACGTAATTTCTCTGCATTGTGATATGGCAAAAGCCCTTTTTTTGGTCTCCTGGAACATTTTTGCCATACGAATCATCACTTAGGCAAGTCTTTTGGTTTATTATCTTCGATAATGAACCATTGGCATCGCCCAAAGAAAATTTTTTTTTTAACCCCCCCCCCTCAAAATTTGTTGGTTTTCGTTTCAAGATACGTAGATTCAGAAAATCGAATAAAAAAAAATCCGTCCGTCCGCCGTCCGCCGTACGCGCCTTTTTGCCCAGTTAGCGTTGAGTTAAAATTACGAAATTTTTTTTATGGGTTTCGACCAACCCCACAATGGTCCTCGAAACTTTTCATAACCCTAGGTCAAGGGGAAGGGGTTCTAAACGAATTTTGAAAATTTGAAAATCTCATATCTCGAAAAAAATCATATAGGACGGTATGTTTTTTATTTCATATTTAGATAGAGTTTGTTCCGTAGAATTTTTTAAGACCATCCGCAGCTTTGTACGACCAGCCGTTCGTTCACAATGACGGCTCAAAGGTTGAGCCTGTCGACGCGATCTTGAATCAAACGGTTGAAATACAGGTCGATTAAATCTACTAGCTGTAGATTGAATTGTCGCTCAGAAAACAAATTTTTCTTTTTTGTAATCCTTTTTTTTCTTCTCAGTAATTGATGTTTATTAGGTGATTTGTGAACTGAACTCTTCTCCCTAACTCGGGCTTTAGCCCTCATAGGGGAATATTTTCCTTAGTTATTTTCACATGTTTGTAATCCTATTATGTTTATCTGGAAATAAATGTATTAAAAAAAAAAAAAAATACAGGCCGACTCGATTTTCATACTAACTAGCTGTTTAGAACATCATATGGTTTTAGTGATGTCGAGTTTGTTGTTCTGAGGTACGTTTCGTGCTACGGAAATGAAGGTAATTTCGAATGTTTGTTGGTAGGTAGGTACTTCTTTTATAGAAAAATTAAAAAGTATTAAAAACCCTAGAATTATATCGTATTAATTAAATACAAATGATTAATATTTAACAATAAATTATAATAGCTTTTACTAGGTATCTACTTGATAAACTTACTAATAATTAGTGATAATTCATAATAATAATTAATCAAGAATTTGCAAATTCTTGACACAACGGTTCATTATCTTCTTTGTACAGATCACCCTTCTGTCTGGATCACTAGGTCTAAATGTCTAGATCCTAAATGTTAGATTAATTATTATTATCAACTATTTCTCATTGCAAAGCTGTTCATTGTGTACCCAAGATCCTTCCCTAAAAGACCTGGCAGCGGGAAATATTATTCAACATGGTTTGAAAAGGGAAAAACAAGTTTTGTAAAAAATCCCAATGCTCTAGGTAGTAGTCGATACCAGTGACCAACATTTTCTTCAGTAGTCGACATGGTTTTGCACTAGTAGTCGACCTACATGTGTTAGAAGTCGACAGTATCACTTGAGTCAGTAGTCGACAGGTTTCGTCATTCCATCGTTTTCGAATTTTACGACATCTAAATAAAATACATTCAACTGTGAATCGGAACTTGAAAATAGATTAATAAGATGTAATAAAGTAGTTATCAGACTTTTTATTTGCAAACAGCTCATTATCAGTCACAAATTGCAATAAGTACTTAAGTAAAAAGGTATGAAAACTATAGTCGAAAACTCATTGTCAGAAAATTGACATTACAGTTGGGCTTAGGTACCTATTTACACATTTTTTTGACATTTTCATGTCTTTGCTTTGGCACATAAACTGAAACGGGAAAAATTTGTTCCCTTGATTCACCCTTTCCCTCAGATCACGTCAGAACACAAGCGACCGGCGGGCCATTACGTCAGAGCCTATGACGCACGAGCGTATGACGTAAGACGGCTGGCAGGAGGCTAACTAGTACGTCAGAGCCTATGACGCACGAGCGTATGACGTAAGACGGCTGGCAGGAGGCCAACAAGTACGTCAGAGCCTATGACGCACGAGCGTATGACGTAAGACGGCTGGCAGGAGGCCAACAAGTACGTCAGAGCCTATGACGCACGAGCGTATGACGTAAGACGGCTGGCAGGAGGCTAACTAGTGCGTCATAGCCTATGACGCACGAGCGTATGACGTAAGACGGCTGGCAGGTGGCCAACAAGTACGTCAGAGCCTATGACGCACGAGCGTATGACGTAAGACGGCTGGCAGGAGACCAACTAATGCCTCAGAGCCTATGACGCACGAGCGTATGACGTAAGACGGCTGGCAGGAGGCCAACTAGTGCGTCATACGACGAGACCTTTTATGTCTCTGCGCCCCCTCCCACACCCACACCGCGTACCTCGTACTTCATTTTGGTTTATTATCTTCGATAATGAACCATTGGAATCGCCCAAAGAAAAAAAAAATTAACCCCCCCCCCCCTTAAAATTTGTTGGTTTACGTTTCAAGATACGTAGATTCAGAAAATCGAATAAAAAAAAAATCCGTCCGTCCGCCGTACGCCAAACGCCGTCCGCCGTACGCCGTCCGCGGCACTTTGCCCAGTTAGCATTGAGTTAAAATTACGAAATTTTTTTTTATGGGTTTTGACCAACCCCACAATGGTCCTCGAAACTTTTCATAACCCTAGGTCAAGGGGAAGGGGTTCAAAACGAATTTTGGTACGACATGGTATGACTATGGTATGGTATATTATTGTATGTATGATTTAGTATAGTACCGTACGGTATGATAGGAAAGAAATGGTATGAGTACGGTGAGAATATGGTATGGTGCCGATTTGCAACACAGTCTGGTATAGACAGAAGGGTGATCTGCACAAGGAAGATAATAAACCGTTCTGTCAAGAATTTGCAGAGTTTTATAAAACTGTGGCCACATGAACAGTTCAGACCAAAAAAGGGCTTTTGCCATATCACAATGCAGAGAAATGAATTTTTCATCCAAGAACCCCAGTTACTGAAGTTACCTAATGAAAAGTTTACATCAATATTTACCTGCAAACGTATGAACCTGGTTTTTAAGCAGGCACAGTTTTGCCAGCCCAGTTCACGTGTTCTTCTCCATTCACTTTAGCTCTGTTTATTAAGTTTCTTGTGTATTTCACTAATCACAGTAATAAAATCTTTCATCAATAAACAAAGTACAATATTGTTATCAGATAAAAGTCAGCAGAACTGTTAGGGCATGTACCTGGCAGCAATGCGTAACAACTGTTTACCACAGAAAGGAAACTAGTCCAGGACTTGTTCCGTTTCTGCGGTAAATAGAATATTGAGGGTGTTAACATGCCAATGCTAATGTGCGGACGTGTTTCTTTTCTGCAGTAAACCATGCGTCTTGCTTCAAGTGACAACTTTAATTAAAAAAAAAAAAAAACGAAATTTGTAAAGACGATGTCTTCCAGCAGTTAGCGATTCAAATATTAACAAGGTCACAAAAGCGTGAAAAAGAATGATTTTGATATAAGGCCAATCATATCAATTGAGGCGCAGTTTTTCGAAACGGTACAAACGCCAAAACCGCAAAAATCGAGTTTAGAATCGATTTTTATATAAAATTGTCCGAGGAATTTGATGGTTACATTACGGTTTGTTTAAACGGGACAAACCCATCCTCAAAACCGTGAAAAAGTTTGAGCAGTATTTCAAAATTGCACCACTGGTTGCATTTTTTCAAACCGGTACAAATCCATGAAGGAATCCAAGGGATTTATCCTAAACAATGTCATTACGATTATGACTCCATCGTTCCAACAGTCCTTTAATGGCTGAGTGTAGAGAAAGGAGAAGAATAAGAAAATATAGGTTGAAACTGGATCGTGTTCAAAAATATCTTAAAATTCTCTCGAAAACCAAAGAGAAGTTAAAAAGCAAACGCATGTCAATATGGAGTAAAAATCGTTTTTAGAAAAAACTGTCAACTGAATAATTTGACACAAGAAATCTTGAAAATTTAGCGTAGTGTCCTACGCAGGAATGTGTAATTTTCTATGTATTTTAATATTTCGTTATGACATACCGTACGAGGTACAAGCACGACGGAAACCTTTCAACATCGTAGAAACCAATTCCATAAATTTGAATTCTTTTTCATTCGCCCCAAATAATACATCAACGAAGAACTATGCTAATTTGTAGCTTTATCAAAAATATATTTCAACGCATGTATTAGTATTATAATCAGATACCGCTTGGTGAACCGTGAAGGTGACCAATCGTATTTTCAGAGTTGTGTGATACAGTAATAAATAAAACCCAAGTAAAAATGTTGTAAATGATCAGTATTTATTTATTCAAAATTTGAAATCAAATCAAAAAATCTGGTAGGATGAATTTGTTTCATTTGTTTCATTATGTCATTCTATTTTTAAAGAGAACGAACGTTGATCGAGTGGTTTAAAAATTCGAATATTCTGAAATGGGATTCATTTTCGAATTGGCTTCACCGCCCGCAACGGTTTAACAAAGCTCGATTTGAATAAAAGAGAACCAGAAAACACAATAACTGTAAATACGTTACAAATGCAAAAATATTTAAAATAACCCAGTTACCGGTTTTTACGCGGACGTCGGTGGCTTGATTTTTGTGGGGGAGTGCATGATTCAACAAACAGGTGACGAGTAAAATTTACCGTGAATTGGGGGAAGTCGATACGTCGCGGAATGACTAATGTAGCAGGTGACAAAATGCTGGATCGACAGAGGAGTGTGCATATAATGTACGTATTATAATATTATGGCAGTACAATAATTCGCGACCTCTGAGAAATTAAAAATTGTACCTACCAAATATCGACAAAAGTGTGATTTCTTCAAATCCAACTTGTAGCTGCAAATTCGAGATCTGACTCATATTCGTCAAAATTTGAGAGGAAATTGAAAAAATATATAGGTATCCAGCCATTTATGGTGAATTGAAGAGCGAACTTTCGAATTACTCACCAAATCTAACTACTCTTATCCACAGTTTTCACCTCAGAAAACTAAAATTCAACATCACCACCCTCTATTTTAAGTTTGCTGGTTTTACGGAATTCATTCATACATAAATCGAACGATTCTCAACCTGAACTTGCACCACCATCAAGCAACTAAACGTGTTTTATGATGTTTGAAAAACATTCTGCATTCCAAAATGGATAAGAGACGGTACCGACCAATTGTGTCTTACTGGCTATTACTCGTCACTGGTGGTACCAGAGGCGTCCCTGTTTGAGCTATAACATTTCGACTGCATTACCCAAACTCCAATATCCATGAAAAACTATACAAAACGCAATTTTTGTCATCACATGTGCTATAAGCCACAGAGTAAGTTTTGAAGATGCAATGAGTTCTCAGTCGGAATTTCAAGTCACTGAACCCAAATATGGGATTTTTAGCAAACAACTACGGTTAATATCGTCTGGAAGGACACATGTACACATTAAAACTTTATATTATAATTTGAAGAGCATGAGTTTTAGTAAATAATTTTGATACAAGTATGTTTCGGAGTACTATGGATTCATCCCTATATTTTTTTAAGGATATGTTATATTATAACATACCTATCCTTAAAAAGAAACAGACATATATCAAAAATATTTTCTAAAATTCGTGCTCTTCAAATGTTGAAGCCCCAATAATTGAAGTAGGTACCTACCTACCAATATACAGCCTAGATGAATATTTCAATCGGAGTAAACATATTGACGTTTTAGGCCAAGAAAATGCCGAAAATGAACCACTTTGATCGCGGTGGTGGGTGGGGTCAAGGCGCTTGAAGTTTAGGCAAGTACCGAAATCTATAGCTTTCCCATGCAATCTACGTATATATGTAATCAAAAGAGGTGCTATACGGTGCAACGCACGGGTCAACCACCTAAAAAGCCCCTTATCTGCTTACTATGATTCAGCGAATTGGGTAAAATGGAAATAACTACGTCCTACAACCCACAATCAGTTTCATCTGTCACTGAACGTGACGGCGAGGGACGGAATTCCAGCAAACCGATAAAAGCAGGTAGAGGATCTCCCTAGTTAATTAAAACTCGGGTCATTACCGGCCCAAGCCCATATGGGTCTGTCAGGTAGTATAGGGTTAATTCAACGCTAGCAGACATATGAAAAACTAGGTAAAAAAATAGCCTTTGAAACAAATACGAGAATAATGAAATCATGATTAAGTAGAACCTAATCGTGTTCAGAACAATTTGTTTGAAGGCGCAAAGTCCTGTTACGCATGGTGAACATTATTAAAACTCGGGTTGAAAGGAATCGGAAAGGGCATTATGTCAGCTACCAGTAACACTCCGTTTATGATAAAATACCTCTGATTAATCAGCGGGATATTACTGGTAATACATGTAGAGTGGGACAAGAAATGATTGTATGAGATAAATGAGATAAATGTCCTAGACTTTCACGAGGAAAGAATTTGTTTTACCCCTCCTGGTATTCGGAAGGTTATTCGTGTCGTCTTAAGAGTCTAGAAACTAATATTCTGTCAGACTCAATCAGCACATTTCTGGTGAAACTTCTATTGCTCCCTGCTTGGCTTACACAATTTTTCTTCTTTTGGTTTATTATCTTCGATAATGAACCATTGGAATCGCCCAAAGAAAAAATTTTTTTAACCCCCCCTCAAAATTTGTTGGTTTACGTTTCAAGATACGTAGATTCAGAAAATCGAATAAAAAAAAAAATCCGTCCGTCCGCCGTACGCCGTACGCCGTCCGCCGTACGCCGTCCGCCGTACGCCGTACGCCGTCCGCGCCACTTTGCCCAGTTAGCGTTGAGTTAAAATTACGAAATTTTTTTTATGGGTTTCGACCAACCCCACAATGGTCCTCGAAACTTTTCATAACCCTAGGTCAAGGGGAAGGGGTTCAAAACGAATTTTGAAAATTTGAAAATCTCATATCTCGAAAAATTCATATAGAACGGTATGTTTTTTATTTCATATTTAGATAGAGTTTGTTCCGTAGAATTTTTTAAGACCATCCGCAGCTTTGTACGACCAGCCGTTCGTTCTCAATGACGGCTCAAAGATTGTGCCTCACAACACGATCGTGAATCAAATTGTTGAAATACAGATCCATTTTCATACTAACAAGCTCTTTGGAACATCATATGGCTTAAGTGATGTCGAGTTTGTTGTTCTGAGGTGCGTTTCGTGCTACGGAAATGAAGGTAATTTCGAATGTTTGTTGGTAGGTACTTCTTTTATAGAAAAATTATTACCGACGTAGTTTTAAAAACCCCAGAATTATATCGTATTAATTAATCATAATTAATAATTATTATTACTAATAATGAATACGAATTATTAATACCTAACAATAAATTATAATAATTTTCACTAGGTAGGTACTTGATTAAATTGTTAATAATTAGTGATAATTGATAATAATAATTAATCTAACATTTAGGATCTAGACATTTAGACCTAGTGATCTAGACAGAAGGGTGATCTGTACAAAGAAGATAATGAACCGTTGTGTCAAGAATTTGCAGAGTTTTTGGTTTATTATCTTCGATAATGAACCATTGGAATCGCCCAAAGAAAAAAAAATTTTAACCCCCCCTCAAAATTTGTTGGTTTACGTTTCAAGACACGTAGATTCAGAAAATCGAATAAAAAAAAATCCGTCCGTCCGCCGTACGCCGTACGCCGTACGCCGTACACCGTACGCCGTACGCCGTACGCCGTCCCCCGTCCGCCGTCCGTGCCACTTTGCCCAGTTAGCGTTGAGCTAAAATTACGAAATTTGGTTTCTGGGTTTGGACCAGCCCCACAATGATCCTCGAAACTTTTCATAACCCTAGGTCAAGGGGAAGGGGTTCAAAACGAACTTTGAAATTTCGACAATGTCATATCTCTAAAAATTCTCATGAAACGGTGTAATTTTTAGTTCACTTCTGAATGACCTGAAAAATTACGAATCTTTTAAGACCAATTGGATTTTTGTGCGACCAGCCGTTCGTTCACAGTGACCGCGCAAAGGTTTAGGAAAAACACTAAACTTTCGCGTCGAAAACGGCCGTTATGTGACCAAACTCCCAGAAGCCCAGAATAAAACTACCTTTTTTCATCTTCCCGGTAAGCTACAGTCTAGTAATTTTAACCGTGAGTCGTGGATAGACCACATTGCAATATTCACTCGGTTTCTCATCTGTAAAATAGTTTAAATAATACCTTTTTGTAATAATACAAATTAAATTTTGACGATGAGCTATTGACTTGAAATTTTAAAAAAAAGGTCAGAACTGGATCAAAATGCAATATTCACTCGGTTTCTTGTCTGTAAAATTTTTTAAATAATACCTATTTGTTTAAACAAATTAAATTTTGATGATGAAATAGATACTTGAAATTTTAAATATAGGTCAGAAATGGATGATATTTCAATATTCCCTCGGTTTGTATGACATGGTATGAGTATGGTAGGTATATTATTGTATGTATGATTTGGTATAATACAGTATGGTATGATAGGAAAGAAATTCGTATGGTATGGTATGAGTACGGTGAGAATATGGTATGGTGCCGATTTGCAATACAGTCTGGTATAGACGGAAGGGTGATCTGCACAAGGAAGATAATAAACCGTTGTGTCAAGAATTTGCAGAGTTTTTGGTTTATTATCTTCGATAATGAACCATTGGAATCGCCCAAAGAAAAAAATTGTTTAACCCCCCCTCAAAATTTGTTGGTTTACGTTTCAAGATACGTAGATTCAGAAAATCGAATAAAAAAAATCCGTCCGTCCGCCGTACGCCGTACGCCGTACACCGTACGCCGTACGCCGTCCGTGGCACTTTGCCCAGTTAGCGTTGAACTAAAATTACGAAATTTGGTTTCTGGGTTTGGACCAGCCCCACGATGATCCTCGAAACTTTTCATAACCCTAGGTCAAGGGGAACGGGGTTCAAAACGAAATTTAAAATTTCGACGATGTCATATCTCAAAATATTCAACTGAACCGTATAATTGTTTGTTCACTTTTGAATGACCTGAAAAATTACCAATCTTTCAAGACCAATTGGATTTTTGTGCGACCAGCCGTTCGTTCACAGTTAGCGCGCAAAGGTTTAGGAAAAACACTAATCTTTCGCGTCGAAAACGGTCGTCATGTGACCCAACCCCCAGACGCCCAGAATAAAACTACCTTTTTTCATCTTCCCGGTAAACTACAGTCTAGAAATTTTAACCGTGAGTCGGGGATAGACCACATTGCAATAATCACTCGGTTTCTCATCTGTAAAATTGTTTAAATTAATACCTTTTTGTAATAATACAAATTAAATTTTGATGATGAGCTATTGACTTGAAATTTTAAAAATAATTCAGAACTGGATCACAATGCAATATTCACTCGGTTTCTTGTCTGTAAAATTGTTTAAATAATACCTATTTGTTTAAACAAATTAAATTTTGATGATGAGCTAGATACTTGAAATTTTAAATATAGGTCAGAAATGGATGACATTTCAATATTCACTCGGTTTGTATGACATGGTATGAATATGGTATGGTATATTATTGTATGTATGATTTGGTATAGTACAATATGGTATGATAGGAAAGAAATTCGTATGGTATGGTATGAGTACGGTGAGAATATGGTATGGTGCCGATTTGCAACACAGTCTGGTATAGACAGAAGGGTGATCTGCACAAGGAAGATAATAAACCGTTGTGTCAAGAATTTGCAGAGTTTTTAAGCTTATTTTTCAAGGAAAAAGCTTCGCAATTTGTATTTCGATACCACACCATTTGAAGGCACTGAGAACCCATCTGTTGATTTGAATGTTATAAAATGCAAGTCCTGTCAAGTCCTGTAGCAACATGACATAAATCTCAAATTTAGAAAAGAGCTAAAATCACGAAATACCGATTGACTTGGATGGAATGGGCGGTTTCGGGATACAATAAAGGAACCCAAGTTTTCGTGTTTCACTTGCGCTGCCAGGAAGGTGGTAACGTTATTCAATAAGCAATCACTTCAATAACAAAAACCGGACAATTGACTGATAATTTAATTGTTATTGTTCAAAGAGTTGGTAGATTCCAAAATCGCGCATAAATTCGTGCTCCATTACAGGAAATTCTTCATACATAAAAACCACCGAAATACTTTTGATCATCATAAAACAACATCCAACGATATTCCTTCAGACTGTGTTTCCATCTCTAAACTAAAATGTGAACTGCTTACTTATGACTCTTTGTATGCCACGTAAGTAAGTAAGTAAAGTAAGCAACCATTTCAGGTTGAATTTTCGTCCAACTGCCGTTGTTGGCGTCGCGGACGTCATTGGCTGTCCACCTAGGTGGATCAGAATTGTTCCGATGATTTCGCTTAAAGCTACTCATTGCCTCGCCCCCTTGAGTTGAGAGGGGATCGCCGTACAGAGGCGTGATAAAATCACTTGGACGGGAGACCCACTTACCAGCGGTAACCCATCCAAGTAACAACCACGCCCGACGCTGCTTAACTTCCGTGATCTGACGAGAACGGGGTTGTTACAACGCCTACCCCGTACGGCTGTATGCCACGTTTCATACCATGATAATCAAAGTTCGTGGGATTTTATATTTTTGTTCAGGTAGAAAATACCGCAACTCAAACCGTGTTGAAATAGATGGGACATCGACAAAAAAGAAGGGAAAAAACCCTACCAATTCCCAAAATTTGAGCAATGAGTTGGTTTAGTATCAGACCCATCAAGTACATGATGAATTATCTGTGTGAAACGTAACTTTTTTGTGTGGGATTTCATAATAATATTATATTTCATAATAATATTATTCAGGATGACCACAGAGTGGATAATAGATTTTGAACGCGCTCTCTCTCTCTCTCTCTCTCTCTCTGGTCTGGGAGACTATTGATCATTGCTCAATGCGCAATTATCAACCTTGTTATGGAGATTCAGATCTTAGTACCCAACCGATGTGGTGGATTCCGAAATGAGCGAGGATGTGACGAAGGATATGGAACAAAGCTGTGGAGGCGTGAACCCGTTGACCGCCGACGAATAGAGTTTCGACAAAGACGGAAAACCAACAGGACTTACCAGGAGAGATACCCGGTCACTCCTCCGCAAGACTATTTCATGAGAATCTTCTACTAATCACTTTGCTTATAAACGTGAAGTGAACCCTCTCGAGAGCTGTGTGGCGAAACGAATCCTCGGCGAATTTGTGAAGGTTGAAAACCTCTTTTGACTGCTGTCAAAGACCTGGAGCCACAATCCCCGCGAGGTAGCTCCCGCTGCCTGCCTTCAAAGGATGAAAGTAAACTCGGGAACCCCGCGTCTCTTATAAACCCAATGTCAAAGGCCCTGAGGGGGGACATTCCCCCGGCCCTCTTGGGCGAAAGAGGAAGTTGATGACGTGTCACATCAAACAATCCTTCCACCAACAACTGAGCTGATCACTCACCCTCAAAACTGAATCCTTCACTTCCAGCCGCTTCTGGAACAACCAAGTCTTGCCCCTTGTGTTACCGACAAAATCCTGATAAAGTCTCAAGTCAGGTCAGCAGTTCTGACTTGTATTTGGATACACTCAGTAGTTGTCCAGCTCTTCTACAAAATTGTACATCTTCGTCGAAGAAAAGTGGATTCTATCAAGATTTCTGTGCAGCAATCAATAAGTAATAGCCCTGCTTAGACTCACTAAGATCGTAAATCCAATGTAATTTAATGGTCCTATTTATATCGACATGCTAAGGATATAATGTCAAGTAGTTGGCCGCACCAATCAAATTATTCTACGACGAGATAGCTCACAAGTTGTCCAAATCCGTTTTTGACATTCAAGTTGACTTATCGTATCAATTGACTAGTACCTAGGTCAAGTCAGGGGGTGGTTGTAGGTACGTATCAAGGCGAACATGTTTATAGTCACGAAATAACCGCATTGTACCTTAGAAGGAATAGGAGACAGAGTATGTAGAAAGATAATGATGATGAACCTTTGAATATGGAAAAATGGTACAGAAACAGCCAGCAAGTGAAGATACACTCTTGAACATCTTCCCAAGCTATATTCGATTCAAACCAACACATTTTGTTCATTTTTCTTTTTTTTATTGGCTCAAGTATAAAATATAACTTTTACGCCATAAAAGTAATACAAGTTATATCATTTCATATTTTACACGTACGCCGATCGTTGGACGATGCGTATTGGATGTCAGGTTGGTCGTTATTTCTCATTACAGATTTGAGAACAGCTGCTGGCGTTTATCCGCATACCGTAAACCAACACATCTTATGTATAGAATGTGGAAGAGTGGTCTAGAGTGTTGGTGCTAAGCTGCTCGGTACCGGATTCTATTCCCGGCCTGGTGACCTAAATGTAAGAGGTAATTTTGTTTAACCTGAGATACCATATGTGATTAACTAGGAGAAATAGATATTTATAAATAACAATGGTTATAACCAACAAGTTATGGATCGGGCACTACATCCTATGACAATAATAATATAATTATAATTATAAAATAGTATATAATTATCCCATGTGAACAGTGAAGATTCCTGTTATCGAGCATAATTTTCAAGTGTGCACAGTGTTGTCAATTGAAGTGTGGTTGCGAGCTTTCACTACAATTCCATTATTTTTCTTTGGTCTTCTCGCTATTGGAAATCTTTCATATAGTTCTGGTTGAGGTAAACGGGAACCGAAGCCTGACGTGTGAAGGACATTGTTGAGCTGGAAAACCAATTAGAAATTATCACGTCTGATGCTCCCTCTTCTAGAGTGGAAAGAATTTAGGAATAACGTTATCACCTCGTTCTACCCACCTACGCCAACAATGATTGCCTAATCGAGGGCTCGACAAAAATAGTTTCTCACTATCCTATTCCACGTTATAGTGTGAGTTACCTTTTGTTTTCGACCCACGGTTTTCATCGGAAGTAATTTGGGATACTTCGAGAACGATTAGACCCGAGAGGGCGTTACAGGAAGCGACAACGTATTTCGTTGTCTGCCATGTACTAAATCACTAAATAATGATAATAGAACCATTAAAACAATAATTTTTGGTCAAACGTGGTTTTTTCTACATTTTTTCTACGAACTGATTGTACGACCCCATTTGGTTAGTTTTTTTATTTTACTTCTGTCCATAATTTGACTTAGAAGTACTAAATTCGCTCCGGCCTGCTTGTGATATTGAATATTATAATAATTTACCTAATTAAGCACAACGGCCTAAAACCAGTATTTTTTAATTTTTTTTAGATAGGCCGTTACACTCACTAGTGGAGCCAGGAGGAACGCCATAACAAAGCGCATCCTTAACGAGTCAAAAATCTATAACGTAAAAAAAAAACGAATTATTTTCGGGCCATCACTGGTGCAATTGTGGCCCCAAGATATGAGAATCAATATGGTAGGTACATAGAGAATATTAAACAAAATTTGAAAAAATTAAACAAAATTAAATTAAAAAATTCAACAAAATTTAATATCAAGTCCTACAAAATTAGCGAATAATCATGTATCAGCTATACCGTGGCTGTATCACCCGCAAAACTACACATCAACGCCTTTAATAAAATTTTAAGTCATTCGGAAGATTTTGTTTTTTGTTTTTAGCGAATTTTCGTAAAAAGGAAGCTATTGTTCTCGATCCAAAATTTTATAAACTCGAATTTCCGAAGAAATTGTATACCAAAATTCTAGGTTCACTGCCGAAAGACACCAAAAATCATTAGAACACTTTGAAGGTGAAGAAACGTGGTTGTTACTCGAGATGTTCTTCACGGTTCAACTGCTCTAATCTGATAACGGAATGAGATATCGCAATTGTGACTTCAGCGTTGAAACATCTATAAGCTGAGTTGTTACTCGGCAAAAAATGGATACAAAACTTGTTGTAAAACCTGAAAATGGAGATATTTTACATAAAACCAGTTATTTCTCTGAAAATTTGCTCTCACAGCCATGCTGCATGACTGAGGTTTTTGGAATTCGTATGTTGTTTTGAATCTAGGGTTTGTATCAGAGTGCTTTGCAACGAATCTGGAGCTACAAAATTGAATAAAGAAACCATTCAATCAGTTTAATATGCCAATTTAATGGTTTCTTTATTATGCTGCTATACACGTCGCTTATTGAACCGGTTTGGGCGTATGGATGCGAACTCTGCCACCTCAGTGAACAAAATTCAAACCCAGCAAAACGAGATATTTCGGCTAATTTGTGGTGCCCCTTAGTTTGTAAGGAACGAAGTGCTCCACAACGACTTGGGAGTAGGGACGGTGCAGGAGAGGATCATACAGTGCAATGGAGTCCTGCAGACAAGAGCCACTGACCATCCAAACCCGGAAGTTGCGCACATTGCTGGGCCAGCGCCTGATGGTGAGCGTAGGACTCTGCTGGACTAGGACTAAATCCCCCACAGTACCCTGAACAAGCCGAAGCGACCCATAAAAATTACAGCTAACCATACTTCCCCTTCATCCCCACAACCCGCCCTTGAGGTATACATTGTGGAATAAATTGATTGATTGATTGATTCATTATACTGTCGATAATTCGCTGAAAGTGGAAGAAAATCGAAGATCAATAATACTAATTATGGTCTCGATTGGTCTTTTTTTAATATTTTTTGCATTAGCTTAAGTTTTACAGCGATGCAGGTGCATCATACAGTGTTTTATTGAATCTAAATAGTTGAAAATGATATGGTAGTTTTATATTACAATTAGGTATTGCTACTATTATCTCATAATTGAAATGATGGATCCTACCGCTGGTCAATCGTTAGAGGTATGAATAAATACCTATACCTACAAATGGAGACCTATAATGATTGACCAGCGGTAGGATCCATCATTTCAATTATGATATAATAGTAGCAATAGTTTTAATATACAAACTACCATATAATTTACAACTATTTAGATTCAATAAAACACTGTATGATGCACCTGTGTGCACCTGTAAGGTAAATTACCTTAATAAACGGATATATATATATAAATGTTCTCTTGGGTACTTGTGTTCTTGTTGCTGTAAAATTAGCTTACTCTTCAGAAGGGTTATTGAGTGACTATTTCTCAATCGAAATTGAGGAGGTAGGTACATTATGAGTAACGTAAGTACACAGGATTCAGTGACTCACCGCTCCCACAGCTCACTTCATGATCACCGCTTCCTGCTATGACCCCAGGGCGTAACGTGAAACATCTCGCAACTATTCATGACCGTATTTTGATTAAGCACCTTGCAATATCATTCCCTGGAATCGAGATGAAATCACGTCCTTCTCTCTCCTGAAGGTTTTTAACGCATGAGCAGCAATCACTAGCGGTCAACGTTTTAATATACAGCACTTTCCAACCCGAACCATCGATTCGAATCAGTTCAAATTAATGTTCCGTCAATCACAGGATCGTAACAAGGTTAGGTGTATGATTTTCAACAAGCGAATCCGCTCCACTTCCTGCATAATTCCATGTTATCTTCCACCTCTGACCACCTAGTGAAAATGTTGAACAGTACCTAGTAGCTTTGTGATTTGCTTCTAAAGCTCTAAGATCGATTGGAAACCAACTTGGAGGCTGATGCCATGCATTTTGAATGACGTCATATCCTAATAGCACAAACCATATCTACCGACTGGGAAAATAAGATTCCTAATTCACGCCTGTACAAGCATATTTCAAACCATCATCAAATTTTGGCTAAATGGTATAATACTCGTAGATCTATGTTACAGCCTATTTTGATAAGCAGGCTGTTTCCTTTTAACGAGCCACCGGACCAAATTCTTCAACATCTTCGAAGATGTCGAATATAAGATAACGCTGTCCTGATTAACGTTGGAGCCCGATCCAGCTGTTCTATTATTTTCTGTAATAAATCGTCGAAATCAGCCCATATCCACGCACAAAATTCCTTCATTCACGTGTTAACAAACGGGGAATCGAAAAATCTAATAATCTCAAGTACAATTTTGTCCACTTTTAGACTTACCTAAGACGTATCAAAATCTAGCACCAAATTGTTTTTCCCAATCGTTCAATAAACCCAAGGACTCAAGTTTTGAACCGATACAATATCATCAACATGAACGTACATCGAAATCTATTCAAATGTCATATTCAATTTTCGTACTGGGGAGCTCGATCGAATCTCACATGTTTAATAAAATTGAGTTTCTGTAACTGGGGTACTTTTGGAAAATCTTGTTGCTAGATGATCAGCGAGGGAGATCAATATTGAAAGTAGGTAGGTACCAGGTGTAGGAATCAAGAAGATTATACGACTTTCATTGCTTTTGGACAATCAACCAGAGTTTATCATCATGTCATCAGCCATACTGGTCCATCCATCAATGGCTTTGAATTTTGAATATCTATAAAGGACAAAAGTGTGTGTTTGCAGCCAGAATTACCACTGTCCCACTAAGAAGAGTACCAGTTATTTACTTGAAGAAAAGTTTCAATGCAACCTTATCGAGCACGTCCCATTGTCTTATTATTTTCTCTTCAGAACCTTCGGGGCAATTTTATTTACTTATTTATCTCTTAACTTCAAGTACAATAAAATTTATTAATTACTCTCATTTAATACTCTTTGTTAGGCAAATACTCGTATTTGATGGCAACAACTATGCTACGAAGTCTAGATGGTAGATTATGAATTATCATTCCAAATGATTAATTATTATGAAATAGTGTAAATTATTATTAGTAATTATCAATAAATACTAATAATTACCTATTAAAAATGTTCAATAATTCTTACTAGTTATTATTAGTTAACTACACATTTGAAAACGACGTCCTGTTCGAATCAGCTGGGCCAGTATGAACATTGACCCGCGAGGCTGCAGCATGATTCACCCTCATGTTGACGACTTTTGATCTGCTCCAACTATGAGCCCTCTGTACATGGCCCAAAATATGTTACGAATCATCTACAATTCCATTCCTCCGTTACCTGTGCTAAGATGTACACCTTTTCTATTCTTCAGGACATAGGATTCTCAAGTATCAGGGTTAAATTGATAAACTAATCAGTATTGACAAATAATCAGTAGATAACCCAAGTGATCTGGACAGTGGAACTTTCAACGACGACGAACCTCTAGCAACCGTGACACTCGAATGGAAATTCAACCGGATATTATTAATCATCTTGAAACTGTTTATAAAGTAAAATCGAACTGAAAGTGCCACCACGTGTTTCGAATCCATCACCGCCTTTTCCTCGAGCCAAATCTCCGGTATTATATCCGAGTGTTTCAATTATTAATTATCACATTCCCTCAAGGTGCAAAAAAAATGAGAGAAAAAAAACACGTTCAAAACCGGTTCCCCCGACGCTCTTCTACGCCCGAAAACTTCCGAATAATTCGACGCTTATCCTTCAACTTATCTGAATCAGAGAGGTTATGGCCTCCTCTTTCAAGTAACGAGAAATCCGGTGGACGTTCATCCCTTCCGAAATATTTATATTAATTATATTAATTCCATTGGCATGGTTTCTGACCACTGGTTGAGAGAGAATAAGGTTGTATTGCAATGAGTCTAAAATGTCAAGATCGTGATTTTTTGAAAATTGGTTTGATAATAGGCAATCCGTTTTGGGAAATTGTGAACATTCAATAACCTTTTGTATAAACAAAATAGGTATTTATTCCTAAAATTTTTCGAACACCCTAAACACACCGTATAACCCGAAATTTTAAACAAACAACTGGAGGTTGAGTTTTATAGGAGTCATTAAGAATTTACCAAATTTGCAAAACCCCTCAGTTTGTATGATGGGGACACTCAACAACCAACTAATTACCGAGTGAGCCAATATTGATTGGATTACCCTATTCGAGTTTGACCACCGACCACTGAGCTCACAGAGGACGGCGAGTAGGTCCAGACCACTGAGAATAGAGAATATTCTATTCTCAGTGGTCAAGACCGATTTCGAGGTCTTATCCAAAATGAACGGGTGAAACAATGGAATTTTGAAATGCTTTTTTAAATAATCAGTATAGACTTATGTCAGTGACGTTTCGGGGATAAATATGTATTTTTCAAAATTATTTTCTATGTTACAACTGCATTACAACATCTAACAATGTGAACGTTGTAATACATTCGAGCGTTTTTTGTGGTCTATATATCAACACCTATATCCACCACATGTCACTTAGTGAGTCATGACGATGTCCATTGGTATGGTCCTCTTCAGTCTCCGTATGTCTCCGCTGTTGTCCAGTAGACTCAATACTTCAACGTTTGGATGTTTGTGGAGCAAGTTGCGTGCAAGTTTTCTTATAGTTTCGCTTGTTTGTCTTTATCTGTAGGTCACAATGGAGATCAGCCGTTCGTATGGATCAAGGTGCATCGACAATACACCGCAGGACTTTGTTTGGAAGCGTTTGTATTGGTAGTATATTGCTTTTATTTCTACAACCCCACAGTTTTCTGAATCTTAAGTTGAGCTCGTCCTTGTTTTCCACTTTAGCTTGCAGTCGAGAGTGATGCCAAGGTATTTCGCCTCGTCCGCATAAGGTACTGTTTGCGAGTTCATCTTTAATGGGATTACGTCCTTCTTCAGATTTGTGAAGTTTATAAGGATAGATTTCGTTTCGTTCAACTTCATCCTCCATTGCTTCGTCCAGCTTAGGACATTATTGACAGCGGATTGTAGTTTACTGGTGGGTTCTATAACGGAGTTTCCGAATGCAAGAATAGCAGCGTCTTCAGCAAATGTTGTAGTAGGTGTATCCACTTATTTTGACAGGTCTCTTGCTTAAAGTAAATGAGGAGCTTGCTTATCAAAGACGGACAATTCAAAAACGTCCAGAATGTCGGAAAAAATGGGCTTCGGAGTTGGGCCTCAGTTTCAGAAACGGACAGCTCCAATGTGATTTTGTAGCAAACACGGACAGCTCCATGACAGCCAATCTGAGCCCAGCATTTGTCCCGCCGCTATGCATCATGGGAGAGGACAGCTGATCATGACAACGTGGTTTCAGCTTTCACTTCAGAGTAAGTTCTCCTGCTAATAGATTGTTTTTGGTATTTTTTCCTATAATTATCTTTATTAAAAAAAATGGAGAGCTTAATTGAGTTGAGAGGATCTCTCGAAAGAAAGCCAGGAAGAGAATTAAAAGAAAATGTTAAGGAGCTTTGCAGAGACTAGGGTCAGGTTCAAAAATGGACAGCTCCGATGACTGATTGCAATCCTTGAAATTTTACGGCGTGAATAATGTTATATATTCACATTTTCATCATTCCGAGTAATTTCCAGATCCCTAAAGTACACTGAGAAAACATTTCAAGGCTCTGGGTGCTGACTACACTAACTTACAGTTTTTTTGCTCTGCTGAAAAGTAAGAAAAATGGAGATTTCAGACTTTCTTATTTCTTATATTTTTTAAGAGGTTTTGCGATGTATTTATTTTCCTTATATTACTTTTATGTGAAATAAATATCTATCTATCTATCTACTTTGGTGCCAAGGTCCTCAAATACAATCTCCAAGATCACTACTTGTGGAACACCTGCAGTTGAAAATACTCATCGGGGATAAATATCAGCAATAATTATGTCAACTGGGTGGAACGATGCCACGGTATTGAAGTTTGATCTATCAATATCTGTACGGGGGAATGGGTGAGTTTCACAGTATATTTCCATACACTTCTCGGATTGTGGCAAATGGGCATTGGGGCACAGAGGATTTGAGATATTTGAAATACAAAGAGGAAATACTGAGAGTGACCTTGGGATGCTGCTACCTGCGGCCGCACCCTCACAGAGTAGTTACAACCCCTCACATGCTCTCACGGCCCACTGCCCTTGACTGCCTGTTTATTTTAAAGGTTTTGTCGAAAAGGTCCTCCCTTCGGAGTCCCTTTTCATTTGACGGCTACAACAACTGATGGGAGAAGCCTTGAAAAGGATCAGTTAGCAGGAGTCATGGTGCGTCGCTATTGTGGTGATCAGGGTTTCGGGTACCTACATCTCAGGTAAAAGTGGGCGAGGTACCAAGTAGGACGCTCCATCGTTACGTGAACTTCCGTGAGACGAAGGGATTTTATCCGAAGCGGACTGAGTTCGAAAGAATCAAAAAAATGTACGCTTTTATAATCCGTCATCATAAGTTCTGGAGGACACAAAGGAATTTATTCGACAACTAGCTGATACGCGTCCACAAGCATTATCGCTTTCTCAGCTGATGTGACTACACCCCAAACACTCCCCCATGGTCTCAAGAGGCTGTGTATCGAATTTCAGCGCCCTAGGATGATTAAGATTTATTGCTCACAAAGCTTATCTTAAGAAAGCTTAAAGCTTAAAGAAACTACTCCAGTATTAGGTATGTTCCAGCGCTTCACAGTTCCGGAACTTTTCCGGAAATTTCCGGCGCAGTAGCCGCGCGCAGGAAGTTCCAGCGCGTTGAGTCCCAGAACTCGATCATTTGGGACCACGTTCCAGCGCGGCGAGTTCCGAGAATGTTTCTGGCCAGTTCTGGGACTGTTCGGAAAGAATCGAAGGCAGGGCCCGGGAAAAGAACTTGAAAGGTAACCGGTCATCGACGTGATAACCTACCTAAATACTCATTCCTCATCGCTCACTCCAAGTGCAAACGTGAAAGACTTTTACATTTTTCTAGCACCTAACAGTGTCGGGTAGGCATAATTAAGTCGTCATTTGACCAAATGTAAATTATAAGATTACGCTTTCAAAATTCAGGCTTTTGTGCTCTTTTAAAGAGGAAAAGGACAATATAAATATGAGTCAATACAACTCAGAATGCAATTTGAAACTAGGTAAGTATGCTCTTGGGAACAAGAAACAGGCGGAGCTAGGAAAGTCGAAAAATATAAAGGTGAAAGCAATACGTACAGAGTAGGAGGTAAGTTGACCAACTGGGACTAGGACATTTACTATCATGTTAAATGTATTCACGTCGTCAAGTACTTTCGCATTTTAATTTCTTTCCATCTTGTTTTGAAGCGCGTGAAGCAAAAATGAAATAAAAAATAACTTATATTCTGATTGCTTTTTCCTGGTCAATTCAAATTACTCGTAAGTACTATATACCTAGTGATTTATATTGAATAACTCAATTTATGATAACTATAAGATACCTAACTGTTATATTAGGTATAGTTAATCAATGAGAATTATTCTGAATGACTTGGGATTTAGGCATTCAACATTTCACGATCCCATTCAAGCCTTGTCCATCATAATTTGAAGTTGGTGCCAATTTATGTGATTCCAATGAAATACAGAATACTGCGTAAATCGCCTTTCTATGACCCTCCAGGAAATATTACTAGGTATACAATTAGTCAAGGTAACGTAAAAGTAACTCAGATTGAAGAAGAAAGAGGTTACATTTGAGGGCGGGTACCTACATTTGGTCGTTCCAGCGGATCAGTCCGAGAACCGAAAATTTCCGGGACTCTTTCCCACCATTTCAGTTCTTTCTCGGAACCAGTTCCAGAACTCAGTTCCGGGACTCAAAGCGCTGGAACATACCTATTATTGTGGATGCAACGCTCCGGTCACGCGAAAGGACATTTGGAGCATGTTTTATTCTTTGGTTCTGGTTGTCAGATTTGTCTCACACGAGACAAGCGAAGATCGAGATCTCAGAGAACTCAGTTCTTGAACTCAACGCGGTTTGCAAGAATGTTTATACATCGAGTTCCTCAACTCAACCCACCAGTAGAATTGTCGAACGCAGTTACTGCCCGAACGATAGGAGAAAAAAAGTTTTCCCAAGTTTTCGATCGATCAAAGAGATGTTGTTTTTCGAGGAAACGACGCCTAGGATCGCTATGTGAATAGTAAGGGGTGCAATCCCTTGAGCAAGTCTTGAGGTATTTTTATAAGCTTATTTACTGTCTGCCTAGGAATACACTTTATTATTTTGTTTTTTGGAGACTGGTGCGCAGCCGATTTTCGCCCATACCCTGTCAATGACCTGTCGGTACGCCGTTAAGGCGTTGAAAATGCCGCGCAGTTGGTACCCTGGCATGGTTGCGCGAGAGTTTGTCAGGTCCAAAGTATCATGGTTCCGCGCACTCACTTGACTGGCCCAGCGGCACGAATGCGATTTCCATTGGGATGGGGAGAGGGGGGTAAATGACTGGCCGAAGCAGCTGGATCTGTTGGTGGGATCAGTGTGCCGTAGATGGATGGAAGACATGCGAGCTGGTGCCCAGTCGTCGAGGAATCCGCTGTACCCACTGCTGAACCTGGAGGTAAGACCTGGAAACCTACTGGAAGAAAAAGATCACCCTCTATGGGACCGCCGGTGGAGCTGAGGGGCGCTCTGCTCATGGTCAATGCCGGGACATATTTGCGATCGGATGCATCAAGGAAATTGTGCTCCATGTGTAACATGAGGGAAGAGGAGGATGTACGCCATTTCTTTTAAACAGTTTCCTTGATGCATCCGATCGCAAATATGTCCCGGCATTGACCGTGAGCAGAGCACCCCTCAGCTTTAAAATCCACAGGTGGACCCATAGAGGGTGATCTTTTTCTTCCAGTAGGTTTCCAGGTCTTACCTCCATGTGCAACATGGAGGAAGACGAGGATGTACGCCATTTCTTTGGGACCTGCCCTGTGGTCCAGGAGTTCAGGATCCGCTTCCTAGGGGAGAGGGTGTTCGGTGTGTCAGGGATGGTGCAGCTTTTAAGGTAACATAGTTGTTTGCCATGTCAGTAATAAGGGGTGCAAAATGAGCTTAGGAACGTTGAAAATTCCCAGAACTCTCAAAATCCTGAAATACAAGTACCTATAGAAGGTATGTTTTCATCTGTACAAATTTGAATAGACTTTGAATAAACGATCATGAGCGTGGATCAAAGAGTGAACCTTCATATTCGGGAACATCAGATTAAATAATAATTAAGATCGAGTGTCCTGTTCTGAGATACTCTTCGAGTCAACAGAATGAAGGTAATTTCGAACAATTGTTGTTTGGTGCTCCTTGGTATGTATAAATGATTGCCGACGCGACGTAGGGAGGTACAAGTAAAAACCCATAAATACAGGTACAATTTTATTCATAATTTATCAAATAAAATATTATTAGCCAGGCCTAAAATTATGTTCGAAATTGGCTTTGGATGAAATTTATTCTAGAAATGTCGCGTTTTCGGATTATACTTATTCTACTTGACTCGTAAACGGGATGAAATCCGGGATTAAACCAATTTTGTTTATCTTTCTAATAGGCCGATTTATTATTTCATTATTTTCAATGAAAGCAGTTGAAATAAGTCTAAATCTTGTCTCGCCTTTTGAATGGATTGGATTTGTACTATCTCTCTGGACTAGTAAAATAGTTTAGGAGCCACTCAGCTGATCCCGGCCCAATTTCCATGTTAAAAAAAAAAGTAGGTGATGGAATTGGACAACGTGATGCATAAATACCTACTAGTACATGAACCGTGGAGTAACATAGAATTGACTGGAGGAATTCTATTGAAGTTGATGAAATGAAGTGTTTCTACCCATTCCATTCCACTTGAAGATAGACGAATCGTTCTGCTACAGAGTCAAATGAAGAAAAGAATTGACAAATGTACTCGGTGACGCCCTGCTATTAAATATAGACGATTCCTTTGTTCAAAACTCCGAATAAACGCTATCACGGAACGAACGGTTATAACGTCAGGTATATTCATATCAATCACTAACCGAAAGGCGAAAAAAATCGCCTACCACCACCGACGAACCACTAGAAAAATTGAAGAAGAAAAGGAAGACAACAACAAAAAATTTGAGGAGGGTTTGGTCCGAGAAATGGATTCGCTTTATCACCGAGCGATTCATCTTGAAGGTGTTTACGGAAGGTGAGGGAGGGGGTAATTATCCGCTGATCGGCACCTGGAGTTGCCATACGCCCGTTTTTTTGCAGGCGTTGGTAAATTCGAACTAATCCCTCAGATAGCGTTCTAGCGAAGGACGAGTCCTCTTTTTCTATGAATTTCTAGCGATCGTACCTGATTCCACTCCTAAACACCTTTTCGCCGACTCGTCATTTCGCGGTTTACGTCGAGAGAAACCGATTTTTGACAACGTTTTGTCAAAATAATAGTATCAGGTAGAATGTAGGTATGTGTAGGGTGTGTTTTTACCTAACAGTTTGAGTGGGAAATAGTTACACCTTAGACCTCTGACTAGTACCGCTGAAGAAGGAATTCTCAAGGGACCCAACTACCAACTAAATATATCGCACCTCAAGAATAGGAGTGTGACAAGTCAAAAATCCTAAATGTTGGGAAAACGCATTTGAAGTTTTGGGTCCCAAATATTGCTGAAAATGTCGTTAAATTATTATTATTATTATTTTTTAGAGAAGCGGCTCATGACTAGGAAGGTCTCCTACTGTTTCTAGGAAAGTCTAGCCACCTCCTTTATCAACAGCTAACGACTAGAAAAAATTCTGGATAATTTTGTTGGATAAATTGAGAAAAGGTTTTTAGTGGTTACAATACTATTTCGGATTTTTTTATTTTCATTTCCGAAGCTTTCCCTGATTGTTTACCTTTTTTGCACGTTTCAACTCGCAAATTCGCCAAACACTATTCCAGCATCAACAACAGCAATGCAGGCAAGTATTATATATTTATGTATTTAGTGTTGATGGGATTGACTAGTGTGAAGAAGCAGGTTGTATTCAAATGACCAATTTCATGTACAATACATATTGTTATTCTTAGTGATATAACCATTTTGTTATCTACATAATAACATTAAATGTTATTATGTAGATAACAAAATGGTTATATCATCATGGATCAGTTTGTGGATAATATAATACATCCCTGGACATCATTTAATGGTAGAATATCCGCATTTCATATTTGGTGCAGGCAGTCTGAGATGTTTTGTAGGATTCTACAACGTATTTTTGGAGACTCTATCAGGGAGTGAGTGGTTTGCCGGTTTGAAACGTTGAAACTGTCAGTAAACGCCTCGTGCAAGTGAAGGAACCCCCCGAAAGTCGCCGAGTCGCACCTTTTACGAGCGGGCACACAGGCACAAAAAATAAAGCCCCATAAGAAACGAGGGGAACGAAAATCGGTCTTTCTCTCCCGCAGAAATTTGGTTTCGAAAGGTGAAAAGGCGGCGGACGGAACTATTTATTGGAGCAAGGGCGGTAATAATGTACAGGACCACCTCTTAGACAGGTGAGCTCCGTTCATTACTCAGTACAAGGATGACAATAGGGCCACACATACCTGTGTAGTCCGTGGCCAATCGTGAATACTCTCAAAAGGTCTGTTCCCCTGATTTTGACGCTCATCTGTACTTTTCCGTGCTCTATTGTGGTCTTGTCAGAGCGTACTTACATTCGAAGCACTAAGTATCTTGATAGGAGGGGGAAGGTTAACAATTACCCAGAACATGTAGTTGGCAGACAGAAGCTGACAAGGGCCTAAGTTATTCAAAATAACAGTATTTTCTGTACAGATCGCCCTTCGGTCTTGGTCACTATTCTGTATGAAATATCCTCGTAACTCTTATGACCACTCGAAATGATAGAAGCAATACATACTACCATTTTATTTGAAGTTGTTTCGTTCGTTTTGAGAGCAAGCTATTAGTGAGCAATACCATGTGCAAACAGTCCGAAACCTGTCCGACGCACCAAATACGTGCCCCAAGGGCCTAAGTGCAGCAGGGATAACAGTAGGTGTGATTTCGATTGGTAAAAGCTTATCTAGGGTAAACCAGCCGAGATACAACCCCTTTGGAGCGAAGATTTTGTTCATTTTGACGTATCTCGGCTGTCTGGGCTCGCAGTGTGGACCTCAGTGAGTGATTGATTGATTGATTTAATCTATGTACTCTTTTTTATCAGGTAATGTCGATGTCAGGGGTATTCTTTCGTGTCGATGGGACATTAACCAGGATCTGCTATATTAACTCCCTCTTAACACTTCCATTATTATAGTCTTTCATGACCTTCAACATGTGTCCGGCATGATCGTGGATCACTCTCAGATGCCAGACAACCTCTTTTGTTGATAATCTTCCTCATCAGCCCATTCCTTTATGGCGATTCAAGAATGTCCAATGGCATCTCGAGTATTTCAAATAACGTGTTCCAGTATTGGTCGTTACTAAATCACTTGCCTTAGTTTTGCGCCGCGTAGGTGGGTTCTCACTCCCTTTCTTGCATTCATTGCCTTCACAATCAATAATTGATTGTTATTGTTAATTGATAATTATTATCTTTCCTGCAGTCCTTTGTCAAAAATATAGAAACGCAAAGATAGCTCACTAAGGTACCACAAATGATTATTGAATCTACCCTTAGCAACCTTGGCACCTTCTTATTAACCAATTCATACGTTGATCATTCCTTCGGCAACTCAATACCTGATGCCAACATCAGGCCCACTAGGACTCGTACCACCTGATGCCTGGTACCAATAGTTGATGTACATTCATAACACAAAATTTGCTACACGTAAGGGAATTCCCTTACGAGTCTCCTCGTATAAAGTACACTCGTCCAGTTTATAACCAATTCAAGCCTCCTGGACCAAGAAGTCATGCTTGGTCGAGGTCTAAGGCCATCTACGCTCTCAAGACATGTCTCTTCCGTCGCCAGCTTTCCCTGATGTAGAGTGCAGAAGTCAACGGTCTTGTGGCAACGTTTATGGTCATATGGTACTATACTCGGACTGTTTGCACTTGGTATTGCTCACCAAAACGATTGCTCTCGCAACAAGAACCAATAGATGATATCAATTTCGACATAGGACGATTGGTCTAATACCCAGGTATAGAGTACCTATAAGAAAGTCAGTGTATTCAAACGTAAGTATAACGGAACAAACCCAATGACACGAGGGAATCGTTCACGTCAGCGTCATTTCTTCACATAGCAATACGAATTGCGCGAACGAAGTACCTCAAAGGACGGGAAGAAGTCAGCAGCTACGCTCCAGCCGCTTTTCTACGCGTTTACGAGTACAGAACTAAGAGGAGAACCACTTTTAGTTCAGCAGTGGGTGGCGAGAAACGATTCATCCGATTTGAACAAATTGAATGCTCGAACCGTTCGTGTACCGGTTGATGAGAGCAAACCTAATTTCCCGAGTACTTGCCGGTCCCGCGGACATGATTCGGGATAAACAATGACCTCCTCAGAGCGGAGGATTATCCAGTTTGGAGAAGGATCGATCAGTTTCTGTCGGGAGGGAAATGATTGTATCCGCCTATGGAGGAAGAGGACTCAGTGTTATAGAAACCACCACACCTAAGCTGGGGCGATACCCCCACTACCGCCCAATCCCATCACCACTTCCCTTTTCCAAAGGAGTAAACACATTAACTCGAGAGGCTTTTCTCACTTACATCCATCAACCCTCCGCTCAATTTTACTTACCTCCAGTCAACTTTGGTTCCTAACCCCATTTATCCCCCACCGCTCTCATCTGCTGCCCGCTCTCGGAAACTTCAATCCTCCTTACTCAGCTCTTCTGAAGATAAGAACACGTCAACGTTTGGTTCATTGTTTACAATAACAACCTACAAACTGGGGATGCAAATTGATTTTTGTTCTATGGAAAATTCCGTGCTCCGATTTGTCTATTCTTCCCTTTTCACACCCCAGCCAGAAACCGAAAAAAAGGTTGTCGTCCAAAATCAAAATTTCTACATCCGTTTTTCTACGTTTTGGGTCTAGAAGATCCCAAACTGATTCAGTAATTTAATTCTAACGGTCGTAGTGGTATTCGAAGAACGTCCAGACTAATCGAATCCTACAAACCGAATTCAGTTCATCATTTTCAATAATCAACCACTCAAAGGGACCAAGAAAATAACGCAATAAACTTGAGAAGAAATACAATTTTTAATAAGCATGGAACATGTTTTAGACATTAGCTTTAGGAGCTACTCAGCTGATCCCGGCCCTATGCTGTTTGAAGTATCCATCCTAAGGAGGCTAGGTACATGCTGAATTACAAGTCTCTACCACAATTGGCGTTGAGAGGATGCTACCGTAACGGACGGAGCACCGTAATGTTCCATGTTAAAATAACCTAATAAACCAAATAATGTGTAAATAAACAATATTGTTCCACTATAGTTTGTGTTTCGGATAGATCACCCTTTTGTTCTGATATACATACTGTTCCCTAAAATACCTATATTATGCTTGTAAACCCCATAACTGTACGAAATAGTTGGAGTAGTGAGCTACAATATTATGGATTGTGAAGTTGTACGAAATAGGGTTTGCAATGAGCAAAACGCCGTCTCTCGTCAAAATCAAATTGAATGATATAGTTTTTCGAACAAATTTGAACAGATTGTCGAGTATTTGTTGGCAGATACCAACATCATGTTATAAATTATGGCTGATGCAGGTTGGTATTAAATAAAGAGAAATTAATTATAAATAATAATTTATCATTGATAAAATTAATTCATCTATAATTTATATAATCAATGGGTCGAAATTATTTTGAAAACTGAAGGGAGGCCATCACTAAGCTTGAAACCGACTTCCACCATCCCTTCTCGTAGGAACACACAATATTTCAGCTCATTGCTCTAATTATTTTGTATGGTTATGGGACTCACAAGAAGAGCGTATACAGAATGGTGGAAAGCGATCTGTGCAGAAAATAGTGAAGCATTCAGAAAAAGCATTTTTCATCTGTGACACTGATCGGATTTCCATGAAAATCTACAAGAAAAAAAAGGTTGAGTGTACGTTTGTAATCAAGTGAAGAAATTGTGGGTGCGCTACTACGGCCTCAATCTCAATCAATTTACGTGATTTTTTTCTTTCGATTCAGATACTTGTCTGGTTGTGCATAAAAATCATCTGAAATTTGCAACTTCGGAGTATCGCGTAGGATGCAGAAGGAGGGAATAATAGCGAGAAATCATCCGATCCCCTCAACTTTAGGTGTATCTTCTGGCCTTACATCTGACATCACTAATAGGCCTCATTGGACCGCGGAGTATTTTCGAAACATTTCGGCGCCATAAACTGGTGCAGTGGCGACGTAAACGTGTCCTCATTTGATTCACAGTATTGATTTGTTAAATATGTTTTCAGTGATTTGCGTAATACTCACGAAAATGATTTTCTGAGCCCTTCTTCCCCGACCCCCCCAACTTTGATTTTGAAAATTAATGTTATACCCGAATTGACTAATAATTCAGAGATACATACGCATAAAGAGAGTGGACGCCCTCTGTAATTTATTACTCAACATTAATATTATGTTTTTGAAAGTGAAGCGACACATTCTCCGATGAGTTGGAATAAACAATATTGAAATAACCAATCCAATTAAGATAACTGAGTGTGTGTATATGCCTGATGAAAACTTTGTATTTTAACAGAAATTCGCCTACATCCCAGCATATGCCGGATGGATTCATATTTCAGGTTGATATTATTTTCATTCCTGCTACAGTTGTATATACTAGTGAGTACCCAAGGATATAGATGATTTTCTTGTTGGAGAAAAAAAAATGACATACCATTCACAAATTGTACAACGACAGTTCAAAAAAATTAATACTAATGATACGATTTGAATGGAACCTGGGGATAATGCCGGTAGTAGTCGATCTTGAAGCATCTTGAGTGGAGTCATGCTATAGGGCGTGGAAGCCGCATAACGCTACGTAATAATATTATTATTCTGTGCATCGCAAGGGTTATCCACCTAGTTAAATAATAATAAATATGAGTGGTTCTACGACATTTATTCCAAAATAAATTATGGATACATCACCTCCACCGCCTGAATTACAATTAATTTGTCACTTTTAGTAAAAATGCAATTCAGACTCGCTGACGGGCCCCGATTTAGCGTTGAATGGCAGCCATATTTCGTGGGTGATAGTTGAGCTTGAATTCACTCGGGTGACGAAAACCGTTTGGGAGGCGGCCAAGGAGTCATCAGAAGGCAATTTTTCGCTAGAGCTTCCTCCTGTCCACCAGTATCCGATAGGGGGTCGACCAAGGAAATTTACTGCGGCAGAAAATAGTTCGGAATAACGCTGTATCCCAGAGATTCCCGATTTCTCCACGCCAGCCGGGAAGTACGCGTGACATTTTTCGACGCTCAATTAGACACTCGATATTTTTTGTGCAGTCGAATATCTATTTCAAGTTGTTTTATCCAATTAAAACCATTTTGGTTTATTATCTTCGATAATGAACCATTGGAATCGCCCAAAGAAAAAAATTTTTTAACCCCCCCTCAAAATTTGTTGGTTTACGTTTCGAGATACGTAGATTCAGAAAATCGAATTAAAAAAAATCCGTCCGTCACCCGTACGCCGTCCGCCGTCCCAACAATGATCCTCGAAACTTTTCATAACCCTAGGTCAAGGGGAAGGGGTTCAAAACGAACTTTGAAATTTCGACAATGTCATATCTCTGAGAATTCTCATGAAACGGTGTAATTTTTAGTTCACTTTTGAATGACCTGAAAAATTACGAATCTTTTAAGACCAATTGGATTTTTGTGCGACCAGCCGTTCGTTCACAGTGAGCGCGCAAAGGTTCAGGAAAAACACTAAACTTCGCGTCGAAAACGGCCGTTAGGTGGGACAACCTCCAGACGCCCCGAATAAAACTACCTTTATCTCCATCTTCCCGGTAAACTACAGTCTAGAAATTTTAACCGTGAGTCGGGGATTGACGACATTGCAATATTCACTCGGTTTCTCATATATAAAATTGTTTAAATAATACCTACCTTCTTGTAATAATACAAATTAAATTTTGATGATGAGCTATTGACTTGAAATTTTAAAAATAGTTCAGAACTGGATCACAATGCAATATTCACTCGGTTTCCTGTCTGTAAAATTGTTTAAATAATAGCTATTTGTTTAAACAAATTAAATTTTGATGATGAGCTAGATACTTGAAATTTTAAATATAGGTCAGAAATGGATGACATTTCAATATTCACTCGGTTTGTATGACATGGTATGAGTATGGTATGGTATATTATTGTATGTATGATTTGGTATAGTACAGTATGGTATGATAGGAAAGAAATTCGTATGGTACGGTATGAGTACGGTGAGAATATGGTATGGTGCCGATTTGCAACACAGTCTGGTATAGACAGAAGGGTGATCTGCACAAGGAAGATAATAAACCGTTGTGTCAAGAATTTGCAGAGTTTACTACATAAATTGAAATTGTGGCCCATAAATTGACGTGGGGTATGAAGAGGAGAGCGGGGGAGGAGAGTGTACAAGTGCGAGGATCACGTTACTGTTGGAGCTACTCGTATTTGAAAGAAAACACAAACGGTGGGTACAGCTTTCGTACAAGTACGCAACCACGAGGGACATTTTATGTCTTTGCGCCCCCTCCCACCAGAAACTTATATGAAGCTTGCATTCGTGTTGACAATATAAATTATTGAGAATGATCACCTGTTTCCAGAATCAATTCGTCCTTTTCGAAATAAATTCGTTTTTTCCCAGTGAATTCGATCCTTTCCAAAATGAATTCGTCCTTTTACAATAATACACTTATAAGGCATCTAAAGGCGGGGTCGATACCGTCGATAAGATGTGTGCATCGTACTCCTCTGCAAGAATCACAAGTAGATGAGCCCTTGGCTCATTCCTTTCGATTTCTTGATATTGCTGGTATGCTAATATAGTTGGTGCAATGCGCAAATTGTATACTACCTCAACAACCCAGAGAAAGTAGAAAGAAGGCGTATTTTCCTAAGCAATCTGGCATCATTTGAAAACCAGAACAGAGATGATGAGTTCCTTCCTGGACCTAGTCATTATCAACTAACGTGCTAACGTGTCAAGAAGTTCGACGAAAAGGACCTCGCCACATATTAAGTCCCCCTTCACAAAAAAAAAAATGTTACCATTTTTTAGTTACCTACTTATATATTTTCACACGTCAATAAATTCGTATTAGATGTGTAGTGGAATTGTCTGTCAGTTAGACCCTTTGTTCTATTCCTAATAATGTTTATTTGCAAGTAGCTGAGTAAAAACGTGCGGCAGACCTCAGTTCTGGTAGCGCCCGCTCGTGTGATTAGGGAAGGAGCGCCCTCCGGATGTTATACGTGATAAAATTAGTTCAGAAACGTAGCCAGGTGCTTAAGAAAGGGGAAATTGGTAGCTTGAGATGTGTACATTTTTCACATAAATTCAAAACTTTCCAACGAGTGGCGAACGATTTCTTCGCGATGAAAATTACGGAAGTTACATTTTTCCACCAACGGGTAGATTGTACGTGAAAATCGACCGAAATAGAAACGTTGCATGTTTTTCGTGTTACATTTTCACAGATAGACCCCCATGCCGAGACTAATCCATGTCAAAACGACTGCACCCCGTATTTAACCTGTTCTACCCGCCTAACCTTATACAACTAGAGATAACGGAAATTCTACCTACCTATTTATTGATAAAAGGGTAGCGTACATCCAAAGAAACAAAATGTACCGTTCTAGGCTCATAAATTTATCCGGAACGGTTTTTTGGTCGGCCACGAATGTTCATCGACCATCCCTACTTCATGCGAATTTTGTTGTATTCATGCATTTCGGGAGGTCCTTCGACATTAATCCTAGAAAGTAGATGAACTAGCTTATCACTTACGTTTTACTCCTACCGACGAAACAGCTCGAAGTAATCCAAAAGGCACATCACCAAAACTCGCGTTTTGTATCGAAATGACCTTGCACTAACCCGTTGCGACCGAGTTTCATTCCGACATCGCGAACACCCCGAAACTCACGATTCAATTCAAAAGTGGTGGAAGACCAAAAGGAGTTGGTACCCGTTGATATCTTGATGCACAATCACAATTAAAATAGAAAAAACCACAGAACAATCGGCACATGAGCGACTGCGGTCGGGAAACTGCACTGCGTAGTTACGCACCGCCGACTTGATCGGCCACCTATTGATTTTTTTCCCTAAAGTATAATATTCCCGTATACGAAGTGCACAATTCAGCTAATTAAGATTAATCTTATCAAAGTATGATAAGAAGTTGAATTCAAATAAATCTTATCAGTGTGCATCAGTAAGATATACCTACACATCCCTATAGTTCACATGGAGAAGGTTTACAAGGTTCCTTATCTTACTGCTACAGACTGATAAGGTTAATTTGAATTCAACTTCTTATCATACTTTGATAAGATTAATCTTAATTAGCTGAATTGTGCACTTCGTATACTGGAATATTATACTTTAGGGAAAAAAATCAATAGGTGGCCGATCAAGTCGGCGGTGCGTAACTACGCAGTGCAGTTTCCCGACCGCAGTCGCTCATGTGCCGATTGTCCTGTGGTTTTTTCTATTTTAATTGTGATTGTGCATCAAGATATCAACGGGTACCAACTCCTTTTGGTCTTCCACCACTTTTGAATTGAATCGTGAGTTTCGGGGTGTTCGCGATGTCGGAATGAAACTCGGTCGCAACGGGTTAAGTGCAAGGTCATTTCGATACAAAACGCGAGTTTTGGTGATGTGCCTTTTGGATTACTTCGAGCTGTTTCGTCGGTAGGAGTAAAACGTAAGTGATAAGCTAGTTCATCTACTTTCTAGGATTAATGTCGAAGGACCTCCCGAAATGCACGAATACAACAAAATTCGCATGAAGTAGGGATGGTCGATGAACATTCGTGGCCGACCGAAAAACCGTTCCGGATAAATTTATGAGCCTAGAACGGTACATTTTGTTTCTTTGGATGTACGCTACCCTTTTATCAATAAATAGGTAGGTAGAATTTCCGTTATCTCTAGTTGTATAAAGTTAGGCGGGTAGAACAGGTTAAATACGCAGTGCAGTCGTTTTTGCTACTTATAGATAGGTGATAATATTAATATTATACGGGTACATGGGTTGATGAACGACACATAGTAATTTCGTTGGTTGATAGGTTGTTCAGGTTGGACTTGTAATGAGCTAATCCGATCGGAAGGTAGGAAACCATTTCCTGACTTCCGTAGCTACGAGGCACCAGAAAAATAGATAGGTACTCTTCCCGGTAAAATCAGCTCTAGGTATCAGCGAAACCACAATGGTCTTCCACCTTGGATTCCAGTTATCTTATCGTCTTCGCAACAAGCAAGAACCGTAAATTCCTCGAACCTATGAATTTGTCCTCACGTTATTGAGGACAACACCTTACTGTCAACGCCGACTCCTTGATACCTAGTTTTCGGGCAACCAACATTATTTTTTACAAGTCAATTTATAAACTGCTAGATTTTAAAAGATCCCCATCCACGGTCAAACAATTTGCGCAAATTCGGTGTTTGTATTTGATCGTCGATGGGACTGTTTGATGTTTATGCAAACGGTTTGAGTAAAATCGAAATCTTCTGCGCCAACGACCCTCGTTTGACTACCTGTTTGACCATGGATGGTAGTATTGTACAAACTTCGGATCAGTCGACGTTTTTGGTTTATTATCTTCGATAATGAACCATTGGAATCGCCCAAAGAAAAAAAACGCCGTCCGCGCCACTTTGCCCAGTTAGCGTTGAGTTAAAATTACGAAATTTGGTTTCTGGGTTTGGACCAGCCCCACAATGATCCTCGAAACTTTTCATAACCCTAGGTCAAGGGGAAGGGGTTCAAAACGAAATTTAAAATTTCGACAATGTCATATCTCAAAATATTATACTGACCCGTGTAATTATTTTTAGTTCACTTTTGAATGACCTGAAACATTACGAATCTTTTAAGACCAATTGGATTTTTGTGCGACCAGCCGTTCGTTCACAGTGAGCGCGCAAAGGTTTAGGAAAAACACTAAACTTCGCGTCGAAAACGGCCGTTATGTGGGTCAACCCCCAGACGCCCAGAATAAAACTACCTTTTTTCATCTTCCCAGTAAACTACAGTCTAGAAATTTTAACCATGAGTCGGGGATTGACGACATTTCAATATTCACTCGGTTTCTCATATATAAAATTGTTTAAATAATACCTACCTTCTTGTAATAATACAAATTAAATTTTGATGATGAGCTATTGACTTGAAATTTTAAAAATAGGTCAGAACTGGATCACAATGCAATATTCACTCGGTTTCTTGTCTGTAAAATTGTTTAAATAATACCTATTTGTTTAAACAAATTAAATTTTGATGATGAGCTAGATACTTGAAATTTTAAATATAGGTCAGAAATGGATGGATGACATTTCAATATTCACTCGGTTTGTATGACATGGTATGAGTATGGTATGATATATTATTGTATGTATGATTTAGTATAGTACAGTATGGTATGATAGGAAATAAATTCGTATGGTATGGTATGAGTACGTTGAGAATATGGTATGGTGCCGATTTGCAACACAGTCTGGTATAGACACAAGGGTGATCTGCACAAGGAAGATAATAAACCGTTGTGTCAAGAATTTGCAGTTTTTTTCAATTTCAATTTCCAATCTCTTCATTTTCAAAATTTAGCGTTGTTTGTTTAACGTTTCAAGGTTGTTCCACAATGGTTATTATTATCTGTCCAGATCACCGTTCAGTGTACAACATCCTTGTCATAACGTAATAACTAGAATAAGATATCCACAGTTATGGCTATAACAGAATATTTTCGAAGAAATAACTGGCTTTATGTAATATGGCCCACTTTTACTGGTTTTATAACAAATTTCGTCTCCATTTTTTACACCTCAGTTTATAGATTTTTTAACGCTGCACACGATAGTGAAGGCAGAATTGCAATATCTCATTCCGTTATCACATTAGAGCACATGAACCGTGAAGAACGTCTCAAGTAACAACCACGTGTCTTCATCTTCAATGTGCTCTAGTTTGAGAGCGGAGTAAGATATCACAATTCTGATTTCACCATCGTGTTCAACGTAATGATAAAACCTTTAAAATGAGGTGTCACTTGTCAGACTGTTTTTAATTTTTAGAATTTATGGGTATACCTAATTTTTCCCCATTAAAACTCCCCAAATTTTCCCTTAGAAAAGCCCGATTCTGTCCATCTACGACAGATTTCGATTGCCAAGACAGATTTTTTTGTGCTTTTTTTGTAAAGTCTATCGAAAGTTATCGACATGAATGACACATACAGTATATACAAATATGACATTTTTGGTTTCGTCTGGCAGTGAATTCAGGATGGTATGAAACAGATTTAGGTATGAATATTTTTCGAAATTCGAGTTGTAAATATTTTGGAGCGAGAACAAAAGCTTTCTTTTCTTCGCACTATCTCAGTAACTATGTGCCTTACAGAGTACAGAGTTGAGTAAGCCTAAAAATAATTTAAACAAAATTCAATATTACCCAAAATGGATTTAAAAACTTGCATAAACTGATATATTTGTTAAAAATTTGTGAAAAAAAAAATACAAATATAAATAGTTATTGAAAAACTACAATGGCAATAAAATGGAAAATTGTTATTAAATTAAATATAGTAATAATTTGCCATTACACATTTGCCATATAGGTAATAACAATTTGCCATACACATAAATTTAATGTGTATTTATTGTGATATAGACGGAAAATTAAAAAGCTGTGAAAGAATTTGAAGCGTTTTGTTGGTAGGAGTCAGATATCAGGTCGTGTCATCAGAACCTCTCCACAACACGAGTCTGTTGGCCTTTTCCACCTTGCAAGTGATTCGAGAACTGTTATTTGAACGATTGTTGACAGAGTACTCGATCATCGGCCGATTCTATGAACGGCGGTCTTCTGTCCTCTTTCGACGAAGGAAGGTTCATCTGCATAGAGCGAAGATATAGAAACGGATTAGCTCTCCTAGTTCAACCGGGTCATAAATCAAGGCGTAAGTCGTGTAAATGGCCTAGATCCACTCGCCAGATGATGTTCTTCCTTTCGGTTGGGAGAATGAGAGGCAGCAAGATTTTCGTCTATCAATCACTAGATGGCAGCAGCATAGTATACAGTTGCGCTATCACTAGTGGCAGTACCGGTCGGATTGATCAATCACAGTCTTTTCTATGGGAGGACTTGACTTTCTTGCGAGGCGCGGATACCGCTACGTAGTTCCGCCTATCGTTTCGAATCCAGGAGATCTTTCGACTTGATATGACTGTTAGTCGGGATGAGAGCCGCGGATGAGATACCGATCATGTTCCACTTTTTGGAGAACTCCGCATCGATGTCACTTTGATATTGACTCTCCGAAAGACGAAAACTATTTTTAGTGAAACTCGGTCTTGGACCATTTCCTCACCCATTTATACTCGTACGTTCGAATGTATGATGAAACAACACTACATCGCGTACATTGATGATTTCGAGTATGCCCAATAAAGAGCTTCCTGTACAACAACTGCATAGTGACGTCTCGAAACTTTTCACAAAACGACACTTTATTTCAATACACACGATATCCGTATTCGATACTAAGCGATCGATACCGATAAAAAGTATGCAGTCTCGATTGTGGACCTGAGACCATCACTCGCTGTGGTTCTTTCAAATTTGCCTCGAAGGAAGATGCTGAAGCAAGATGAGCGTTACACTAAAATTCACGAACGTTAGTTTCGACACGGCTGGAGTTTCGACAGATTTTCGGTCACTAGGACCAACGGTTAACCCTGGAAGGGAGCAGGGCCTGCGAAAGACTGCCGAAGAAATCGCTCGAAAATGTTGAGGATGATCTCAACGGATTGAGTTGAGCGGCTTTGGAGGGAGGAAAACTCAAGATCGTTTTGACCGAAGCTGGTATGAGATATGAGCCTTTTGTAGATGTGGGAAGTGGAACCCATGGGACCATCAGGTTTTGCTGCATTGTTTATGGCCCCTTAACGGCGCCAGGGACCACTAAAAACAGAAGCATTTGTTTTTAGCTGAATCGCGACCACCTATCGACAAAATTATAACCTCGAAGAATACCTTCTCTCTTACAACCCAATCACTTGTATATTGGTTTGTATATAAATAAATGACCATCCCTGAGTTAGTTACTGACTCCCCACACCTTTTGTTAGACTTTCTTCTAAATTCGCATTTATGGATTTCTAAGTAGCACTTCCATCCCATTCTTCTTCCAATCTCCTTAGAACTTCACTCCCTGTTAAATACAACCAATCAACCATTGTTCCCAGTTGAATATCTCATGTTCTGTTTTGATAACACTTGATTGTATCACCACCCACAGTGTTGCCTAAAGTCCTGTACTTGTACCAACCTAATTGTTTAGTCAACCGTTTCTATTTGTCATTCAACTACTCATATTCTTCCCCTAGAATGTCCTGTCATTTATTAGAATCTGATATTATAAGTGGTTATGAAGTGCAACATGATGGTCAATGATAAGTCCCTAGCAGTTGATGACATCGAGACCTGCCGTATCCATTGAAGCTAACGTATTTTAACCGTATCATGAAGCTTCATCGTAATGTCCATGACGTAATTGACACAATCTGTACTATTAACAGTAGAGAGTCTTGAATTAGATTTGGAAACTCGGAATTTGGTGTGGAAAATCTTGAATTTGACTTGGAAATGCTACTCATTAGTTAATTACACGTATAGCTTATTATTTCAACCCAACCAATTCAGGTAGCCTGGTCACATTTCAAGTACCTCCTATATAATAAGATACAGCCCACTCTGCTCAACGTTTAACGCTTTTGGCAACGGGTACAAAGCTGCCAACAGTTCGAGGGTCTCACGGCAACTTCCCACATCGTCATTTTTGGCCAAAATGAGTTATCCATACCATTCGAAGCGTCTTCTCCCAGCGGATCGATCTAACTAAGTATGAGTTAAGTAACCCTAAATCTCACGATTTATTTTACTGAATTACTCAGTAAACATAGTCATTGGCAGATGGTTTTTCGGCTCTGCTGACGATGTGGGAAGTTGCCGTGAGATCCTCGAAATACTGCTTGCCTTGACTGCGCTACACCTTTATCATCCGGTCACTTTCTCGAACAAACTCAATTATTTCAGCCTATTAACACAATAATCATTATTTCGTATGGTGGTGGTAGTCACAAGAGTATTGTACACAGAACAGTGACCAAGAACGAATGGTGATCTATACAGAAGATGATGAACCGTTCTGAAGCTATTTTCAGAGTTTTTATACTTGAAAACTGATGGAAAACATTGAAAATTACAATTAAGTCGAAGAGAATAATTTGTTTTCAAAAAACCCGTTCATCCCACATCAACTAGAACTTGATATCAGAATTCATCAAATAACGTACCCCGATGGAGTTTTCGGGGTCCGTATTTCAATTCTTATATTTATTCACAGCGAGACGTTTTTACATACACGCATCCCGATTTTTTTCGGTCCTCGAAAGGTTTTTCAACATTAAAATGGAATCTCCGGTTACATTACACGTGAAATATGGCGATCGTAAAGTTTTATCGGCGTAAATGTTTTGGAAGTGCAGAATCTTTTCGACTTGATACCAAACGAAAATGGGGAAGTCTTGCGAGATGGCACCAGTATTTTGGACGTGTCTCTTTCTCTCTCTGCCTTCTTTTCCCGCCGTCTCACCGTCTCTTTTCCAACTCGTAATCTTCCAGAATTAAAGTAGCTTCGGAGGAATAAAAAAGTACATAAAATCAGGCGATATACTGCCACGATAATAGAGCAGCTTTTTTTCCCCCTTCTCTCGCTGTATGTTTCGGGAAGGGAGCGGAGCTCATACCTCCGCCACGTTCTCCGTCCATGGTCCTAAAACGCCTCATTTATGTGCGTTTTTCGGGCGGTCCCTCGGGAGTTGTTGGGGTAACAGAGTCGATTCTGGAGAACAAGAAGGTTTCGTCATTTTGTTCGAAGTGGATTATGATACTTTGCGCGATAGAAAACAGCATATAAAACCATGAACGCACAGACAATTTTTTTTAGAATGCGTTTATTGGGAAAAGTTACAAATGAAGAGTCCAGGATAGAAAGGGGTGATATCCACCTTTTCTGATTTCGAGATAAACGATTTTAAAAATTTGAAATTTCACCAAAAATAGTATGCATGTCTTGCATGTCTACTGAATAATCCAGTGGGTTCCTAAACTAGTAGTTAATGCATATGAATCATCAGATATTAGAAATAAAATAGGTACCATCAACTAAAGCCTTTCATCCAACCAAAACTCCAACTTATCAGGGATGAAAAGGGTGATGTCCATCAAATCTTGGAATAAAGGGGGCAATAATTTGACTAACACCATCACGACATGAAAAAATAAACGGGAAAACTTGATTTAATGACATTAAATATATTGCTGATTGTTTTTTCTTCTCCTTCTTATTATTATACTTTGTTATTATTCTTTCTTCTTTCTTGTCATGTGATGTAGTCCCTCGTAATACTGCCTTGCCTTGATTGAGCTACAAAACTGTTTAATCGAGGTGACAGAGGGAAAACCTATAGATAAATACAAACCATTTACCTGTTCACTAAATACTAGGATTTTTTTCATTATTTTCTCCGTGATCAGCGGTAAATTTTGAATGAAAAACCGTCGTAAAATAATTTTGTCCACCTAGATTGGTCATTTTGCCCACTGTACGCATTTTGTCGACTGGTGGACGACCAGATTTACATAGATTTTCATAGATTTTTAAACGCTGAACACGATGAATAAGTCAGAATTGCAATATCTCATTCCGTTATCTGATTAGAGCAGATGAACTGTGAAGAACGTCTCAAGTAACAACCACGTTTCTTCACCTTTAAAGTGCTCCAGTATCGGAATAAGAGAACTTTCGCTAAAAATCAGTTGACAAACCGTTGTGAGTGGACAATTGCCCATTTCAAATAATCCTCGCCTTGTCATCGATATCGACTTTTCGATAAACGTACTTCTATTTATCGAGTATTTTTCGATGTTTACGTATAAATGAGAACTCGCCCCTTTTTTTCGAACTAATATTTAGTCAAAGCTTCCCGAGGCACTTGATCAAGTGTAAGGCTGATGGGGGGGAGGGGGGGAGGAGGAGGTCAGTTTGTGTTCACATTTCATCCGGCTCATCCGCCCTTTTCGTCAGTGTTTTGAATGTAAACGGCGTAAAATCTCCTTTGTGTGGGTGATGAGGTGGGGAATCCCACCTCTCTAACAAGCTGTGGACCCCAAAAGGGCTCTAGTCCTCGCCGCCCTCCGCCCTTCTCTCCTCCCTCCTCCCTTCTCTCCACCTTTAGAGCCTTTTATCCGTTCTCTCGGGGGGAGGCGGGACTTTCTTGCGAACTTTTGTTCCAAAACACAATGACTGATCAAAAGTCAATATCCCTCTGTGTTTAGAGAGGACCCACATATTTTTTCATTCGATGGAGGGGGGGGGGGGGAATCCCCCGCCGTTTTCATCTCCGCCCCCTTCGCGGCTTTTCCTACCGAACTCGGACAGATGTCCGCCCAAATCAAACTTTCGAGCAAGTGTCCGGCGTCGCATAGGGGTCGGAAGACAAACAGGAGTGGAGAAAAGTGACGAGGAGGGCGGAGGAGGTGAATTCCCTTCGAAAAGGTGGATCGCGTGTTTGTGTGGAGGAGTGACTGAAGGGGGGAAGTGAGAGGGCAGTGTTTTCTCCGGGAAAACCTTTCCATGTTTCCCGCGCCTTGGCAAGCGGAAAAGCCGCTACCCTCTCCCTCGCTTCACAACCCCCTCACTCCATTGCATCGCCCGTCTTCCCAGTTTTCAACCTCCTCCCCGCATTTTCAACCCTCATCTCATGCCGCCTCCTCCTTCATTCCCGAACTACTGGTGTGACGGGAGGGTGGAGGGGGGGGTGAAGGATGGCGGTGTTTTCCTAAGCCAGAATTTTTCGCCTTCTCGACCTCCTGCCCCGCCTTCCGCCCTCACGTGGCTTTCGAACCCCCCCCCCCTTTACACCCCCCTTTACCCCCCCCCCCCCCCTCCACCGACCACCTTCTAACGAATACTCGAAGCATATTAACCACTGAAATCGCTCCAAAATTGTTTAGCACGTCATTTTCGATTATGACACTGGTCAACAAAAACAGGTGTTATTTAGTGCAGACGAGATAAGGGTCGGTGTTGATGTTTGTCAGTGGACTAAAAATTTTTACAGAAGTTTCGAAGAAAAGGAAGCAATTATTCTCGAATTTCTGAATCATTTTTATACCGAAATCCATTTCAGACCGTCCCGAATTCACCTCAACATTTATATAATATATTATGTATACGCATGAAATGAAATGAAAATTTGTTTATTTCTTTATACAAGGTGTATCGCAAATAGATGGCAATACGAAAGATAAACTAGATCAAAAATGTAGTTAAACGCCGCCAACCGCATGTTTTTATCTCCGTTCCACAGATATGCCCTTTCAAAGGTCATTTCGAGAAAACCGTGTTTTTTTATTGGAATCCTCAATTTTCTCTGCTTTCCCACATCTTTTTTCAACGTTCCATCACAGTTTTGGAATCAGCATTAAATTGTATCCTAGTCTAATGCACTCACAATGTTCATAAGTTTATTTTTAAACCGAAATAACAGATCAAGAAATAAGAATATAACTGTAGTTTTGAGTAGGTTCACCGTTGGAAAGGTAATTAAATTTCACAACTTTTGTGAGATTCGGTAGCTTGCAGGATTTTTATTTATTTTTTATTTTTTGGAAGAGTAGTGATCCTCGAAACTTTGTCGCTAACTACACTTTTTAAAAAAATTTCATTTCTTGATCTGTTATTGCGGTTTAAAAAGAAACTTGTGAACATTGAGAGTGCATTAGATTTAAAGAAAATTTCAAAACTGTGATGGAACGTTGAAAAAAAATGTGGGAAAGCAGAGAAAATTGAGGATCCCAATAAAAAACATGGTTCAAATTTGCACAAGAAAGTTTGGAGATGGGCAGAATCGGACCACTCTAAGGAGGGTTTAGGTGAGTTTTACAAAAGAAAAAATTACCCATAAATTCCACAAAACAATCCAAAGTCATGCAGCATGGCTGTAAGAGCGTATTTTTGAACAAATAAGTGGTTTTATGTAAAATGTCTCTATTTTATTGGTTTTATAACAAATTTTGTCTCCTGTTTTTTTGCCGAGTAACACCTCAGTTTATAGATTTTTCTGCGCTGAACACGATAGTAAAGTCAGAATTGCGATATCTAATTCCGTTATCTTATCAGGTTAGAGCAGTTGAAGCGTGAAGAATAGTTCAAGTAACATCGCCATTATGACTTCACCACTGTGTTCAGCAAAATTCGATAAAAAATTATTGTTCATTTCATGGCGAGAGTCTTTTTATTCGTATTTTATTTCATTGTCTAAATATTTTGTACAGTGGCTTTTCATTTTCATTTAAATTTGAAAACATCCCGTTATCCGTTAGAAAAAAAAAATAATAACCAATTATTGGAATAATAATGAGTTTGATGATCATTTCACGATCAATTTAGTCCTAAATTTAACGCGAACTTTCCCAACCTAAGAATCAGTAGGTAGGAATTGTTTTCTATATCCAATGTTTTCCAACAAATCTTTTTTGCGGGACGTTTAAAAATTAGGGTGTCAAAAATAAAAGCGAGAAAAAATTATGTCAATGATGATGATACCGGTTCGAGACCCAATTTCGAACGCTTTTCAACACTCCCAACTATTTATTATTCTAGTAATTTATCGTTTGATGCATGTATGGCTAAAATACATTTGAGGTAAAATTTCATAATCCAAGAATCACTTAAGGTACCTAGATTTGTTTCCCCCATTACCGACGTTTTCGAACAAATGATTTTTGAGACATTTATGTGCCACAAATGAAAGTGAGGAAAAAAAAGACCCTGATTCGATCGACAAATGCCAGACTGATAAACTGTTGGGAGAGTTGTAAACTGTTCAAATACCCAAAGGACATCTCAATAATTAGTTGTATAGTGAGGGGAGGTAACGTAAAAGCCCACATTATCCCGAAAAGTTGTTCATTGGGTCATGCTGCATGAAGTGCTCAGTCAGACGAAGAATTTATCATTCAAAATGGCAGAAGAACAATCGCCTCTAATGACCGATTCCTGTATGACAATTAACCTTCGCCCGTTACATTTACAAATGAAAATAAGAACCCACGAAAACTAATTATTCAGTTGCGAGGGCCGTAGAAGTATCGTAATTATTTCTTTTATTCAGGAAGATCGAGTACCATCTGGCGCATAGCACGCGACATCACCAATTACGAGACGACAGACGTCGTTTAGATGGTGAAAAAAAATATTTAAAAAAAAACATCAACTATAAAGGACCCGAAAACGAATGAATAGGGCAGGATCAAGGGCGACCACTTCCAACACTCGAGTGCCAAACCCGTCATTAGGAAAAAGGGCGATTTGAGCAATTTTGTCGTGCTTATTCCATCATCCAGGCGTTCCCTTTTGTTACAAGTTGATACGACAATGCGTTTTTGAATTGTCAGTTTCGAACGAGGCCGGTGGCTTCGCTCTGAATGGATTTGGAGTTTGCGGGGTTCGTATCGTAACGTGTTGATCGACAGGTCACCTGGCGAGCGGCTCAAAGTCGCGAATCGTTTGCGACGTCGATTAGAGCGCTTTACGAGACAACGCGATCAGAGCCCCGAAGTTTCCTAAATTTCACTCCTCGGTTGATTCTACTTCTATTTTTTAAATTGTGTATAGGTACTTGTCATTACGTCGTGTAGGTAGGTAATGGATTTCTTAGGTAATGGACATGTGAGATATCTTCAAATAAATACCATGGTGTTTGACAAAACCAACAAAATTAATCATAAAATACTACATTTTGGTTTAATATCTGCAATAATAAACCTTTGTACCTAATCTAACAAAAATCTGTTTTCTTTAAAAAAAATTCTATTTGAAAAAATCCGTTCGCCACATCGCCCAGTTAAAATTGTCCAACAAATTCTAAATTTCTTCATGTTTTGTTTTGCACTGTTTGTGTACATAATGTACACAATCTGTTAAATACAAATTCATCTTCTTCATTGCATTGTCAACCTTCTCCCATTCTATCACTCGTAACTTGGAACCTGGGAAATGTGGAAAAACTTAAATGGAAATTCCAAAAATTTGAAAAAATGTACATTGATTGTTCTTCTCCGCAACTCTTCAATTGTATCAATTGTACAAACATTTCATTTTTGAGCAACTAGGATTTTACCACAGACTGATTGCTGTGAAATACAAAACGCAAAGGGAAATGAAGATTTTACATGAAATACATTGTCTCTACGTCTTCCATCAATGCAACACTCTCCCTAATCTTTGGTAGTGAAGGAGCAAAGGTTACTCTGACATTATACCGGTATTGCTATCTTAATCTCTGTAGATCGTGCATTACGCCAACGAGTTTCGCACATATTTCGCACAAGTTTTCTTCACATTCAACTTCAAAAAAACATCAACAATCAGCTCATCATAATAATATTATTCAACGTCTAAAAGACATCTCATATTTCACGCTACGTCTTTTAATCAACATTTCAACCCGAAACTCCGGATTTCAACTTAGTTTCGCTTTGAATACATTCATGGTAGCCAAATTATTTATTCATAGAGTTGGGCGACTAAAAGCTGCTTTTCGAAATGATTTCAATGAAAAAACGTTTTTCACCAGATGATAAAAACGACCAAACAAACTTTGACGAAATATCTCAGAGTTGATACGGACAAGACGTTCAATACCGTCCCAGTAAGAAGATGTTTGATGCTGACAGTTTCAACACTTTTCTTTTCACTTTGATTTCGCTCCTGATCTTTTTTTTTTTTCGCCCTTTCATTTGACGCGGAGGACGAAGTTTTTTTTAAATATATTTTCTTTGAGGAGAAAGTAGCATTTGAGAGCGAAAGTGATTCGGTGTTGGGAAGGGAATCTTCCGACTTGCGGATTGTATTATTCCACTAGACGGCTTCCGAATAAAAAGGGATTGTCCGTAACTTTGGTATTGTCAGAAACGTCCGGCCATTATGAGGGAGGAGGTGATACGCAAAGATATTCGCACATTTGAAATTTATTAGGGAAAATTGAGAGAGAGAAAAACAAAACTTTTCTCCTCAGTCGAGGCAAAAAAGTTATTTCTATTCGAGTCGATTCAGTACCGGATTTGTCGAAATCAATGCAAAAATAACTGAAAGCTTATGTACCTACTTCTGATATTTGATATATCGTGTACTTGATTGAACCTAAATGGGTGATTCTCAGTTTACGGGACAACCGCTATCCGTCGCTAATAAAAAAGTGGCAATCTAACTTTTCCTAACATTCATTTATTTACTTCTTTGTTCACTCTCGTACGTCTTGTTCACCAGCGATTCCCCAGAACGAGAGGAGAATACAATAGCAACGTTTACAGATGACACAGATGTTCTTGCAGTCGGTGAAACAAATCATGTGACGATACCCAAGTTCAGAAGATCTATTGAGAAACTCCAAGACTGGACATCAGAATGGAGGATCAAGATGAATTAAGCGAACCCAGTTCATGTCGACTTAACCAATCGTAAGCTCGATTTTTCCCCACTTCATCAAACGGTAAGACTATACCGCACGCCAATGAAGCTAAGTACCTGGGCATGACCCTGGATGCCAAGTTGCGCTGGAAGGCAATTGTGATGAAGAAAAAAGAAGAACTTGTGCTTAGGTTTAGAAAAATGTACTGGTTAATGGGCCGACGCTCAAAAATGTCGATCCAGAACAAATTAACTCTGACCGCAAGCCTGTTTGCTGAAAGTAACCGCGATATTATCCAAAGTTTTCAGTCAGCTGATCAGGTGCACTGTTGTCAGATTTCAGATGCCCCATAGAACCTACCATTCAAATATCAGCTTTCTAGGTTGACTTGGGCAGAAGATAGCCTCTGAGCGCACACAGCTGATCAGGTGAACTGTCTCCAGATTTCAGATGCCTAATGCTATCGTAACGCAATTTCGTGACCATTTTGGCAAGTTAGCTCGCGGCTAAAACATGTTCCATGTTAAAAATTTATTGTTGGCCTACTTATCGCAATAGTTCATGATGTTTTTGTCGTCATTTTAAATGCCTATTATTGATCCATATATACCTCAAATCCCATTGTCGCGGCCTGTCCCCAGGTCAAGTTTTGAACGATATTTGAACCTCTATCTTCCTTAATGATGGCAAACCGGAAAAAGTTGCATATATCCATTTTTTAGAATAATTCTAAAAAATACATAATATGTCTTTTTATTATTATGCTACTTTTTCCGGTTTGCCATCATTAAGGAAGATAGAGGTTCAAAACTTGACTAATAATAATGACTAACTATTAGTTGTTGATTAGGTAGGTAGTACCTATCGTGCTTATGAACGCGGGACTACTTTTGATGTTATCTTCATGAATAGGGCTCGCAAAGTTTGTCCCTAACTTGTAGCCTCATTGTCATGGCGGATATTGATACTATCGTATTTTTCTCGAAAGAGGGAATTTTAGGTCAATTCAAAGTTTTTTTCTGTTGTGGCATCCCTGCCCTTGAAGGAACCGCTGTGCTTTCGCCTTCTTTTAGTGAATTTTCAAAGGAAGGGAGGCTATCGGTCCAAGATCTATAAAATTCGAATTTCCGAAAAGTTTTTATATAGAAATGAAATTCGTGCGTGACTCATCACACTGCCTTTCGAATGATTCCTGAAAACATTATTAAAAAAAGTAGAATTTTAGGAGAGCAAAAAAATATTTAAATTCTAAACCTTCGATTGTCCCCAAACTGAGGATCACCCAAATGTGTATTTGTCATTGCCACCAATGTGGAAACATTTGATTGAATAATGAGTGTAATTCAAAGACGTCCTTAAGATTCAGACAACGTATTATCGTGTCTAATTTTGGTGTGACTTCAAAGTATTTGACACAAATTCAACCGTCGCAACAACCAATACATTTCTGACAGCCCAGTACCACTGACTACCCCAGCGACCGTCAAGTCAATTTTGAATATAATTCTGGGCCCAACTAATAATATTTTACAAATGAAATAATGATGATGGGGGTTATAAACGAAATAATTACTGTAATTTTTTGTAACTCCCTACGTCGCGTCGGCAATAATTTATATCAAGAAGTCCCAACCAATAAATTACCCCGATTAGTTCAAAACTAATTACCTTCTTTCCGTGGACACGAGAAGTATCTCAAATCAGATAAGACACTGATATCACAAAACTTGTAATGTTTGAATCAGGTGTTTAGCAGTGAGCAACATGGCCTGACGTTTCAACGTTAGATTCACGCTTACGTTGAAGTTTTTTTATCGGTTCTATATTTAAAACGCTCCAAAATTGTTTTGAATTTGTTTAAAGTTGGTACAGCTTAGTTAGTTTTACAAATCCGGACATTAAACTATTCTGCACTACTAGACACCTTTTTTGTCGGATTCAAGCTACGATCAAAACTGTGGAAATCCGAGGAGTAACACCTCTCCTAGTGTCATCCATGGATTGCCTATTATTTTCATATCTCGGGCAAGTATTTCCTCAAAAATTCCCCCTGAAAGCAACTCTTCAGCTGAGTAATGCGTGATCATAGATCATAAAAATACCGTCGAACCGTCTCAGGCATCACTGCCGCATTGTGTTCTAATAGTTTACTGGCGGTTTTTTGTTCGCCTTTCAACAAGGTGACAGTGAATGAAAGAGACCGACAATCACGTCATAACGAGCCCACTTACGAATAGAAAATGTCGAAATATGATCTCCCTCTTGTATTTTCATTATTAAGCTTTTATCGTGGTTGGAGGTACCCACACCTTTAGTACCTACCGGGGAATTGTGAAATTACCCTCTCCCCTCGTTTCCATTCAAAGTGGATGTCAGCGCACTGAACAATAGACGACCTCTTAATGAATTGGCCTTTAGTATTTTTCCCCTCTTTTTTCCATCCTTCGCTAGATGGTTTTCCATTGCGCATGCGTAGCCGAAATTAGAACTCTTGCTACATAAAGAACTGGAATCAAAATATCCATCGAACGACCATACGACCAAAACGACCATGCGAAAAATATGTGCATATTTCAAGTATTTCGTATCTCCACACAGTAATTACTGGTTTCTAAAAATGTGGATGTCAACTCAAACTTGTCTATTCAACTTTCATCATCCTGATACACTCGTGAAGATACTCTGTGTTCAAGAATGCCAATGAATCAATGTAGAGGTACAAGATGAAGGCAAAGTTGATTTCGAAATTCTTGTGGGAATTAGGGGTTCTCGACTTAAGAACAGACCATCCAATACACAACACACATTCCAATTTCGAATGTTTTCACAACAAAGTTAACTACGGTCCTGGTGACAATCTTTACAAGGCACAACGTTCACTCACGATTAGAAACCGATCACTCGGATGCTAAATAACTGGGAGATTTCAGAGGAGATTCAAACAGGTTGGACTAGGAGCGTTTCGGGGGAGAAAAAACGTCATGTTCAGATGCAAAGATCGAGATAGACAGGAATTCGAAGGGGATAGTAAGGACGAACGGGTCGAGCTATGTCCACCTAATAAGGCGTCCCGTCGCGGCATCTCATGGAACAAGTTTCATAACCTCTCTGAATACACAAATAGATCCATCTCTTGCACGTGGAGGCGTTAGCCCTAACTGTACCCACTCTATAATAAACCATTTCGTAACCGGCGGGTCTCTCCTACAGCCGCATCGCATCGCCTCCCGACTTGCGCCTCGAATAGTTTTATTGCTTCCTCTCGCTGTTAGGTAGGAGTAGAAACCTTTTCACGTATATTTATATTATTATCTTTAAACATTTGGATAAGTTTATTATGCAACATCAACAGTTGTAGATGAGCTCCTAACGAACGTCAGACGTATTTTTGTTCCATACACAATCTACAAGAAAACCTTTACACCGATATTCCATAGACCAACCAGCTACGAACTACATCACTCGCGACGAAATCGTGGAAACTCATGTTAAGAAAAACAAGAGTATTTGAAAAAATCGTCTATTTCCATTGAGTACACTGTTAGACCGGTTTCGGCGATTAAACCATCGTCAGTATTGTTTTGTTTAAACCGGTCTAACAGTGTACTCATATTTCAGTGGAAATAGACGATTTTTTAAATACTCTTGTTTTTCTTACCAACCAGCTCACATTTTGAAGTTTTTTGAGCACTAAACTCAGAAAAAGAGCAAAACCGTGAAGCACAGTAAGTGAATTAAATGCAGTAAATAAAGTACATTAAATGTAAAGCTAATTTTGATGTAATTTAAATTTTATTCTTGATTTCAACAAAAAAAAGGTTAATAACTAAAAAAAAAAAAATGCACGTAAAATTCAAAGAACAATGTAAAAAATTTGAGACACTTAGTCATTTCGTATAGTGAAATTGAGATTCTGATGAAATCTGATGCATCAATCAAGAACGAATCCAGAAGGTAAAATCTGTCTAATTTGGGAAATTTCGGTATAGGTTGATGGCTAGGAGTTCTCAATTAACTGATTATGATTACACCATGCTAGATAACACGAATCTTTAATTACTGTAATAGGTAGATTTGGTTTAGTCTCGATGCCTACGGATCTTATAGAACAATTACATATTGTGAATTATGCGTTTTTTCTGTTAATCTGAGCCTGGGAGCTTTTCGGGATATAAGTCTTGAAGAGGTCCTTCAGTCCGACTTTGGTCCTTCAGCAGCGGTCATTTTTCAAGGGTGGTACCACCCTATTACAATCTCTGGACGAATTGACCATCTCCCGCCGGCTGGTTACGCTTTTTCACTCTCTTTTCCCCTCCTTTACGACTGGAACATTCATAACGGATTGAAATATCGCACATAAGCTAGCTTGATATGTTAGGCCAGATCAAGCTCTATCGACACTCAAAATTTAAGCTCTTTATGAGCCCTTTAAAGGCCTGTGGGTCAAGAGGCCACAGAAGTATTGGGCCAGACTGTTTGTTGTGAATCCTTGAGCTAGTTCAGTAGCGGATTACAGCGAAAAATTTAATACGAACCCATATCAGAGGAATTATTCGAATAATTAATTATTATATTAATTATTATGGAGTATGTATTCCCAAACGGTATCAACTGCGGTTGAGGCAGAATATCAAAGAAGTTGTCGTTTCAGATTCATCTAAAGTTTGTTTACTTTTAAAAGGAACTCTCTGTCTAGTTAGGAGAGCTTTGAGATTTCGAAAGTGAATTACGAAGCGCGACTGCCAGTAGACTAATTTTAAATCTAGCCTCCCCCCCCCCCTTCTCCTGAGCCTGTTGATCTATTAGCAGGCCCCGTTCTTTATATCACTAACGCAATCTCGTTTGCATGGAATTAGCTTTATAAATCACTGTTATCCGATATTAGGGCGACCAATTATACAGAAGTGCGGTTCAGAAAAAAATGTCAAGTTATAATGAGGATATCATGTTTTCCAGAGAAACCTACCGGGCTATTCATAAGATTGTTAATTTTAAAAAAGCTCGTCACGCAGCATATTCTTATGAGCGAATTTTCGAAGTAACGTACTTGATGTACCCTCAATTTAGGGCTATTGATTGGAGTTTTACACGATTCATGAACCAAATTTGAACCGGTCAAACTTCAATTTCTATGTATACCTTTCAATATTTTTGTTGCTTTCAAGGAGGTATTCCAATTGAAAACTTCTTTAAATCAATAAACTAAGTTTTTTTTTCAATTCTAGCTTGTTTCAACTTTAATTTTCACTACTTTCGAGCAGTCGTTGTTGTAGTCGAGTAGTTGTTGACGGTTTTGGCACCACAAAACCAGAAATTTGACTAGGTAATGTTTGTATGGAATATTGCTTGTCGACGCAATTTCAATTTTTTCGTGTGTTATCTCCTATATGCCTTCAATGACCAATAAATAAATATATTTACATATAATAAAGCACTAAAACTAGAGGGTTGGAGATCCCTACTAAATCGTCGGGAAACACGAGAAGCATAGAAAATTGGTCACAGCGATCCTTCGGGACGATGTATACCAGCCGAGAAAGTAGAATATCATCAAAAGTGAGGGCTCAAGGCCACGAGATACTGATCCTGGCAAGGGCCGAAGCTAGAAAAATATTGCTGCTGATACCACTATTCGGACCACCCTAATCAGCTCAATTCAGCGTTCTTAAATTTGTAATCTACTCAAGATTGATAATATTCATACATTAATCATTTCTACACGGGTAAACTGGTGAAATATTTCATTCCTACTAACGAGAAGCCGAATTCATCAATTATGTTTCCTCTCAACAACTTTTTTTTAGGATGCAACATGTATGTAAGCATCACAATTTGGTAGGTAAACTTACTGTTAAACTTAGTGTACTTACTCGATGTTTGGATTTTACGTACCTCCTAACAAACGAATTGTAAGGAGGTTTGAATAAATGACAAAGCTTTTATAGAATTAGTAGACCAATAATATTTTAGGGTCTCGTAAGTAAAATTGGATGAAAATTGGATGAAAATTTGCGGTTAAGCCTGTCATCGACGTGGTTGGCTTTCATGGAATTATCATTTTTTCGTCGAAATCAAACCGGATTGTTATTTTCATGCTGAGGTTCAGGATTATCTGGCTATCGATGGCAACCGACCTCACCCTAAATTGTACGGCGAACATCGGGGCTTCTTTTCCACGATGAAGTACATTATTCACCAGAGTCTGTATCCTCTAGCTGGGAGGATGTGGGCGTTTCTCCGACACCCCGAACCTGAAAATTGAACGGCTCATCACACACCCGCGGGTTGATCGGGGCACGCAGCCACTGCCGCGCCGTCCTGAGCGTCAGACCTATCAATCTATATTACCCCTGACAATAATATTCCTAAACCCGCTTTCCGGAGCTCCTTCCATACATCAGCGAGCAAAGTAGCTTGAAGGGAAGAGGTCCGGTAAGGCTGGAAGGCCCCTCTAATAAAGTCCCAACACGATTCCGGCCTACGCCCTGCACCCCCGGGGCCTATGGCCCTCGCAACAGGCATTAGCGCTAACTGTACCTGCCTCTAATGTATTCTGGTTTCTGAAGATCCGTAACGCGGGCACGGATAAGTACAGGGGATTCCAAGCTTGTAAGTAATAAAAGGTTAGTACTAACGAAGCCCTTGCCACAGGTTATTGTTCTTACTTGGTGGGGTTTCATTCATCACCCAGTACTCCAAGTTAAATCTCTCTAAAAAATACTAATGCTTTAGATATTTCAACTGCCATACTATTTTGGCTGTGAAAATTGTCCTATTCGGCAATTGTTGAGCACATTCTGTCCCTCCATTGTAAAGCAAATTCACCCTCGATTCGGAATATGCGCCCAGTTTTGCAGCCAAACCGTGGTAGCGGGAAGCTTTGAAATCACGTGATGGGGAAAATAATAGGTGTTCTCATCAACAATTACATCTTCTATTCGCATTTAGCGTTTTACAACTTTCCCAACAAGAGTGGGAGTTTATCAGAGATCAATCCTAATAAGTATAGTCGACAGACAGAACTACAGATGCTGCACCAAATTTGTGTTGATCTCGTAAAAGCTTGGTCCTTGGGTTATAGCTCGTTACCAGCCCGGGAATCGACCCCGGGACTGCAGCAATCAATCGAACAGTGTGTGGTTGGCGTACTGCTGTCTCGGTACATCACAATGATGGTTTGCTTACCTGGAACAAAACAAAAAACTGAATCAGTAAGTGACAGGGCGACAAAAAATCAATGGTCAAATACCACACACCATATCAATGAATTTGATAAATGTAGTGGGCTGAGCGGTTTAGAGTATTGTTATGAAAACATGCGGTACGGCGGGAGTCCCGGGGTCGATTCTCGGGCTGGTAATGAGCTTTACCCTAAGGACCAAGCTTTTACGAGATCAACACAAATTTGGTGCAGCATCTGTAGTTCTGTCCGTCGACTATACTTATTAGGATTTATCTCTGATAAACTTCCACGTATTTGTCAGGTTCCTCGATGGTAGTGGCTGCTTGTCTATACTTGATATCATATTGACTTCAAAACGTCAAACCTAGATGGAAGTTTCTAATACCATTAGGAACCAGCTGGCCATTAGATGCTGGTGATGCACATATTGACATGGTGAATACTCGTAGCCCTAGAATTGTATCTTCCAGTATCTGCGCACTACTCTAACCCCTGGCCATGATGAAACCAGGGGTTTTATTCGAGAAAAAACTGGTCGCCATTCCGCATGACCAAGAACATGGAAGTTCACCCCTTGGAGCTATCATAGCTACCATAATGGGTCACAGTGGCATTACTACTGGAAAAACTAAATTTTGTTCATGATCGTATACTTGGTGCTGTATTTGAAAATTCTGAAGAATGTGTGTATTTTTTCAAGTTTTGTTTTTTCAGTGACCAAATAGGACCTACGTAATACGTGGGCTGTCCCCAGTGATCACCCGCCATATGTGATACTTTGCATTTGAATTCGATATTTTTTTGTACTCCCTAGCTCAATTAATCCGGACGTAACTTTTGAACATATGAATGGCCGTCACTCCACAGAATGACTGACACGGTCTTTTGATAAAATGCCAATTTCGCTAGCATACAGGCCGTATGACAGCTGCCGGGAGGTCTCCCCTTTAGAGCCACAACCCTAATTACATTAATTTATGTATGGAAAGAGCGATAAGGCGATTTAATAAGAACCAAACCCCGCCTTTAATTTAATTGGAAACTTCGAGTCGATTTTGAGAAATCTTCCGGAGAGGGTCCCGTCATTAGTTAAATTCGAGTTTTTTCCGGAGGCCTTTGCTCTGTGTAGAACGCAATTTCGGGTCGCATGGAATAAATAATCAGGTGGAAGAGACTATTGGTGGTATTAAGGACATCGGTTTAAACGGCGTCTAAAAGATTGCGCTGAGTCGCGAGCGGTAGCCTCCAATTTGTGAGGGGAACGTATATTCAACTAATGACGGGTGTGAATCCGTGCGTGCTGCTCTTTTTCTTCTGATCGGTTTCCTTTAGGTGAAGCAGGAGGCTGATGGTTGATGCCTGGTTAGCCCACAGGTCTCGAGCCTGGTTAGCCGGCGCCGCATTTAATCATTTCACAGGAGCAACCGATTCGGTGGTTTCAGTTTGGAGCGCTATCTTACTTTAGGGGATGGGAAATGAAACGCGATAGCGCTAGAGCGATGAAGTAGGTAGGTATATGAAATTTAGGAAAAACCAACGCTTCACGGCATCTTTAAGGTGAGAAGTCTTCAATGCTTATTCAGGAGAGGAGGTTGGGACGACTTTAGGAGCTATTGGGTAGAACATTGACGGTTCAAACAAGAAAACCGTATGTTCATTCATTTCGTTTTCCTGATTCTTGTATAGGTTGGATTTCGGTAGGTCACTTCACTTAATGATGATAGTCAAGAGATTTATACCAAAATGCCGTATATCAAAAATGCAATCAAATTTTGAAGCCTATCGCATTTAACCAACCAATATGGTGGAAAAGGCGTATCTAGGCAAGAATGGCTTTTCTTAATTCTATTTGTTTTTTTATTTCTAGTATAATATACATACTATGGCTGATAATATGTATTATATAATATGTAAGCAATAATATTATTATGTAATGGTCCTTAGTAAGCCACTCCACCTTTTTTTTTATAAATTACTTATTTATGTTACAACTGCATTACAACATCACTACCTATATCCACTACACATCACTCCACACTTAGTGAATCATGACGAGGTTTGGTCCTCTTCAGTCTCCGTATGTCTCCGCTGTTGTCTAGTAGGCTCAATACTTCAACGATTAGATGTTTGTGGAGCCGAAGTTCGTGCTCCATCGCAAGTTTTCTTGCAGTTAAACTAACTAACTCTATCTGTAGGTCACGATGAAGATCAGCTGTTCATGTGGACCAAGTTGTCTCGACAACACACCACACGACTTGGTTTTGAAACGTTTGTATAGGTTGTAAATTGCTTTTCTTTGGAAAACCCCTCAGTTGGCACCCCTAAATCCAGATTGGTTTGATTACTTGTTGGTATAAAAGCAACTTATTGTTTGTTGATAGCTCAGAATGTTTCCCCATCAACCAGTAAATTTTTCTGAATCTTAAGTTGAGCTCGACCTTCTTTTTCTTTACGTGGGCTTTCCACCTCAGATTGCAGTCATGAGTCAGTACTCCACCAAATGATGGGGTAAAAAATCATCTAAAATAATCTGCATTCAGATGTTGAACCGTATCTCATTTACCAAAGAAATAATGACGGATTACTTGATTGGGAGTATCCCATATTTCCATATTCTTATGCACAAAGGTAGTCTCCATCTAGAAACAAACTTATCGGTGAGAACGTGCAGTATCTACAACGCGTCAGCAATTCTTGAGCTCATCCCGTTACCGGCGATTCGAGAACCTTTCCAGCGCCCAACGCGGACTGGAGTCCTCGCTCGAAAGGTGGGTTCCGCCGGTAACCTATTACCTACCAAAATAACCTAATGCCACAACCTATTACCAGATGTTCCCTGTTACTTGATAACCTATTACCAAGAAATAACCGTATTAGCGCCATGCTTAGGCCATGAATGTTACGGAGCTGACATGAGCAGCCATAATCCATCGTCTGGAACGTGCAGTATCTACAACGCGTCAGCAATTGAGCTCATCCCGTTCCACACATGATTAATCTAGCTATGCGGAATCAGCGGGACAATACCGTAATGAATTCGTATCCTACGACATAATGCAACTAACACTGCAATTTCCAACTCACGGGTATTCCATACGTCAATAAATTACTACCGTTTAACTTACCTACGTTATCTAAATTCAATTGGAAATTAATCATGTAATCGAGACATAATTGTACCTAATATGTTGTTAAAGTAGTGGAACTTTTGAAACTGCGTAACTCTGGCTTGCGTATCGTTCTGAAGCTATTGACGAGTGCGAGGTGAGCACCGGTCGTTTGCAATTGTTCTCGGAACGAATTAAAAACGATCGAACAGCCGGTAATTTGCTATGAATCCCATTTTCTGGGAAAGTAATTTATCGCGAACAACGCGCTCGCCAAATGGTAGAGAACATGGAGCCTGAATAATTGAATTAGGTCTGGCCAAACATACGTCATTACGCTTCAAGAGGGGAACAAGCAGCTGGCGCTTTGCGTTTTGAATCTTGATTACTGAAGGGCCTTTAGATCTTATGCCGGTAGCCTACCTGGCTGCTTCCCCGGACACGCTACGGAACAGTTACCCGTTTTAGGTTTGGTAAAATAGACACACACAAAAAAATAACAAAATGCACACGCACAGGGTTCGAAAAAAATGGAAACAAGAATGAACTATCGGATGAAAAAGTGGAGGTACAAAAGCAGTAATTGACCGAATAGGTACAAAAGATGGTGGAGAAGGCAGTTTGAACAATCGTGCGGGAGAAACCGTGTGTAAGGACAGTGAAAAGGGAGGTACTCAGTGATGAATGGGCTGGTTGTATGTAAGGATAAATACGCAGAGAAGGTATACGGAGGTATAAATAGGTATCGGTACCTTCTGCCTTTTGCAAAGGGCTCTTTGCGTGCTCACATTGAATACAGTGGCATTATTCGTGACATGGGTGCATCTCGCGATGGAACGGTAGGTTTTGAATGAGACAAGCAAACTTTGTGGTTGGTTGAAAAGGGACAGGACTACTGGGGCATCGATTGCTGCCCCTTCATCAGTCACTGAAGACAGTTTTGGGCGTAGCTGGTCCCCGTCCACGTTATCATCTGCAAACCATTTCTAATGGAAGATTGAGACAAATCGAAAGTTGTCCTTCATTTTTCCTCAAACCCCTCACCCGTCTCTTCGTGTTCCCATCTCAATTTCTGATAAGTTATTACAAATCTGTATTAGGGTCATCCTTATTTTTAGCTTGGTGATTGATTCGTGATGTTTTTCAAGGATGACAATTTTTATGAAAAATTGTACTTTAGGACACAACTCATTCTCACGCAGCGGATGGCTTCTATAAAATGCTAAATTTGAGAGGTTCATCACCTTCTGACTCCCCTATAGGGCCCAGCAACCGTATTCTAGCATTCCTGTACCCTGTTCATGAGCTAAGTGATGAGCTTAAGAGAACCAAATCATTTCTACATTTAAAAATTCGAGGATAGTGAGATAAGATAAGACGAATGGTTTGTTTGCAGAGAAAGGGCGAGGATTGTGGAAGAAATTGTACCATCTATCAATATTTTCCATCTCCAGCTGTAATTTGTATGTGAAGCAACAGGCTGTGTGCTTTTTTCTCCGTCTACACAGTTCTGGCATTTTCGGAAGTCGTTATTGCTTTTATGTCTGAGAATGTACTCGTATAAGTGGGTGGATGTATGTTATTGAAACGCCTACGACATAACGAAAGTAGTAGTAACCACAACCGTTGAATCGGGTAAAATTAGTAAGGTTTTCCATATTTCTCAATGAACCGTATTCAAATCTTATCACGTTCTCTAAATGCGATTTTCTCCAGATAGCTCATTCCTCCTGAACAGTTTTTGTTGTTGTACTTGTGTGTATTTTCGGCTCATACCTCACAACCAAATATGAATCCGTATTAATCGGACCCCTTCAAGTGGTATCACATAAGTGCAAAGTAATATTTTACAGGAAATCTAGTTAGAGACCCCTTTAACTCTTTTGCCTCACTGTAACCTTTCTAGTACATTCAAGAAGCAAAAAACATTCAAAAAGATGAGAACAGAAATGTGTTCAAGGTCCCTATAGAACAAATGTGCAATTTCAATAATACAAAATACATTTTTATAGTAATACAGGTAAAACCTCCCCAAGATGGGTCAAAATGCCTATGCAAGTAGTCAATGGACTTCAATGTGTAGTTGATAAATTATCTCATGACAAAAGCAAAATAACACTTCTTAAAATAATAAAATAAATGTAGGTAATAATTGTTAACAATTCTATATAGTAATTGTTGAAGAAAAACAATGCGGTGACATCATGTAATTATTACATGATGTCACCTCATTGTTTTTCTTCAACTACCCTCCTGAAATATTCATTAATCATTTTATTCATAATTCTAATATCTTCCCTTTTTCCTAAAACCTTTCTCTTGAAGTTCATTGATAAAGAGTACTATTCCCGCAGAGTAATAATGATTTTTTGCGAATGTACATTTATATAGTGGAAGTTCTAAATATTTTCCTTAAATCTCGTGTTTTTTCGTGGTATAGTATTGTTGTTATTTCTTTTAGTATTTGTTTAATATTTCACTTTTTTATGAATAGCTCTATATTTAGAGATTTCAATTTATCCAGCAAAGGTTGCGAGTGCTCTCTTTTAATTTGGTTGAACATTGCTCTCAATATGCTTTTCTGCACAAGCACTTGATTGATAGGAGCTACCCTTCACTGGGAGACAGTAAACTAACAGAGACTGGACGACGGCACAGTAAACCAATCTCAACATTTTTACAATCATCCCCCCCAAAAAAACACTGCGTTAAAATCCTCGCAAATAGATATTTCTACAGCAGGTGGAAAAAGTTATAATATCCACTTTCACTGTAAGCAACCCGTTTCAAAATCTTCCCTTGGTGCCATGGTGAGAAGCTTTTATCACTATACATCTATGTATTAGGAGTGCTTTTGAAGTGGTTAGGACTTCTCTCTAGTTAGGACATTCTGTTCCTAAAATTTTCTTGGGTTGAGATAGTGGGTTAAATCTTTCAAATGGCTCTGGGTCATGCTGTAAGGAAGGTCTGTGCAGAAGTTCAAGTTGATCCTGTTACCCAGTCTGTAGACTCGTTAAAGTGGACAATATTAGCCTAAAATTTCCGTTTTTGTTTTGTTGCTTAAAAGCTTTTGGGGTGAAATGACAAGTTAAAATTTTAAAATGCTCTGTCTGAAGCTGAAACGAAGCTCGTAATGTCCAGTGCACTGGAACTTCTGTCATCTTACATACATACCAAAGGTACCTACTTCCGGTCACTACGTTTCCCAAACGCCAGACTGTGCACACGTCTCTTCTACACCCAGAATAGTAAGCGAATCTAAGGTAGTCGTATATTTGACTTGCCTACCTAATCTGTTTTAATTTCATCTTATATTTACTCCTAAACCCTAAAACCAACCTCTCATGTTTGGCGGGACTATACAATAAAGAATATATTGTTCACAAATTAAGTCTGGTTTGGTCAGCCCCACCATCAGGCAACAGCAACGCTAAGCATAATATGCTCATATTATACAAGTTTTTTTTAAGTTTAAAAAAAATTAATTTAGACATTTTTGGTTTATTATCTTCGATAATGAACCATTGGAATCGCCCAAAGAAAAAAATTTTTTTTATAATTGTGAAATTATTCCAAAAATCGGTAAATAGATGTTTCAGTAGTTCAACCAATAATATACACTTTGTTGTTTTTCGATATGTGATCATTATAAAAATCAGTCTTTTGACCGCACAAATGAAAAACTCCCCTCAAATCAGCACCTACCGAGAGGATTGGCCCCCCTCAAATCGGATAGATGCCGCAAGATAATCCGTAATTTCAACTTCCCGAGAACCACCGTGTAATCGAAGGCTTACAGGATGCAGACTTCACCGATAGGACAGCCGGAGTTCGACGACCTCAGCCGTTAAACTGAATTTGTTCATACCTATTAACAGGGGCGTTGAGCAACAAGACGCATTGAGATGGGCTTCCAGGCCCACCTGGTTTCACCATATAACCTGTCCGAAACGTTACTTTGGGTGGCGAGTCCTTTTTTAATCGAATAGAGGGACCCTGTTTCCGGGAAACGAAAGCTCCGTGTTTAGCAGCAAAGTGGCTGTTTACAGAAAACCGACTCTCGATGAAAAAAATTATATTGATATCAGATAGATAACCCACACTTAAGTACTTGATTCTCGAATTCTCTACGATAAAAGTCTATAATTTTGGAGAGAATGTAAATTGTCAAATAATCAAATTGCGTTTACGCAATCCGATTGAGGAATCTCTCATTCCCTAAGTTGTTCAACGAAAAATCCTGACAGACAAGTGCAGTGGTTGATAACAAACTCCAGATAATGAAGTAATGCCAAATGTTTAGCAACCACCGAAGAATTTACAAAACGTCCCCCTTCTGCCTTTACGATTCCTAAAAATGATTGATTGAACGATCAATTATATTTTGTTTAAAAGTAATCCTATGGGTAAAGGTATCTTCCGATCTGTAGGTTATCGCAATTTGGGCTGTCCGCGGCTTCGATTAGGTGGAGGTTTCTGTGGTTAGGTGGAACTAATTTTCATATTATTTTACTTAACAGCCAATTGAAAACCTCGGGGAATCGTCGAAAATGTGAGAAATATTTCGCGGTCACGGTTTGGCTCTAAGAGAATGATTAGGTGCGGGAAGGTAACTAGCAGGTGTACCTCAATTCCAATTGAATAGCTACTTAGCAAACTGGAAGAATGGCAATTCTGTACAGATTTATGGTCTTGATATTCCACCTCAATGAGGGAAATCTCCAATCAATGATATTTTAGATAAATATAGGGCAGTAGAGATAAAATTGATGTTTTGGGGTGGAAACGATATTCAAATAGAAATGGGCAATTTGATGTCAAGTATTATACCAATACTACTGACAGGAAGTGAGTCATATGTAGTAACTTCATGGTTTTTCAACAACCCTTGGAATTATTTATGTTGTGAGCCTTGAATAATATGAAACATTCTCAAACCTCAAGATTCCCTCATGAGTAAGTAACCAAGTTCGAGTAATTAGAAAATTAAGTAGAGACATTTTTTTAATAAACTAACAAAAATATTGCTTAAATTGATGGAAATAAAATAAAATAAACGAAAAACTAAATGTTGACGGAAAATGCAGAAAATATATTGAAATTTATAAATTGTAGTTTTTTTTAAAGCTTGATGCATATCAGAATGAAAACCGTGTCAATATTCAAGTCAATAGGATCGATTCTGACTCGGGACCTCATCATTGCTTTATCTCTTGCATAATTTTCCACCAAAATAAGGTAGTCTGATCAAATTGTGGAGCCTATTCCTACTTCCAAAATGTTCATAGAGATGTAGAGGTCTCTTAGATACTGAGATTTCGATTTACGTTTCAGCCCCTCACCTGTCCCGGTTAGGTATTCCGTGGAGGGAACTGACTAAGCGGCCAAGTAACTTACGAATGGGCTATTGTCCCCGAGGCAACACAAGGACTGATTGTCAGTAGGTACAGAGGTGAAGAGCGATAACCCTGAGCAGATAAGCTCGTCCAGATAGTTCTTTACACTGCTTGCAGAGGTGCTCATCCTAGGAATTAAACAACAAGTCGTAAAAGATTGGCATCGCTGCCAAATCGACTCTCGTCAGTCAGATACTACACTAGGTACATATTCAATTATATTCAGCAATTCAATAAAGATACTCTACAAGGATACAGTTAGTACGTATTAAGTGAAACTTGAGAAAGAAACAGTTGGTTGTACCTTTTTATCAAGTTATTCATAGAAAGTATTGGGGGCGAAATCTACATGATGTTTGTGGGGGTAGTTTTACTCAGCCGTCTGGTCGGATTTCGTATAAAAAGTTATCTGTACGCATCCAGCGCCTTAACTCTAGTCGTTCCATCTTCTCCGTTTTATTGATTCAAATAATTTCTCCAGCATCTTGAGGAGGGACGAACATCGGGCCTATTTACTCCACGACAAGATTTAAATGTAAATCTCGAAGAATGTAGGACTCGGCAATAGCCATAACGCAAAGCGAACAGGACAATCCAAAAAAGGTCGCCCCAAATTCCGGAGTCTCCTCCAACCGACTGCCGGAAGTCAAAGAAAGTTTTAACGTCTATCTGCCCAACCCTCCTCTCCACAGCCTGCTTGATATTTTACGGAGCGGAATACGTAATTACAACTGGATGGCGGTGACGCGGAGGGGGGCATCTCTTCTCGCATACCGTTATCCTATGGTTATATCGTCGAAAAACCAGTTCGGCGAAACGCTTGGAATCCTACTCTTTTTTTTAAATTCTCTCTCAGAAGTAGTTGCCTTTCTGCCATCAGGTTGGATAGGCGAGAACTGTGAACACGTGCGCCCACGTGTACAGCTCCCCATCTTCCCTTTAGCCCTCCATCACCCGGTTTGAGGGCTGCCCAAGAGAGCTCGTCATTTGCATGTGCTGCAGTATCATTCGCTTCCCCCATAGGTCATGTTCCATCGCTACGCTATGGGCCTCAATATTATCCATAAAAAGATCGTCTCCAGTTAGGGAAGTCCGATCCTTTTATTATTAGATCCGTCCAGCCAAACGGTCGGACCACACAGTCACGAACTAGGAACAGCCCACCCCATACCTTATAACCTATTGAGGTACACCTGGTCATGTAGACCACTAATATAATCTACTTAGAGGCTTCACACCTCATAATGTACATAAAAAGTTGCTCTCTTCTCCTTTTTTCTTTTTTACAAGTTTTTTTCTTTTTTACAAGTTTATGAATTGAATGAGACCATGAGACAATATAATTGTGTAAAAGACAATAGTTAAAAAATTAGATTGCTTCAACAATAATTAGATTCTAATAATTAGATTCTAATAATTATTATTAGAAGAGCAATAGTGGAATAAACTGCTTAAAAATCAAACAGTAACAAAATAATACATTATTCGAACATTTCCGGTAAAAGGGAAAAGGAGTTTCAGTCGAGCGACTTCGGGGACGAGTGGGTTTGCATTGCGCCTATTGGTGTCAATTATTGTGTCCATGATTCTTGCCATGAACTCACTGGAGGGCTGAAGCCCGAAATCATGGTGGCGTTCCTGACGAGAGGAGCCGCCGGGCATTGCCTTGTACAATGTTCCTTTGGATAGTCAAGTTACGTTGTTGTGAGGCAGAGTAAGTTCCCCAATTGGCACAGCGTATGCCCGTATAGGCCTGATCATTATCTTGTAATTCAACATTCGATTTTCGATCGAGAAGTACGGGCTGTGAAGGAGAGGGTCTCAACATCGTTTCATCAAGTCAGTGGTCGACGAAGGTTAGCCGTTGGTCGAGTATGACTCCCACGTACTTGTAAGTGCAGTCTTGGGTTCCACTTCTGAAGCAAATCTAATGGGGGTATAAACGAATTTACGCCTGTACATGTACGTGACGTCGTTAGACATTGAGGCACCTTTAAACCTGTACCAAAAGTTGCGGAATTGAATGCAACATTTTTTAAGCTTATTAAAAAACCTATTCTTTTTAATTTCTCAACTTTGAAGTTCAATAATGGAGCAAATTGACTCGGTGACAGGAGTGGGGATAGTCCCAACACATCCTCAAATTTGGAGCGGCTAAGGGTTTAGACGCTTGGTAGATACAATCCTTCCGTATGCAGAATTGACTATAGACAATTGCTGATAGACTATGGACATGTTGGTACTTTGATACTCTGAGGACATGATTGATTTGATAGACGGAGGACATGTTTGGTACTTTGATAGTCTGAGGAGATGTTTGATATTTTGATAGTGTGAGGACATGTTTGATACTTTGAGAGTCTGGGGACATGTTTGGTACTGTGATAGTCTGAGAACATGTTTGTTACTTTGATAGTCTGAGGACATGTTTGATAGTCTTAGGAAATGTTTGATACTTTGATACTCTGAGGACATGTTTGGTACTTTGATAGTCTGAGGACTTGTTTGATAGTCTTAGGAAATGTTTGATACTTTGATACTCTGAGGACATGTTTGATTTGATAGACGGAGGACATGTTTGGTACTTTGATAGTCTGAGGACATGTTTGATACTTGGAGAGTCTGAGGACATGTTTGATACTTCGATAGTCTTAGGAAATGTTTGATACTTTGATAGTTTGAGGACATGTTTCATACTTGGATAGTCTAAGGACATGTTTGGTACTTTGATAATCTGAGGAGATGCTTGATATTTTGATAGTGTGAGGACATGTTTGATACGTTGAGAGTCTGGGGACATCTTTGGTACTTTGATAGTCTGAGGACATGTTTGATACTTTGATAGTATGAGGACATGTTTGATACTTCGATAGTATGAGGACATGTTTGATACGTAGATAGTCAGATACAAAGAGTTAGCGGTTCCGTTCAATGGCAGGACGTTGAAATGGAGAGCCCTTGGAAAGTCGTGAGCTACTGCCAAAGCTTTGCGTTGGATCACCCGGTGATCGTTCGTCTCGTCAGCAGTCGTGTTATTGAAAAAGGAGCACGTTCTGCAGCGTCATCTTTGGGGACTGGTGGCGCCTTGGCAACCGGACAACAATCCCATTTATGCGTAGGTGCACACCCCCACCATCGCCCTCGACCGCTTCACGCACCCAAATACCTCGTGGAAAAGACTTTAAAAACAACTCGCGACTGAATATTCTAAAATAAACACCTTGGATATCATAACCTTGGCTCCAACCGCTTATTGCCTCTGCAACTGTGCGTCATCAACTACGCGTAACCAAAGGATTAATCTATCGATTCACCTTTAAACTCGCATAGTCCACCAAGTAGAAAATTAACATATAATATATTATATTTGCTGTAACGATAATTTGACAATCGAGTAGAAAGGAACGGCAGAGGAAGTTGTGGGGTCACTATCAGCACTACAGAGCTCAAAGTGCTCAGTTTGGGAAAAATTAGGCCAGTCGAAAATCACAGGTTTTTAGGGCTGCGCTATGAAGTTATAGTGTAAATAGATTTTTTTGGAAATATTTTACTATGGAATGTATATGTATAAACTTAATTTTGTAATTGTATCATATTTAAGATTTTTCAAAAGTTAATCACCCAAAAGCAATAGAATTGTCTATTTTACACCAACACGTCCCTAGTGATTCAAGATGTTATCATTGTCTTTTGAATACAAATGTTTCTACTTACTTTTTCACCTTCACACAAATGATAATTTCCTGCGAAATGTTAATGGGCAGAAACCAAAATAGTAGCACAGTCATAATATAAAGTGAAATATAACCTTCTGTAATAATTGTGCTTATCAACTTTGTGCCAATGAATGAGGCGGTCTAACGGTAATTATCTCTTTACCGCATGTTGAGCAAATTTCTGTAAACCCAAGATAAATACATTCAACTAATTTTATGGCAAGAACGCTGTTTGGATTAAAATATATTATAGCAATTGTCTAAATCCATCAGTAAATTTCCGAGTAGCCTGAAAATGCACAAAAACATTTTAAAGGATACCATTTCCATTACGAATTGCATACTTTTTCACGGTGTGTAGGTCACCAATATGAGTGCCCCAGAGTATTTATCTCATTTTAGACAAAAATCGACTCATCTAGTTTTTCCCAAATGGTTCAGAATTACTTTCAATAAAACGATTATTATTATGTCTAATAATAGTGGCGAGATTTTTCAAGAGGCAACAAGCTTTACAATGTGTCTAAACGTTTCAGAATCTGAATAGGTAGGTATGGGTTTGAATACATAATTTTTGGACGAAATACTCATGTTAATTGAATGGTTGCTTGAGCTTGGACGCTTTCCGGGATTTGTAGTGTTTTGGATTTTTTTTATTTTTTGTTTTTTGCAAATATGTGAACACCTATCAACGGTTGAAACGGAAAAGTGGTACTACTGTTGATAAAATAGTAAGGCACAGAAGTTTCATAAAATTTTAATTAACAAAAAATAATAGTTTCGCAAAAAACCATCACAATAATTATTATAATCCTGTGGGAGGCGGCGGATCCAAAGGGCACGGGCCCCCTTTGTGGGTAAAAAAGTTTTTTTGTTTTTAACGATGAGTGATTTTAACCTGAATTTTATAGTAGAGATTCTAATAGAACATACACTTTGTATAATTAAAGCATTGTTTTACTCTTAATATTTTAGCTATATTCTAATGTTTTTTGGACTAATACAGGCTTCAAAAAGCCGCCTTTGCTCTTAAGAATCTGCTTAAGACTTTTCTACGGGTTGTTAATGATTTCGTAATTTGAAGACGAAAGGAGTTACACTTAGATAGATGCAGGTAGGTTATATGTGAAAACCATAACAAATTCAGGTTGATTCCCAGGAGAAAAAAAACTTTTACCAATGTTAATAAATAGAAAACTGCGTGATCAGGATTGATGTACCGATAGACAAAGTTACGGTACATATTAATATAGATAAACTGTGACGGGAACCCCTCAACTGGTTTTGAATCCCTGTATTTGAAGATGGATGTGGCACTGAATGATCCGTCTAACAGGCCCTGTCTAATTATAAAATAATTAGCGGTTTTTCTGTTTGTTCCGAAGAATTTTCGAGTACATTACGTAGTCTCACCGCGTAATTTGTTCATTAGCGAGAGGGAATTCCTTATCACTGTCATTAGTATAATTTTTTTCTTCCGAAAAAACAGAGGCGACCCGAATTTTCAAGTTAAGACGTTTTATTCCGAGAGAAAAAGGCGGCGGAGAGGAGGGCACTGGAGCTCCCTACCCCAAAAATGGTATCTTGTTCTCGAAGGCAGGATTTGAAAAGAGGAACTCGTTAGCTGGTGTTTGCTGGTTGTGAAGCAGTTTCCGAAACCCGTTCGGAACGGTAAACACGTCGGGCGCGACCATTAAAACCAAGTAGATGCCTATGAGTAAATCCAGTTGGCTCAATGTTCCACAGCGCAGATTCGCCGTTGACGATGAAACTCGATGTATTTCTCAGCCGAACCCTTGCGTCTTGAATAAATGAATGCAAAAGGATCACGATTTCGAGGGATTTTTTTATTCAAGTGGAAAATGCCACACAATTGGGAGGCATGTCCGATCTGGTGAATCCCAGCAAACGAGAACGTGTTATTTGCTCAAATAAATGAAAGGTACCCACTTGATAACAAGCAGGATTGATCGAAATAATTGAAATACCATATTTAGCCAAACCCGCTTGGAATTCGGTCTCATCCAATTAAATCAAAATGTGCACGACTCGCGCGTCGCGTCAGATCCTTTGTGTATCTGGAAATAATGCTCATCACTCGCATGCTCATGTTCAATCCTGGTGATTCAAGAGCTGCCCCTTAGATAATTCTATATGAATTTCATCGAAGTCGCAATGGAACTCACATCAGGGAATGTGCAAAAGTGAACCTGTTGTCAAACGGGGTTTGTATTTACAGGCATTACACGAGCTTCTGCGCTTGTACACACGAAAAACACTTCGTATAAACCAAAAACAGACACATCCATCTCAATCAAGAATTAATCTTCAGTGATTATGCACTTAGTCCTAACATGGCTCCCTTGATATTCATTGCTATCGTGCTATTGATACGAGGAGGATACGTGCCAAACCTTAGGAGACGATTTGTCCAGTTTCTAATGATATTTCAGCTTCAAGTCTTCCCATTTACGACAAGTATCGCCCATTTACGACAAAAACAACTAAAATAAACCAATGTGCAATTAGTACTAATGAAAACTCACCTGGAAAATACCCAAGAAGGATAAATAATACATGTTATTATCCTCCCGATCATTGGAGAATCGCTTGGAATCAGTTGAAACTGTTGTTGCATTCAGGACGTAATATGTGCGCTCAATACGAGTAATATCAATAAAATATCACCATGTCGAATATTGGTTTTCCGCCGTCACCACTAATAATTAGTAATTGACATACATACGAGTTGCTCCCAGTCAGGTTCGCATACATTGACCGGTACTCCGGGGGGATGAGTTCCATTAAGCTCTGGATATCGGCCAGTTTAGGAGTCGAAATAGGTTTTCCATTCGGCCAAAGTTCATTGAGATTGACGCGGAATGTGGGCGTGGGTGCAGATGGAGGATAACCAGTTGACCAGAAAAGGGGAAAACAGCTAGGAGAGCATCTGTAAACATCATCTGAGTTATGCACAAACCGACCAAACGCCTGGAGTGGCGGCACTTGGCCGGTTTGTGCAAAATACTGAAGCCCGGAATACTAGGAGCATGGCCTGGGGAATCTTGGTCGGTTTGTGCATATTGCAGACCATCGGAAAAACGTTTTGCACAAACCGTCTATTCACTCTAGTTAGTCTCAGTAGCAATAGAGGGCGTTATGAGTAAAAAATTCTGTAAGTACTCGTCCAGACGAATCAATTGATACCAAAAACTCAATTTTTTCGATTTTGGCGCTTGGTCGGTTTGTGCATAACACCGTCCAATTCTCGTTTGGCTTGGAAGGGAGTTTTAAATTATGACCTAAACGCGAGAATATTACAATCACGGAGGTCCCTACATGATCTGGATTGCAACACGATGATAAGGAATCCCTTTATGCCTTCAGATGTCGAAAGCAAACTACTTCTTTTCAGCTGATGACTCAATATGGAACAACTTCTAAATTAGCATCGTGCATTTCAGAATACTTATGATATTTGTAACAAAGAACCCTTGCATATTTCGCTGAAGAGTTTTTCATAGAGTCCACTCAAGACGTGACCACATCCACGCTATATTGCATAATATGCAATAATATATGCATAATATATTATACAGGGTGGTTCTTAATGAATGGATCACCCTTCCCATTTTCGTCACAAAAGGGTACAATTTTTTTCAAACAGCACCCCTCATAATGTTTGACAAGGAATGCAAATATTACATTTTCGCGCGCCGCGGACTAACTTTGTTTTTTCAAATGGGAACCCCCAATTTTTATTGCAGATTCGGATTCTACGCAAAATTTCATGAAAATTTGACATCTCAGTCGATTTTTTTACGGCACACAATCCTAACAGCAAGCGCTGAAAATCGCTCAACCGTGAAATCGCGCAAAAATCTGATTTTTGGGAACATAGAGTGTGAGGCATGAAATTTCATTATTTTTCGACGCTGAATCACGTGGTGATATCAGTTTTTTATGTGACTTGATTAAACCGAGATTACTACGTCAAACATGGTCGTTTTTTTAAAGAAAAAATACCTTATTCTGGCTCTTGATCGCTATTATTTACAAAGATTATGGAGGGTACCGTTTGGACGAAACATTTCACCTTTTTCGTGGCAAAAATTGGAAGGGTGATCCATTCCTTAACAACCACCCTGTATGTTCATGTGTCAAAGGTAAGATGAAGAGGCCAATGTTTCCAATAGAAACTTTTCTAGAAACTTATAGAAAGTTTTCATAGAAACTTTCATGAATCACACGTAATGGTCAACACCCTGACTGGATCACACTGGTTGATCCAAAATCCAAAATTTTGCATAATTTGATTGGTAGGGATCCAGTTCCATTGCCCATTTTTTGGTTGGAAATTCCCACAACGAGAGCTAACTTTAATGTATCTCTGAAACCTCTGCTTGTTACTGGCTGACTACCAAATCTATTTAATTCATCATGTACTTTGATGTTACGTACTAAGTACAAGTTATACTCGAAGTTATCGTACTACAAGTTATCGAAATACTTTCCTCTATGTTGTCAATAACCCACCAAAAATAAATAGAAGCAGGTACTTAATTCCGACTTTAACGACAGAGTTGTCCTTCAATGTTGTTCGATAATGTTCTTGTAGTAAATCAACTTCTGGTTTACATTATTTTCTCCATATCGTGCTCCTATATATTTATGGGTATACATACTTCTAGTAGAACTACTTTACTGATTTAGACGCAATAAGTCATACTCTGTAGTAGTACAGGGTTGTAATTGTTGTTCTCAGACAGGATTTGTTATATCGCTCTTGGATTTACCTTATAAAACTGGTTTCGTAAGTGCGTTCGCTTATAACTGCATCTCAGTCGGTGGACAGGTGCGCATTATTGCTGAGTGCACTCAGGCTGATGGGAATCGGTACACATCATGTCATGACAAGACGCTCAAGGAATCTATCAATAATTCAACGTTCCGAGATCGACGGTGGTCTTAAATGGTCATTAGAGAAAATTTCTCGAGCGACGAACGAATCTCTCTGAAAACTCCTTGATCCACTATACCACTTTGCTTTTCAAATAACTTACTCGATTGTGTGAGAATATTGTAAAATTAGCCAGACATCAATGGTTTCAGTTTTCGGCTATCTTGTTAAATTTGAATTTTGCTGGAAAACGGCGTGCGCTCGGTTGAGTCGATAACTTAGCCATCCGTCTCCAGAACTTTGTGTTCGAATTCCAAAAAGTACGCATATTGAGCACAACAACTCGGATTTCAATAGAGGAAACTGTTTTCTTTCCTAATTCTGCCGTCGTTGTTGGCCACGGGGTTTTGTATGGTGGAAATTAAAAGTGGCGTAAAAAATCACAAGCGTTGGAATGTACTGTGGCGTTTCTTTGTTTATCGAAACGCGAACAAGCACAAACAGAAACTTCTTTTAGTTACATAATGTTCATCTCAACTCACTACCACTGCTCACATCTCTTGTATAACCTCGTCATTTATGGTCTACTGAACTCTTCCAAACAGCTCAAATGTTATATTCAGAATTAATGAGTGTTCAGGCTAAAGGAGTACCAACTAACAACGGGTTCAATGAATAGAATATTTCAACCACCTTGAGGTATCACTTGACATCACATACGTTTAGGAGAATGAGACGGGAACATATAACCACAGAGCGGAATTTCAGACTAATTCGTTCAAGAGTAAAACGCTCGCCAGTGTTTCCTTTAATGTGTTTTCGTGTGTATAATTGTTTACGATTTGTGTTTCATTTTCCTAGCTCAAAATGCCTTTGATGTCTACGGCGGTATATTTGTGCTCAAGTACGGTTTACTTAGCAGAAACCCATAGCTCCCTTCTACCTCTCTGGATTGGATTTACAAGTTCACGGGGTCGGAAAAGGGTTGAAACGTTTTAGAAACAAAGGCTGCGCCCCTCTCACCGCCGCTTCTGCCAGAACCCTTCAGAGGCATCATTCAGTGACCAAACCACTGTGAGTAAATAGTGGAGAACAGCAAATGAAATAATCCTCGAGAGAAGGCGACACTCGTCCAACAAAAGATAAACCGATGCCAATCGGACTGTGAATCGAAGGATTATTGTGTGAAAACCGCACCCCGCCTCACCAATACCTTCCCTATGGATGGGTCCAGATATTTTTGGGCAACCCCCGCAACCCTCCCGTCCTCGTCGCCATTTCGGAGCCCTTCTAACCTCTTGCGGGATACTTCTGTCTCTCTATTCTTCCGCTAGAGTTCACTCGGGAATGAAAAACAAGGAGGAAAAGGGACGAGGAACCAAATCAGGCGAGAACGACCCTAGCGGCGGCGGTGATGGTGGGGGCAGAGGGAAACATTTCCAAGCGTAAATGCTTCCGAAAATCCTTGTCTCGGAGTGGTCACAGAGAAATGGCCAAACAAACATTTTCCTCCCCAACAATTCTACATATTTAATCTCGCACGCTCTCCGGGGCCCGCCAGGTGGAAAGCTGGTATTTTCCCGAGGGCTGGGAGCGGGGCTCTTGTGATGTGAAAAGGGAGAAACCAACGGGGTAAGCGGTATCTCTGGGTAAATGGATAAAATGAGAGCATTAGAGAATGATTTTCCTCTTGTATTTTTGTTCACCTGAGCGAGATCCTCGACAGGGACGATACGGAGAAGAACTTTACGGTTTTCAGTTTTCCCTCCTCCAAACACGAACATATTTTAGCGATTGTTCTCATAAAAGACATTCATTACAATAGCTCAATTGTGGTTGCTGAAGAATAAATATCACAGGTAACTAGTTCTCGCTATAATAGGGAATGACAGTGATTTTTTTTTTCCTGAGAATTTTTAAGGGAGTACTTATTTTTCTGGAGGGGTTTGAAGTCGTATTGAGCGGGAAGAGGGAAGCAATGTTCGTCATCTACCTCCCAAGCCAATCAGAGAGCAGTACTTCGACTGGCTCCGTAAACCGCTCTCTGATTGGCCTTCAAAAGCGGTGCCACCCCTGCCCGCCCCTATCAGCGGCTGCGCCAACTACAGCCCTGTCCGACCACGTTGAGCGGGGAAACTTCAAATCCGCCATTCTTCAATTCGATCTGGTAGTTACACAAAAATTTTCTCGTTTGAAATTACTCGTTTTACATGGATTGCGAGTCACCAATTTTCGATTTTTGACCACCCTCCACAGAAATCAGTCGTCACTGGCTAGTAGTGTGCTTTTGATGAAATAATTTCCGATGTGTCCTGGAAATTACTAGGGATATCAAAGTATAACAAACCAAGTCATAAATCCCGTACCAACAAACAAGACGAAGGTACCCTTCACCAGCACCCGTTCACCTCCCTGCTCGTGCATGCCATTCACTCTCTTTCACTTTCTCCACAAATACTGAAACGGTGCACTTTTGTCTACACCAACTGTTTATCATTTTCTGTATAGACCAATCACTGACCTTATGGGCCAATTTAAAAGTGAGGAACTCGTATTTATACAAAAATACCTCTTGGTTCAGTAAAAAAAAACATAGTTTGGAATTGTTGTTAGAGCTCAGATAAATAGCAATGTGTATGTTTGTAAAGCATGGTTGGAACCATACGACGCTTATTTGAGTAAATTGGTTCCTTAACGATTTCATCTAATAGTGGACGTCATTATTTTGTTATTGAGTCCAAACAAGGGAGCAGGAGCTTCCCTACAACTTGACTATGAGTTATTTGATCCAACTAACAAACAATCTCTCTCTCTCTCTTTTCCATCGTCCACTTTTTAGGTTGACTATCACTCGACAGACCATTTCCCAAAACACCTTTACGAGGAATCAATCTAACGAAAACAATACCGAGTATAAATTCTATCGCTTTTCACCCCATTTCCAAATTACTCCCTATTGGATGAGGTAGCTTTTAACCCTTCTCAGTCCACGAGCAGCAAAATTGAACATATTTCAAAAATCACCGTCATTATGTCACACTTATGATTGCCGGTACGATCAGGATCTCCGCTCTGACGTCGTGACGTCACCCTAAATAAACAGACATAGCTGTCGTCCATTTGGCGATTTCCTTGAAATCATCCCCGCCCTTCATGGAATCAATGAACCGGCTCCCAACAACCCAAATACTATTTTCTACGTTAGTACCTTCAATCACTTCATGAAGTTTTCTGGATGCCCCTTCTACTCCCTCCAGAATATTAGCAAGGCTTGTAGATGGGGGGAGCAAACAACTGAGCAAACAAGCTGAGAGAAGAACATTTACCAAGTAGATGGGCCGTAGGAATGTAGATCAAATTATAATATTTGACGCAAAAAAAAACCTTCAAAAAGTGGTTCACAGTTATCCCGATTTGTGGTATTGATTCAAATGTGCTGCGGTGAGACCCTGCTTGACAACTTGAGCTCGGGCCTCGGGGGTTGGGACCGGTAGGGAAAGGTCAGTAGCTCTCCGAATGCAAAATGTACTCTACCAGGGTCCTTCAGAGATTTTCACCAGTACTACGGCAAGGCACCCGGGGGTCCGGCGGAAGTCTGAACGGAGAACATGTGGGAAGATATATTCGGCAACTTTTATTTTTTTGTTCCCTCCGGAGATACGACCCCTGAGCCCCAAACCTGAGCCAGTTGAGGGCCTTTTACGAGCACTTTAATGAGGAGAATGAGCTTGGTCTTTTTATGCCTTCCCAGAATCGACTCTGTATTTTTCAATTGCTAGTCCTCCCAACGTCCCCTCCGTTCCCGTCTGTTACCCAACTGAGTTTGAGTCGTAGAGGAAATCATATATTTCACATTCACCTCTATCGCAGCTGGACACTTTTAACGTTTTTTCGACATCTTCCATCTTTATTTTACTCATCTTATTTTCATATCGGCCTTCCCTGATCTTAACAAAATCAGAGTGAAAAACTACCATTGTGACTAACTAGGAAACAAGTTCTGAATAACCTCAACAGGAATTTGCTCCCGCCGAAGGTATCGATAGCCCAGTCAATAAAATCATCAAACATTGCACAATGTATCTACGATTTTATTATATGTTGTTAGGACCCATACGGGTAGTATGTAGTAAATTTACAACCCTGAAAACCGTGTGCTAACTTCGTGGTGCTCGGAAAACAGCGAAATGTATGCACTTGTTTCAGTTTTTGGCCAAAAAAGCAGTTGCGCAGCCTCGTGGTGAAAAAAAAGTTATTCAATTGTTTTATAAAGTACCTACCTGTATAAAATTTCCGACAATTTTAGTGGTAGTAGAACCCGAGATATAGCTCTGCAATGAAGTGGCGAAGTTATATTAAATATTCCCACTAAATTTTAGTGGGGAAGGTGCATATAGTCAACCTTAAATAGTGTATTTCTTTTGGTTCTGCCATAGAAGTTGGTTTTACTTTAACGATATCTGACTTATTAGTCCACCACAATAAAATATATTGTGAATCATGACCTTCGACCTACTTCTCTAACCTGACTGCATCCTATATCCAGGGTATCTGTGTCATTGGGGGCCTAAAAGGAGGGTCGTACTTGGTTCCATGACCGAGATCATCTCGGCCGGAGTATGGGGGTGGTTATATCAACAACATACATCCTTTATGTTTTAAAATTCATGTAATTCCACTTAACATTGCATATACAATTTTTACAGCTCATTTCACGTCCAAATATCTGAAGGCCGACAGAAATGACCACTCATTAAATTATGGTATACCTATGTGTAAATGTAGGTTTATGCAAAAACATTATATCCAACAAAACGCTAAGCGTGTCCCAAACTGTAGGAAACCACACCAGTAACTGAACAATCTATCAAAATCAAATACAACTATTATTCAAAGATTCAAAGGAGACATAACCCCAATTTATTCAAAATGACTACATGAATGGCATCGACCATTTGTTCGATTTTTGGAGAAATACGTGAGTATTCGTCAACAAAAAAAAACATGATTTTTTGCCAATTTCAGACATAATATGTCTGAACCTATGTACAAAACCTATGTACATATTATGTACATAGGTTTTGAGGTGTTCTGGTGTAAGATTTTCCAATATATTCCGAGGAATATAAATACTGAAGGGCGTACTTTGCAGATACCTACACGTGAGGAACTATAGATTGGATTTCATAATTCTAGTAACCTAATCATTTTGTTGTGTAGTTTTTTCCAGAGATTGGCTTCTCGAATTGGCTAATCACGGGATATTTACGTGTATGTGATAGCAACAGCAGTTTATATTTTTTCCACTACTTAATAAGTATAGAGAGTATAGTAAGTATAATAATATTATAGAGAAAAAGAAGAACGTCAAGAGGTGAGAGCGATTAATATATTAGTTTTGAATCCATGTATTCAGGAGAAAAGAGTTTAAGCAATGCAAAGATCTACAATACCTACTAAAAAGTGAAACCTGATGATTGATTCAGTTGCATCTCATCGAGAAATCAAAAGTTCGTGGATATTTACTGAGATAGAGCCGCGGCTGTTTATCTTTGTGACGACCTCCTCGTTCGTGAGGCTCAGGACGTAACTGTCCGCCGGCTACTGTTGGAGTGTTTTCCTTATCTCACGTGACTCGCACCCTAAGTAACTCCTTTACCGTCTGCAGAGCCACAATCTGAAGAAGAAATCTACGAGATAACAACGGAACATTGAGGGCCGTCAGAGCCGCGTTACAGTTGAAATGCGCGCACTTCCGAGATACGACTGATAAACGGCCGTTGAGACTTGACACCTCGGATGGTGCATTAACTAGACGAGTCGAGTCGTGTCTTGTCTGTAAATGACCAATTTCAAGATACTGAACAACACGATAGTGTTTGTTTCAGGAAACCATTTTAACACAGCTCCCGCTTGGCAGTAGGACCGTGGGGAAGAGGGGCGAGCACTACAGGTATTACGTACAATACAAGCGATGAAATTATTATAAGAGAAATTATTATTATTATTATTATTCCATGAAATTATTATACACGATAGAACAAAAGGTAGCTGATATACATACGATACTACTAAAACTAACAGATTGTAACTTGTAATTAGTATCTAACAAAATAATAATTGAATTCAGGAGGATTAAATCATATTTTGCAGGTAGGATTTTGATTCTCAAAACTTACGCCAAGTACAAAAAAAGGCGGGCCTCGCCAAGGCTACTCCCCCCCCCCCCCCTCACCGATCATCCTTCATCGTTCGTTTTGAGCCTTACGGCTAAATTTCGATAAGCAAGAAACATGCTAATCCTGGGCCTATTCTGCTTAAAGTGTAAGCCCTAAGGAGGCTACATACCAAACTACAGCTTCATAGAGCGAATATGATAGAAATTAGCAGTAAGAGCTACTCAGCCTATTCTGCTTGAAGTGTAATTCCTAAGGAGGCTACATACCAAACTACAGCTTCATAGAGCGAATATGATAGAAATTAGCAGTAAGAGCTACTCAGCCTATTCTGCTTGAAGTGTAATTCCTAAGGAGGCTACATACCAAATTACATCTTCATAATGCGAATCACATAGAGCTTTAGCTTTAGAGAATTAGCTTTAGGAGCCACTCAGCTGATCCCGGTTCTATACTTCTTAAAGTGTAAGTCCTAAGGAAGCTACATACCAAACTACACCTTCATAGAGCGAATATAATAGAAATTAGCAGTTAGAGCCACTCAGCTGATTCGGGGCCTATTCTGCTTGAAGTGTAATTCCTAATGAGGATACATAGGTACCAAATTACATCTTCACAGAGTGAATAGCATAGAAACTAGCTAAAGGTGCCACTCAGCTGATGCCCAATTCCAAGTCTCTACCACCACGGGACTTGCGCCAAAACGTCACATTTTTTGTATCACGCAAACAGCGTAACGATTGGGCGCTTTCAGCCAGTTAGGTGAAGACTAAAACATGCTCCATGTTAAAAGTTGTTAACTTTACTATTGTTCAATGGAAGATGATACCAGGTATCCCGGTATATTAGGGCCTAAGATCGGGTTTCAAATTCGGATTCTGCACCTCGAAAATCATATAAAGAATGGTTGAAAGTGAAAAATGTATTAGGATTTTTTGAAGTGCTATTTTTAAAACGTTTATTAGTTAGCAAATAGGTAGGTGTACAAGTTACATCTCATAAACTTGACCTGATAGCCGAATACTGGTTTCAGATTTGAATTCAGCACACTGAAAAAACCCAATGCCACCCCTCATTTCCTCTGCACCAAACAACACTTCTTTTTTGTTGGCCAGTGAAATAAACCGATGTGGAGAAATTTGCAGGGTTACATTTCCTTCGCGATTCAATAAGTAGGATGCATACAGCAGAATCTCTGCGAAGTGGGCGGGCAGTGATGCTATACGGATATTTCTTATTCATTCTATGATAAGGTCGTTCGTTCGTTCGTTCTTTCATCATAGAATACGCGGACAACGATTTGTCCGATCGCGCTGATATCCAGGATGAGCGAATGAGCTGCAAAGGCGCGGCGGCCGATATCCTGATACCCAGAGCTGTGCCCAGAGGGAGGCCTTCCTATTATTAACTAGATATCGTGAATACGGACTTACTGGGCAAGAGTTGTAGGGCACGCGTGTTTTGACGAAGGGTTCCTTGAACCAAGGGAAACTATTTCTGTGTACAGGGCGGGATGGACGAGAGGGAGAGGGTTGATACCAGGGGCGTAAGGGATGGGCGAGGAAGCGGGGAGGATGAGGCCACTCTGCCAAGTGAACTCGTAGCCATATAATCCCCTTGAGCGTATAAACCACTCGTGGCCAGCGGCAGTACGCACTCCTCATGTCTGTCTCGGTGTATTTATGGAACGGGTGGTGGAGGGAGCGAAGATTTCGTGTTGATGGGAGAAGAAAGGCAGGAGGGAAGGGACACACGTGTGCCCACACGTATTACGCCAGGGGTATTCCACTTACCATCTCCGGACCCTTGGACACCATTCTTAGCCTAATTCGGTCTTCAATCGAAATCTGATCCTTTTCCATAGCAGCAGGTTTGGATAGGTACATTTGTTTTGATATCGCAGAGGTGAGGTTGTAGAAATTAACAAATCCTTATACCTCAGGAAACCAGTTTTAATTCTGGTTCTGCATAAATCGGTATTTAAATAAATTGAAAAACTAAGGAGCTCCTTCTAATACTTATTGTACACAAAGTCAAAATCGGTATTAGTAGTTTACTCTTAAAGATAGGTACCAAAGTTGAGTTTGGTGGTTCAAAAAAGAAAATGGAAAAGTCTGACCGTATTGTCACACACAATATACTCCTCAGATTCCTTGTGAGGTCGTAACACCAGGAAAGAGCGTCACTGGCGAGGGCAGACGAAAAGAAGACAAAGAATGCTATTGGTGTTGCGAGTTCCATGGTATTGTTAGTTGATGCGGTATTGCCTGGGCCACCTGGAAAATTTCATAAGTAGGTGGTACTCACGGGTAACGTCAGTCGATTAGTGAAAATGTAGAGAAACTGGGATGCTGATGACCCAAATCGGAGCGAAAATCCTGTAGAGGATCGCCGTGTTGCCGACGTGGCTGGAGTGAAAAGATGAGGACGAAACATGCGGTCGGTGTCGTCACGATGGATTAGAATCATGAAGCTTCCTGATCTGGTGGCCACTTATCAACTTATATCTACGAGCTGGCGTTAACAACATTGACAAATGTTATGTGACCTGTCAAACTGCAACACCAAGACTATGTACGTAAACCGTTGTCAGGAAGTCAGGTTAATAATGTTTATTAGAAAAAAATCCTCATCACTAATACACCTAACATCAAGCTGAAGGTGGGAGGGATTGTAAATAGCAAAGCAATATAGAGAAAAAAATTAAATCGATGAAATTCGAAACTTCTGATAAATCGACTAGATATCGGTTAGTCCCCGTTCCTAACACTAAAAGTCTACATGACTCTAGAGCAAAATTTAATAGGACGGAAGGAGAGAAGTTTATTTACTAAAGTCCATCAGTAGAAGAACCTCGTTTTTTCCCAAAATAATGAGGTCGGAAGAGGACAACACAAAGCTGAAAGTTGCAAAAACCCCACACAAATGCGTTTCAGCTCATCCTGAAGAAAATAGAGTCTACGACTGTGAAAGGTGCTATTCATCGTCTCGAGGATTGGTATGCCTTGAATTCCTACTTCTGAAGTCCCTCTAAATGCTCCATCGTCACCTTCCACAGGTTTACTCTGCCAGTCCTTCATTAACATAGAAGATAGATAGATAGATAGAAAGTCTTTATTGCCTTTCGGATAACATCCATAGCAAAAAATACAAATTATACTATAATTGTTACAAATCAGTCCTTCATTAACATGCTGTCAGCGGCTGTTTTTTGGAGACAGGAGAAAACTGTGGTAAACCTCGTGGTCCTCTGCGATAAGAAGTTTTCTTTCTCCAGACACATTGAAAGCGGAGAGCTTTGAAAGCGTTGGGTTCTGTTAAAAGCAACACCAGGAGCTCCATGTCCAGACCCTCGTAATTTTTCAAGATTCCGGTCCTTCCGTGGCTTTGATATGTCTAACCAGTATGGTCACCTTATTACGCCTTGTTGTACAGATATTGAGAGTGCAGAACAAGTTTCCTCGTTAGGTCGACTTCAAGCTCGGGGTCCCCTCGGTTGAAGTTGATTACGTCTACCAGCTGAAGGTTTGTCAATTGCAGCCTCTTGAGAAACGGCGGTGCATCGCCAAATCTTACTTTTCTCCACCAACTCTTCAACAAACTCTTCTGCTCTACCAGGGTAAACATTTTGACCCCCACAACCTCGTAGCGCTCCGCTCTTCTCTTTCAAGTGCCATTTCAACGCCTATCCCAGTCCTCCAACCTGCTTCTCAATCTACAACCAGACTACGGCTTCTTCAATCTTGGCCTCTTCATCAAGTTTGTGATTGATTTCACAAAAGTATTGTGATTTCTTTCAATTTTGTTTCCCCCAATGGTGTTAACAATAAACAACTTAGTACACGTGTGTTAGGTGTGCATTTCCATATTCATATTCACATTAATGAATCTCAATAGGATACACGCACATGACTACATATCGATACCTTAATAATTAAATCATTTGAATTAAATTATTTCAAATTATTTCAAATAATTTTTTTATTTCAAATAAATATTTAATGTTACAATTTCGACGGATATTGAAGAACTGAATACCGATCAGGATTTCAATGTCCAAGAGTGTTGCGGCGAAAATTGCCTATAAACAAGAATTGGTCAAATCGTATTCAAGTTTCTGGCATCTTTCGTAGAAATTGATGCTCACTTTTTGTGCCTTCGTCTCGATGAGATCCATGTGAACTGTCCTGACTGTGGCGGTACGTATTATTTAATACTCGTACTAATACAATGATGAAATAATTGGTAAATCACTGGTGAATTGAGCAGTGGAATTCATTCAATTACCTCTGCTGAAAAAGCATGTGATGACTGACTCCAGTTTGCTCGGTGAGGCGAGAATGGATCGAAAAATGGGGAAAACGGGTGCGAAAGTGAACAAGTTGAGTGCGGTTGAGTGTTTTCAGTGGAACGATAAGAGCGGAGTTGGAGGTGACATTCAGGTAATGTTGACTACCTGGATGGGTTCCCCTCGTTACTTTTAGTGGGATGACTTTGAAAGGAAGGGCATTCCGCATCGTCACGCTTTGACTTGTGAGGCTGCGAGAACGGGGACGAGTGATGTGCACAATCCCCTTGCATTATGCATTAGTGGAGTTTGAGGACCTTCCAGGAATGTAACATATCATATATGATTTTCGATATATCGAAAAAGCGATGTATTGTTGCACGTGCAAGATCATACACCAATCTGTAATATGGTTATTAACAAAAACCTCCTGCATACAATGAAAAGTGTTGATCTGGATGCTTGAACGATTGAACAGCAAGATTACTAATGCGTAATATAATGATGTTAATAAACCGTTAGGAAATTCCCTTTATTTATCAAGTTGTCACATTTGTTCTAAAACGTTTCGATAGTTGAAAGGGCGTGGGAGGTCGAGCAGAAGTAACCCTGACCCAGTACACAACCTGTGCTTTGCTTGGACCTCGATTTTGCCTTAAACGTACGACAGAGAGATTAAATTCCGAATCGTCAGGTTTCTTAGTGCTGAAGCTAAGAAGAAGCTGAAGTTAAAGCTAAGAAGTTGAAGCTGAAACTGAAGTTGAAGAAGTTTTTTGTTTTTTTGGCATCAGACTTATCCATACAGCCATGTTACATATAATATAATACAATATACAATAATATAATATATATTATATTACAGTATTATGATGTCAGCTATTTAACATGTAAGCATGATTACATTAATAATTAATTATTATCGTGAATGGTACTAAATGTCATGGCCAATGTCGCTAAAATACTTCACTACACTCACATAGAGTTCCGGTCTAACTAAGATAGATGTAAAATTGAATGGGTAAGGTTCAGTGATCTCATCTAACAGCAATTTCCGCTGTCTATCAAATTTCCTACATGAAAGAATCACATGCTCCAAATTGCCTAGTTCACCACACTCATCACAAAGATCTGACTGCTCTTGGTTAATTTTGTGGAGATAAGCTTTGCATATACCGTGTCCAGTCCGTAATCGTGCCATGCTTGAGTAGAATCTCTTATCCTTCCCCTCGACTTCACAACGCCATGGTTTAGCTGCTATAGTTGGGAAAAGGAATTTATAACTAATCCCCGCAGGATAGCTACTGTGGTACTCCTGCCATTTCTTCATCATCGTTGTCCTAAACTGGGAGTACAAATCTTTGTATGTACAAATCTTTGTTCTTAGCACTCGAAGATTTTGATATGATGTATTTTCATCATATTCCTCTGCACCTCCTGTGTTCTTCCATTCCCACAGGGCGGTTCTAATCGAGGATTCAGCGATACCCAAGACTCGTTTCGGCTTAACAAAGTTTATCGAGGAGGATGATTCACACCCCATTTACCACAATAGCTGAAAATCAAAACCGACTGCTCCAACATTATTTAATAATTTATTACTTTTTTTTTTCACTCAACGACGCCACGTGTGACGTACTAGAGGATGTTGAGCAAGTAAATAAGGAAGAAATTCTTTAAACTACGAACAGTGAAACTGACCACGGAACTTCTGAAAAAACCGAACATTGACACAACGGATGATGCTGAACTGGCTACTTGATGAATAGAAAAAAAAACCAAGTGAAATGGTATAGAATGACATTTTTATTCAACTTGAATTTTATTTTATTTTGTATGGAATTTCTATTGTAAAAGCCGCACTCCGAAATTCAGTCAACAATTTTATGGGATCCTCTATATTCGCCCACCAAATGTTAAGGATGATGCGCCTTCGCATGACCACTTGCAGACCATCAAGTAGTCATATGAGTGTGTCAAGGACTGAGTACTGACACTCAGAGCGAAGGAAAATTTGGAGTTTCTCTTCAGAATTGTGTTCGGAAAATACGAGAAGACGTGTTCCATTGATAAAAAGTGTGAAATTGGTCTAATATGTAAAAAAAAATTCGAAATCTTAAGACATCTGCACTTCCCTAAGTCGTTCCAAAAAATGAACTCATTCCCAGACATATATCATTTAAATGGAAATGTTGGTTCAAACAGAAGTTCACATTTTGGAAAACAAGAGGCGTCCGTTCTATGTAAAAGTATTAAATAATCCCTGTCATAATTTACCTCCCGGATCTTTGTAAAAGCTGACTAGTTGACGTTTATTCAGGTGAAAAAAAAGCGGAGTGACAGAGAAAAGAACATTTGGAGTCATAGCATTAAAACTCTCATCAACTTGTTTACTCCTTAAAAATACCTTTTAGACGAGTTAATGATGGGGTCTATGAAGGCTAATTATATTATCGGTCTGACAATATTAATACGTTCATTAGGAGGCAGGCAATTGCGTTTTAATGAACCTCTTGCAGGTTCAAGGGGTCATCATTAGAAACAGTTACATGAACGTAGAGGAAAGGAATCTTTAGGATTCGGAAACGTCCATTGTCGGACATGAAGACGGGCGTATCAACTACGAACGATTAATTTTGTACAAGTGTCGTTTTATTTTATGGTAAATTTACAAAGAAATATTTCAAGGCGATGACTTGCCAAGAGAAAATGGCGTGAGAAGATCGTACCGTCATAGGAAATAAAAAAAGTGACCAATAACTTGCCGTTCAGAATAGGTGATTCGTAATACGTTCTTAAAAAATAGGAATAAATGCCAACTTGGAACTTGATGCAAATATTTCTGGACTTTCAATTACCGTTGTTTGACATATTGCCCTTCACAGAGATTCGCATTGCTTTCTATACTCCCCCAGTTGAAGAAGACTCTAATGTCTTTCTGAGCACTTGCTTTCTGGTTGCAAGGTTATTTTAGAAAACGTTCGTTGACATCCTTTCGTCGGATGAGTAGACGATGCCACCTGCTAAGCTGAATTAGAACTTTTTACAATTCACCCAGTTCAGTGGTCCTCTCGCAATTTCGCGAAACACTACGGAGTTATATAAATATACAAGAAGAGTGGGGTACTTCGGTTTCTATGACCAGTAGAGCAGCTCTGATTGGAATTTTATCACTTTGCGACAGTATATCAATGTAGCCTAGGGATGACTGGGTGAACTGCACGAAGGAAACGAATACTTAGTTTTATTCCGAAGTTTGTTGCTGGAAAATTGGAAACAACGGTCACAGATCCACACTCTTTCCAGCATCAAATCAGCAATCTAAATCTGGAACAGAAACTTTCACTACAATACTCAATGAAAATTGGGCTGCGTGAGACGTCCCGGGAACTACTCCTTCGGAATGTTTGGAACTCGAAGCCTAAATTCTAATTGATTTGAATCCTTACTAAGAGCTTTCTTGAGTAAAACCTTTTAAGGACAATACAAGCTTCCTTGTTTAATCTCAAATATTTGATCTCATTTTTTATACTCAACACTCTTGACTAGTATCAAGAGGGTCAGCAGTAAATTCATATTCAACACAATTCCTTGGCCTTATTAAAATTTCAGTGAGGTTACTGGGACAATCAGTACCTTGTGTAAGAAAATCTCCTATTAAGATTCTTTCTTCTCCAAGCCCCAGTAACCGCTCTGAAGTGTTTCCGATAGATTCGACCTCAAGTTGATGATGGTTTATCGTGAACGAACGGCAGGTGGGCTGTGGAGGTTTCTAAAAAATATACTCAAATTTATAGGAATATGCAAAGATTATCTAATGTGGCTATTTAAAATTTGCCATAATTAGTAGGATAATAATATTTTGATATATTATATCAACAGTCGTCAATTATTATCATCTATTATTGTCGTCTATTATAGAGCCAATGGGTCCGATTATGCACAGATTTAAAGGTAGCAATATTAACAAGTTTGTCTCAACCAAGGATTTTATTTCACAAGCTCCATCGTTGCAAGGTCTTTTCACGAATTATGTTTTGACTTATTATCAGCCACTGCAATTTTTCAGTAGTCGGTCATAATTTCGAAGCATGCATGGGAACACTATAATGATGAAATTGCCTATTGGCTATCGCCTAATTTCCTGAGTTGCAAGTCAAATTGTTGTGATATCATCACTTATATAAAGAAGAGGACAAACGTTATGGTTAAATAATATGAAGTTTTATTAATTCACCATCTAAGGGGCGTGATATTGTACAGGAAGTATAGTATACTCCCTGGTATACATTATTATAATGTGAAGCTATCGGATATTTGGTCGGATCTTGAAACGTAAACCAACCAACCAAGGAGGAGTGTTGGAATTTTATTCCCGAGTGGATTCCAAATTTTCATTATTACACAATTAGATAAAATGACATTTGTGAATTGAATCTATAAGGTACAGCTAGAGATACTGAGGGGCATAGCAGGAAAAACTACAGCCGACATCAAGCTGAAAGGGAAGGCGGGCAAATGGTCAGCGTACAAAAACACCTAAGGGGAGATCTTGAGTCAAACTCGCGTGTCACTGAACCGTTTACGAGGGTAAAGATGATGACTGCGGAGGGAGGGGTTGACAAAAAGGTTTTAATAGAGTGAAACTCTCCATTAGGAAGGGATGGAGGAAGGGCTACAAAAACTACTCTCCCGCGGAAGGCACTTCATTATTGCAGTCCCTCCTACCGCCATCCGATTATACGAGAGCTCGCCCCTGATTCGTATATTAACGATTATCGATATTAACAGCCACAAACTACCAAAGGGTTATTCGGTACACAACTAATTGCAATCAGAGGTACAAATGGCAACAGTTAGTCTAATGACAGCACTACTACGTCCACCTCATCGACAACCGGTCAGAGCGCCGGAGGAAGCCATCATATTGTCAGGATCCGGCTGAAGTGGATGAACCTGTGCTGGCGAGTCCAACTTTTCTTCATGGCAGCATAACTACCAGGAGGAGCTCACCAGCTTTATTATTGGTCTTATGTATTTAGATGAGTCCTACAACACATTCTATAAATTATGAAGAAAAGAACAGGGGAAAGGTAGAGAGATCCGACACGTTGATAGAGAAAAAACTAGATTAGGTTTATTAACAGACAGGGAACCTCCCTTGATAATGGTCAATCTAGAGATAAACAAGATACAATAACTGCATAGAAACACTCTCTTTGCAAAATTCAAGAATTTTCTCAAGTACTACAAAGAAATCTTCACGTGTTATACTCGTACAATGCGTGCACTGGAACCTTCAGAGATTTCCTTTCATACGTCGCTCCAGCTCCTCATGGCTTTGAACGTTCAGAGGTGAAGATTATCATATGTGTCGTCTGATATACGACTCGAAACGCCACTTCTACCGATTTAGGAGTCACGTAGAAAATGACTCTCTCAGTCTCAGAGGAACAGACCAGAGTTGGCTGAGTTAGATTGCTTGTGATATTATCATCTTAAATACCTACTAATCAAATCACCTCTCCGACTAGAAAACTAGAAGACGGTAATTGTTAGGAGCACGGAAAAAATTAGACAGGAGAAAACCATCAACATTTTTCGCCTATAACGAATTTCCACTGGCTAGAATGTAGGCTGGGACCTCCCATTCCAACGTCTCCTAACCTGCTTCCAACTATTACTTCTCGCTATTTTCTCACATCCCTATTAACCGTGTGTTCCTGCTTATCGTCGTCTTTCATTCCTACCAACTTAATTGGATCTTATGTGAGAACACTAGAATTTATCCACCTCATCACTCATCTTTCTCACGTATCCTGTCATAGAAGTAACTCAGAAACTGACTCAGGATTTCGTCGAGTTTGTCATGCTGGGGTTGCGTAAATCCAAAAAGGGACCTTTCATTATTATAACATAACATGTTAACCGCTGTTATGTTTGGTAAAAGTGATCAATATGTTTGGTAAAAGTGATCAATATGTTTGGTAAAAGTGATCAAGTGAACTGTTTTCAAGTGCACTTGATCACTTTTACCACCAACCCGCTAGATGTTCTGAATTTAGGAACCAGAATAATATTATATTATACTCGCCAACCTAGAAGTTGTTGGTAGCCAATTCTACGTTTCATTTGCACAGATCAACGATAGGAACAATTTAATGAGGTCGGAGCAATGGAAAAAGCTGAACGAGATCAATTCAATTAATCGACAAAACATTCGGAGGTCGAGGGTGAAAATTCTAGGCAGTATTCAATCACCCGTGACTATAATAATATATTATATTATATTATATTAGATCTAGGGACGAAAACCAGCAGCTATTGCGAAAGAACTGGCGGTTGTTCGATGAGTGACCATTTCAAAATAAGGATTTGCCTTTTCATATTCAAAGTGGTACATGGGGACAAGCCTATCCCCGAATAACTCGAAGGCTTGTTTACCTTTGGGCGTAACCTCAGCAGTGTCGTTCAGCAACAGATTTTACCACCTTTCGAGACACACTTCTGCGCCGAAGTTGATTGAGCTTAATTTACTTTGCCTCGACCACTACAAGCTATTTATCAATAGTTATTATAACATATTTCTTATGTTACGTACTAAGAGGGTCTAACAAGTTATACTAATTATAGTAACTTGTTAGAACCTCTTAGTAGGTACCTACGCAGTAACTTGAACGTATTAAATGAACGTAGTAACGTAGTCACTTGTTAGACCCTCTTAGTATGTAACATATGTAGCCTAATATAAGTACGTAACGTAAAGTAAGAAACGTATACCTAATATAAACACAAACTGGCATTAAATTCCAGCAACGGAGCTCTCTTAAAACCACTTTAGTTTCCATTGGACAGTAAATTTTGTAGTTCAACTCTACCCAAACTGTGTATTTACCGATTTAGAAGCAAAATGTAAATGAATTGTAAAGAATCAAAATTTGACCATCCAATTTACAGAACAATACTGTTCCTACCACCCCAATCTCGCAGCTTTGGGAGTTAAAGGTCAATCTTCGAAGAAGCTCGGGATTGTGGTAGTTAGTATTCTAAACCTACAGTACCTACTTATTTCCAATACATATATCCAATCAATGAAACTACCACTTGCAATAGTAATCGATTCTAAGGAAACCAACTTGTCCCTTAACTCAGAATTACAATTTACTTAGTCACCTTTTCTGTTAATAGGCCTTGAAAGATGAGAAAATAAACTTCTTGGCACGATGGCCTAAATCGTTTCCTTCTTCTAACAGAACCTCAATAATCTCTTTACATCAATTCACGTTATTCATATTCATAGAAAATAATAGAATAGAAGTACGTCGCTCCCGAGGAGAAGAAGCGGTACCTACACAAACAGCATTACAAAGAATGCGTTCGTAGCCTTTGTTTAGGGATCGATATTTTCCATTTATATATGGATATTTTTATATAGTGTACAGTCCGATAGTACCGGGTATCGATACTTGAGTAACCGATAGTTTCTGACAATATTTTGTTGTATCCGATATATCGGGCTTAGATATCTTTCTACATAGTTTTTAATTGAATGTTTTTCAACCGATATTGATACTGAGCTATACGATAAATATCGACATCGATACCTCACATCCGATACTATCGAATATCGAAATATCGACATGTTGGCTACGGATGGCCATCCCTACTTTGGTTGCGATTTTAAAATTGGAAAAATCAGCTACCCTGATTTTTAATAACCTTTGATATTCAACAAAATTAGTAATCTCTTATAATATAGTACGATGTTGAGGGATGTCGAGGGTCGGTCAAATGAAAGATGATTTATGTGCCAACGTTTCGAAGAATATACTTTCGTAGAAGTAACTACTTCATCTACTACTGTGATCTGGAAGCAAGAACTTCCCTGTTGGAGTCCAACTCCATCATGTACACTACTGCCCTCAAGATGAAGAAATAATATATTATATTCTTCGAAACGTTGGCACATCATTCTTACTGACGGTCAACAAATCACACACACATAATATAGTCATATTACGTACTCTCAACTATACTGTAATTTTTAATCATCTCTGCCAATTCTTAGAAAATATTTTTTTGTTATTTTCTTCAATGATATCCGATAACTCTAAATAACGCGGTCAGTATTTCCGGTCCCGTCGATGTCCGGTTTCACGATATTAGCAAACAGAACCAAAAGCTCCTTGAGCCTCGACGATTTCGTAATATTGGAGGAATTTCTCAAGATCCGTTGAAATAAATACACCATTCAGTCGAACAACAAATAAGGTTTTGTCACCATCTGCCCAAACCATTCGGTACACGTTATCCCCAACAGAGGCCGAGAAGCTGCGACAATTTTCGAAGGTCGAACCTGAACGAGTCCACAAAACCCTCGCTATTGGAGTGGGGTCCAAGCCCCACCATTCAGTGCGCGGCAGTTGCTATAAAACTAAACTGGTTCTCTCCTTGCGCTCCGGAAACGAGTTTTTCGGGGCTCCGGTCACCTTAAATTTTCATCCTACGTGCCAATTGAAGCCAGAGAATTCGTCTGCATCGCTTTACTCTGAGCGGACCCTCCGCTTCGACCTCCCCGCCGTCTCTTCTTGTTCGCTCTTTGGAAAGAACTTTTATAAACACTATTCAGGAATGCCACTCGGCGGCTTTAACCTTTCATTTCTATCCTGCTAACCGAAGTGTTTTTTCCTCGGTTTAATGCTTTGTCCCGATCTACTTTCCTCGAAATATAATTTTCGTTGGTGAATATCATTCCAATAGGGATCAAAGCCAAAGGGTGGCAGACGTACGAAACTCAAAAACTTGTCTAAAATGTATCATACATTCTCTTATGGGCATTTATAATACCGTAAGAGAGATCATAGTAACTAGTAAGATAGCACTTTGACCAACTTGCTGCAGCAGACATATTGGGCCGTACCTGTACAAAGACGTATGTGAACTAACGCTTTTGCACAAGACAGCGTTTTTTCTGCGAAATTATGGGTTAGTTTGTTGAAGGGGGGGGGGGGAGAGGCCTAATGACTAATACTCGAATCAAACAAAAGGAAAAAGCTACGGAGAATGTAGTCGTAGTCGAATACCCTGATGAATAAATTGAGATAATGGTGCCAATCTAAACAAACACTACCTACTACTCATTCATTTCTCAAGACAAAACTCGGAATCCTGGTTTCTTCATTAAAATCATTGAAACACCTTGTACTTAAGGATATACTTATAAACCACCCCTCAAAGTTTCACCCCGCCAAAGAAATCAGTAAACTGATGTTGAGTATCTACACTAAATGCCGATACATCGGTACATGGATATGTATCATTTTTTCCTGTAAAATATGTGTCTTGTGTTTCAAGTAAAACAAAATACATAAAGTGTAAAAGTCTTAAGGAGGATACATACCAAATGACAGCTTCATAGCGTGAATAGCATAGAAATTACCTTTCAGAGCCACTCCGCTGATCCGGGGCCTGGGCTGCCTCGAATAATGTCCTAAGGAGGCTACATACCAAATCCTACTCAGCTGAGCCCGGCCCTATGCTGCTCAAAGTGTAAACTTACACTTACTTGTCCTAAAGAGGCTACATGCCAAATTACAGCTTCATAGAGCGAATAACCTAGAAATTAGCTTTAGGAGGCACTCAGCTGATCCGGGGCCTGAGCAGCGTCATGGTAAATTGCTACGGAGGCTACATACCTACCAATTTAAACTTCATAGTGTGAGTCCCATAGAATATCATGGTTTGTGAAATGACAACATTTTATTTTACAGGTGTTGCCGCGGAACCAAACTAAGTTTCCCCAAATTGACAAATGTAGACACTATACACTACCATTTAGTGAAAACAGGAAGTTTCTAGGCCTGGGGACCGACATCTGATTGGAGACAGAGCTGAGAGTGCTTAAATCGCTCTGTGTGTGCTAAATCTCTCCTGTTCACCCGAGGACGTTGAAAATTGACAAGGAGCTCTTGGAGAGCAAGACAATGACATGATGGGATTGCCGCGTAACCAAACTCCCTGCCGTCAGAACGAAATGCAAATTTTTCACACGATCTCACAAAAACTTCTAATCAGTACAAGACTGTTCCACAATTTCGTGTGTGGCCTCACAGCGGATGCTGAGTATGAACGCCAGGGTGAGGTTCCATCCTCACACCTTGAATGAGCTCAGTAGCTTCTCTATGGAGAACTACTTTGTTTGGTTACACGGCAACACCCATGTTATGGGTTTTGAAACATTCTTTCCCGTGTAGCGAAATTCTTCATGACCCCCACCGGTAACACTATCCATGTCAAAACTCAATTTCAATGCCATCAGATTTTAGCATAAACAGAGCTTAAGAGGTTTATAATGATTATAATAGCATTTTTTTGCTTCCCGCTGTGGTACAATTTTGTAAAAGGCGGGCTATTCGGAGGGGACCGATGGAGGGTAGCTCCAACTAAAAAACTCCCTTTGGCCGGAACCCCCAATCACTTATCCGGCATTACTTCAGGGCCATTCAACAGGTGATCACACATCTTCCACGTCTTTATACTCTCACCCGGTGATCTACTCGTAATTGATGAACGGAAGGTGTAAAGTGAAAGACTTGTTACTTGTAGTTCCTTCGCTGAGGAGTTTTGATCCGTGGGCATCTAACAGATTTTGATAACAATGGGAGCAAGCGGCGAACTCTTACTAACACCATTATTCCTGAACCGAAATCCTTCGATGATTCTCTATTGATAGAGACACTGTTTTCCTAGATCCCTAAACCGAGCCACACCCGACCCAGAGCCTCAGCAGCGAAACGATGCATACAATGTTGAAGCACGTCGTTATTTTTTATTCCTGAACTCATTTATCCAAGTACAACACCACCCCTAGAGCTCTTGGGTGTTTATTTATTCAACAGCTACATGCAAATGAGAATGAGATTGAATCCACGTGCACTAATTGGGGAATAAGCCAGGGACTGGTTTTATATCTATCCGAACCATTCGCAGCTCTCATTGACGTAACGTTAAACATTAATGATATAAATAATAACGCACTAGGTACCCTTAATCCGAAGGCTTCATGCTGCCAGTGAATGAACAGTGTACTGGTAATTACGAACGAAAATAATTCGAACAATCAAACGGTTCATTCAAAATAACGGGTCCTAACTAATTTATCGACTCATTTATTTTACTACTGCACTCTACTTTTAACATATATGCGTCCTCGACCAATTAAACTTATACAGCTAAATTCTCCTCTTAATTATTAGTAGGCATTATCAAAGTACACTGTAAGAAAATGGATACTATTTCATTACCAACGGTGAATATTTCAAGAGGGTTTAAATTTGTTCAAGCTGTCTGAACGGAATTATTTGAAACAATATCCTTACTCATCTGTGATCCAAGTCAGCTGAGGTTTACAATTATTACGAGTATATATTTCATTCGTAGGTAAAGTTCACATGTGTGGACTTTCTTTCATTAAGTCTTCGTTTCAAGACCATTTATCCCCAGCATTCGTGTTACTTACAGCCAAAATTGCTGTACCATACGGCTGTGGCGGTAGTTTCTCACGTGTGAGGCACATCATGATATTTCATGAGGTAGAGCAGGGGTCCTATGGCACCCCCGTTTTGATTTTATTAACATCAGAATATTCATATTGGGGAGGTTGGAGTCCGATTTGGCAGTAACGCTGTGGTAGCATCCCTTGCATTTTGCATCTGTTATTCTATGGTACTTAACAGAAATGAATGATTGGAACATTTTCCTCAACCTTATGTTCAAAATAACCTTCAATGTTGCAAAATCTTCTTTAAATAATTTGACAAAATCCTCCCCTCCAATATTTGATATTAGCCATATTATAAACTGGCTCAACTCTTTGTTCTGCTGCATTTTAAGTGTTCAGGCATTGAAAAAGCCACGCTTTCTAGCCAGATTAATGCATTTATTTTTGGAGTTGAACTCGTAGCCTTCCCGAATGCTATTTGAAATACCAGCTTATTTAACCTTGTACAATTAAGAACTAAGAAATTATTTATCCATCGAGGAGATATTTAGTTGCCAAATAACTTCGTGGAAGTCGCTCCACAGTTGCTTCTAGTCACTATCCGTATTAGAAATTTTGGCGCATCGAGGAGTGCCTTCATATATTGATCCACGGATAAAAATCGCGTACTTAGGCTTTGGTAGTAAGCAAGTGCGATTAATGTATGATTGAGCGAGAGAGTTGCGTGCCAGACGGAGTAGTAGAACTACAGGAGCAACATTTTTCGCTATTGAAACTCAACAACGAGTTAAAAGAACCCGTTGTGGGGGAATCGATGTGTGATTACTTTTTTTTTCTTCTTCCATCAAAACGCTGTAGGTACAAATTATTTTTTAGGCGTCCGAAGCCTCCGCTTATTACGAAAGGGACCTACCTACTTTTTCATCTCAGCTACATGATTATTATTAGGTAACGCCTCCCGACAAATTCTAATAGCTTTCTTTTTACTTGATGAACTAAACTCGTTACGACGAGCTCTTAAGGAAAACGTCGAGCTTCATCAAACAGGAATGATCCAAATCGGCGTTGCTTGCGACGAGGGTTCTCATTTAGAGCAGTCTATCTACCGAAAGATTCATACTCGTATTCGAACAAAGTACGATGATGTGCACCTAGTAATTAAAAGACTATTGAAACCGTTTGAAACCACAGTAAGCAACTGGTCATTATGGACAAAACCCCCTTAGGGACCTTCGAGTGTAGTTCTGTTGGTGCTCTAACATTCAACACCAATTATTTCAACCACAAACAAATCTGATGAATCTCACGGAATCTGAGGGACAACATCCGATGATTTAGAGTAGTTTATAACTAGTAGTTATGTTCCCAGATTCCTTGAGATTCATCAGGTTTGTTATGGCGATATGATTGTACAACATACATTTCCGAACCGTCCAAAGGTTGGTTCCTTTTACTAAAATCATTGATGTCAATGATTCATGTTTCTACGTCACTCATAATTGCTTTGTTCAATCCTCAATGTATCTCATTTGGCAAAAAATGTTAGAGACAGAAATATTTAAAAATACAAATTTATTTAAATCATAGAGTGCTAGAATTCGTAGAATAATTCAGAATAGTCCAGAATATTCCCTTGAAATTTCCAAATTTCCTTGACAACTACCTTGGCAAATGATTCGCAAATTTTTGCAACTTGACAGTGTTTCAAACCAAAGGGCGTTTGGATTAAGTCAGACCATAAAATGAAATTATCGAATTTTGCGAGCTCTCGCCTCACGGGCACTATTTGTTATGGTTGCAAAATGAAAACTCTGTTATCTTTCTTTTACAGGCAAATCAGTTTATGTATGTTTGACAGGTTACTAAACTCTCTCAACTATTTTTAGGTTACATTCTTCGTCTTTTGTATCACAACGATAGTATAACTATTTGGACAATTCAACCATCTACAACTACATGACATGTATGATATCATACATTGTATGATATCAACTTGAAATTAAATTACGCCTATTTTGATGGACTCGAGCGAAAAATTAAACCCGGTACGAAAATGATATCAATAGTTACTCTATTGCATCGCACTTCACAGATAATTTTATTGGCAAATATCCCACATCCACACTGATAGCGTATCAAGAACATGACAGTGGTTATTAGCATATGTAGTCCACTACTCGATAGTAATGATGTCGGGGGGTACACCTACTTAATGTGATGACGCCACAACGAGGACGATATCCGATAATAACGCGATACAGGATACAGGACTCAGGATTCAGGTTCGAATCCGATAATGCCATAAAAACGGCCCATAGGCCCGAGATATGACATTAACCGACGATGCAGGGAACAAGGTTCCACTCAAGGTTTCGTCGATACAGCATTTCTCTATGATTTTATTAACTTCGAGGTTATATGGTTAACAATTTGGGGAGGAAAAAATCTTTCATTTTTTTAACATCTCCCGTTTTTATTTCGAAGCCCGGAGAAACTATTTCCGACTTTTACTAGCAGGATTTGTAAATCCCGAGATTTACTAGGAAATATTCGAAACGCTAACCAAGTCAGGGAGCCGAGAAGAAAATTAACAGCACCGTAAGCACCGCACGTTCGAGACATAAATATAGAACGTTTTCGCTCGGGTAATGTGAGTTTTCTCGTCGTAATACGGTGGGGGGAAGAGAGGGGACGGGGAGATGGCTTTGACTTGAGCGTGAATACAGAGAAGCCAGAACATGGCATTTGATATTTGAACTATGACAGAACGAATTGGAAAGTGAGGAAGAAGAACATAATGAGTTTTTTGATTCGAATCTAGTTTGATGGGACGTTTTAGTTTTCAATATTTTAGGGTAGAGAAGACGATACAACCAGCAAAAACGTGTGTTACATTGATGGGGAACAGGAAAAAATTAGGAAACTTAAATTAAAAAACTGACATCAATCTCAATTCTTGATGAAATTGTCTGATGGCTACCTGAGTGTCCAACTGGGAACTATTACGAGTACTAATACTCGTACATAAACCACTAAACAAGAACCTGTGTCCTGTTCTTTACCCTGAGATACAACGCTGCTCCTGTTTTTGATCAGATATGTAGACAAACCACGACAAGACTTGGTACAAAACTTAGTTCAAATTATTTGATGCTACAGAGCGGTCAACTCATTGTTGGAACTACCGATGACATTCCCAGATATTCCTGAAAGTTGTGCCTTGGAGGGCAGACCACCCTGATATGTGCACTGTGTAGGTAAGTCCAAAAGGAATTTGGTTGAATAAGTGTTGGCGGAGTTTCGAGCGCGATGGCTCTTGGAGCCAATCCGTTGAAATTCTTAGATTCCCAGATTGAAAGAGCTCATTGCTGTGTTTTACCAGGATTTTTCTACAACGTTTCTTGGAACTTCATGCGGATTTAATTTTAAAGGTGTTTGCAGTTCCAGAGAGAAGACCGACGAGGGCGGTGGCTGCAGCAATTAAAAACAACATTTCGAGGGCAGAGGAGTGGAAGGCAGTGTCAGTAGGAATGGAATACAGGGTGAATGGATCATCAAACGCTGAAAAGCAAGTGGAGGTTACTAGCGAAGAGTTTCAGTGCCTAAGACCGAGTGCTATTTTCTGCGACCTTCATTTCACTCCCATTACTGCGTATTTCTGTTCACGATCCACTTGCAACACCCAAACTTGTGAAAATTGTGCCTTGGAGGGCAGACCACCCAGATATGTGCACTGTGTAAGTCCAAAAGGAATTTGGTTGAAAAGTGTTGGGGGAGTTTCGAGCGCGATGGCTCTTGGAGCCAATGCGTTGAATCTTACGTGATCACTTCTTCGCTGAAGTTGTATTTGGTATGGTATTTCGATTTAGTACCAAAGGGATTGGTAATATGTGTTTATTTGTTAAGTTGTTTGTCATGTGTTGATTTTGTTTCATTGTGTTTCATCCACCACTTCTTCGCCCATTCATTTACAGCAAAGACTAAGAAAATGATGTACCTACACCGTTTGTAAGGTGTTACACGAAGGTATGGAATGTATGTTAAATTTAAAACCAAAATCACATCAACTTGGCGATAGATCGGAAAACGATAAAAGTCGTATTCCATGACGTTGTATTATAAACGACAGTATGCGTATCGCTAATGAGAATCCCGCCCTCTGTCCTACGTCTTTTTGTCCGCTCAAAGAGCGGTTTTGAATACATCAGTATTTCTAATCTAACATTCAAATGAGGTCGATGTAGGTACTTCATAACTATGCTGAATCAATTTATTGGCCCCGTATCAATGTTTGGGAGGTGTAATGTATTCGAAAGTATGATTGACTAACACGGCGGGCGAGTCGAGCAAAGCGGGGAATAATAAGCGCCCACGTCCCGCCTTCTCTCAACCCTTCGGGTGTCCGCTCCGAGTTTGCGATCACCAGCTCTTGGAACGCGCATTTCGGCACGTAACATAAACGTGAGCGAACCAAAAGGGATCGGTTGGATTTGGATTGGTTGGCGTCGCTCCGATCATTGAAACCTAAGTGCGAGGAGTTTTCGCTATCAAATGTTAGTAAGCAAAACCTGTCACTAACGAAGGCACATGATACGACGTATCGACAGTGAATACACGAAACATCTCAACTTCCACATCAAAACTTTTTCAGTAGGCGAAAAAAACGTCCTAACTGACCACAGAGGAATTTTGGATTACTTCTTGGATCGAGGACGTGCGTTGGGTCCTGTCTACCCAAACAATCAATTTCAAACAATTTGTAACGATCGAGTCTCGTGTATTCACTGTAGATAACGATCCATGAAGTAAGTAACTTCTTACGAAGTAATTAAGTAAACCCCCTATGCAGAACATGAACCTGGGTCAGAATTCAACCCAGACAGGGAAACGTGATTTTTTTAAAATGCTAATTCTATTTTTGGTTCTATTTTTGCGTTCAGCGTAAAAACCCCTTAAACATGAGGGTTCACTTATCAGAATGTTTCATTTTGGGAATATATGGGTAATACCCCCCCCCCCCTTAAAAGTCTCGAAAACCCCCTTCAGCGTATAGATTTTGCAACGCTGAACACGATGCTAACGTCAGGATTGCGATAAGTCATTCCGATGTCGGATCAGGGCAATTGAACCATGAAGAACATCTCAAGTAACAACCATCTTTCATCTTCAAAGTGCCCCAGTTTGAGAACAGATTGCGACATCAATTCCGCCTTCACTATCGTATTCAGCGTCAAAAAATTTAGAAAATTAGTTGTCACTTGTCAGACTGTTTCATTTTTGGAATTTATGGGTAATTTTCCCCCCCTTGAAATTCCCCTAAACCCACCTTACATTGGCCCGAATCTACCCATCCACGAACTTGAACTTTCATTTGCGAGGACAGATTCGAATTTTAAAAATTTTGGACCGAGAACAATAGCTTCATTTTCTTCGAAAATTCGCTAAAAGCGAGTAAAAAACGCTTCAAATTGTTCCAAAACAGTTTATTATTTTCTGTATATAACTATCACTCTGTATACAGTATCCCCTTGACATTATTGAAGAAATGCGCCTAGCTACTGACCGAAACTAGCTCAGTAATGGTCTCGGGAACACCTGATCCAATAGTCAGCCCGGACGAACACTAAGCTAGTTACCTCTCACTTGGAAATTACCAACTGGTCACCTCTATGAACAAACGGTCAATATTTTAGCGTATTAGTCCAATTATTTCATACTGTAATGGATGTCCCAAGGATATTGTATACAGATGTACTGTATGTAGATTTTTCTAGACTTTCCTTGTCTAGAACGTTCTTGACAGGAGTGTACTAACTACCCACAGGGAGAAAGCACAATACCTACTACACTATCAAGTAAAACGGGCAAGTGTGTAGAAGGAATGAAACCGATTGAATTCCACAGGAATATATTATAAATGTAAAGAACCTAACTCGCCAAGCACACGTCTCGTTAGGTACTCTCAATCGGAATCACCCCAGCACCACGTAAAACGCCGTCGAGTCCCCAAAATAGGTCACAATTCTGTTGCAATCATGACACGCAAAATGTACCGACGGCAAAGGGAAACATCGAGTTGGCACTCATATCACACCTTGATAACGTCAGCTGACCGGCGGATCCGCGCAGTGTTGCCATCGACAGTGAATGTCCTTACTCTCTCGGCAGGTTGATCCGCAATACGGGTCGGTACAGGAGTATTTTATGCAAAGTTTTTTCACTATACATATTTAGAAATGTGAAGACGAAAAAATGGCTTCAGGATCACCAATGTTTTAGGAAAATTCAGATTCAACATCAGAGTTGTAGTAAAACCCAGTTGTGAACCACTGGAAACCTGGTACCTCGAACATTCATTGAGTTTATCAAGGTGCCACCATTGGTGCTAGTGAATAATAAGAGTTTGGTGTCGTCGTTCTTTATAGATTTTGTAAAGCCGAACCGATTCCGTTTTACACAGAGCGCCCGAAAGCAATAAAACTCCAAAGCACAAAGATAGACAATTTGTGGTATTGCCAAGAGCACGATCTGATTTTTCGAGGGTCGTTTAGCCTGTAACAAAGAGGGAGTTACTCCATCACTGTACCACTTAATCTTCATTATTTCTCTCGGCCTCAATCGCACTAATTCTTGGCGTAGGCTTTCATCGGTTGCTAAGAGGGGAACAAAAATAGTGAAAGTACTGCTGGATAACCGACAAACGATGCAGATGTGAGTCCTCCCACCTGACTATTGAAAGCTCATCATTCAACAACCAGTTGTATTCACTTTCAACTGTCCAACGTACGTACCTCCCTCATAGAAATACGTACGTACCTAAAATAGGAGCGAGAGCTGGTTGGTTAGGTCCAATAAAAAACAATCCCCCCCAAAAAACACTCCGTGTAAAAATCCTTCTTAGGACGCTATTGGAAAAGGAAGCTATTCTCGGTCCAACATTTTTAAAACTAAAAATCCTAAAAATCGTTCCAGACCATCCTGAATCCACTGCCAAAAGACACCAAAAATCATATGTATTTGTTTTTTCAAATGGAAACCCCCTTGGAAGAACAGTTTTAATTCAGACGGTGTCACCATTCGATTTAGCGTAAAAAATATTATTGGAATGCCGAGCAGATACACACCCTACCTCTCCAAGTCCTATAAATATCATTTTTCGTGCAGAACCCTCAATTTATAAACAAATATTAAACGTAGTGCATTCTGTTCTGTGTTAGATGTTTTTAAAAATCTCTTCAACTGCACCGAAAAGTGGCTGTTGTTCTTGTCTGAATTCTCATGAGTGGGGTTATATTTCCCTTTGATGTTCCACCTCATCAAAATTGCCGCAGGTTAAAGCTCAGGCCCACTCTCAAGCCCTCAATTTCTAATCCTGTTAGAAAAACTTTCCGCACTAGACGGCGTGTAACAGAATCTTCAGAGGGGTTTCGGTAACCGGAGTAGACCCCCGGTAAAGGGAATTAAGGCGGATTTTATAGTTCATTAATCACTTTAGACGGCAAGGGAAGACGACGGCAGGGGGTGAGGTCGAAGGTGAACATATGTTAAGGGTCTAAGTCTTCTCATAGGTTTTGAAGAAGGGCGCAAAGGCGTCGCTAACCGACTGAATTTAACATTCTCTTAGGTCTGAGTTAAAACAACACTTTCTACTCAATAACATCGGGTGGATGATCAAAACATCCTTTCAACACCGCGTTCCTGTTGGCTAATCCGCAGCTGAAGTTGTCTTTGATTGATTTTGCTGAGCTGCTGATCCGGAATCCGACTCGGAAGGGTGATGGAATCTCTTTCAAGATGAACGTACCGCAAGTATTGCGACATTTATTCATCTAGCGGTTGAGCAAAATATGAAAACTCTTGTATAGCTATATAGATTTTGTTAGTTGAAGACAGGAGGTGTTGATTTAGATAGAAAACAAATACACAGGAAACCCACAATTTAATAGGAATATTTCGCCATGCTGCTTCATCAGCCTGAATGAAGGCATCTTGTAGTTTTGAAGTCCTGCAGGATGTCAAAACCTTTTGTCTTTGAACAACAATAACCATTCTTCATGTATTCAATCAAATATACAGTACTGCTGACATACACAACTTAGATGAACGTAGGTATTACGCATAAATCCATACCATAACAAAATCATCAAGTAATATTATATGCGTATAATATTACGAGAAAAAATGTATGAGTTAGCCAAGCTGATTGATTTTGGTTTAACCCTCCACCCACCAGGTGGGGATTCGGGACACTGTATAACTAGGTGGGATACCGACAGACCTCATCCTGTTGATGTTGTAAGTAATACTTCCAAGAAATATGGGGAAATGGCTTAGAAAACTCATAATGAACTTAGTTTAATGCAACTTTAATAATAACTTTTATGAATGTTATAATAAACTTGTAATTTTTCAATAAATGGAACGAATAACCAACTTTGAAATTCAAGGATTTATAATCGAAATATGGAGTCTAGGTGAAGAACAACAGGAAAAGGAGGTACTCGAGATAACCTTGAGCTCCGAGATGGCGCATGCTCAGAAATTAAACAGTACGCCTGGGGTCCGCAAGGACCCCACCTATTGGACAGAGGGTTAATTATTTACAGTCTAGATCACTACTCTGTATACAATATTTTAAGTCCTATAACTATACGAAATAATTGAAGTACTGAGTTAAATATCGGCGTAAATAAATTGGCCAAACCGGTGATATCTCGGGGCAAAGTGGGCGAAAAGTGGAAAAATTTAGATTTTTCTAAACATGGAGTTTATAATATAAATCATATTATGATCCGATATTATACAAATTATGTTTATTATAATAAATTTTAGCACAATCCACAAATGGTAGGCGTTTATTGATAAAAACGTATAAAAACCTTGAGTTTATGGTTCAAAGTTTAATTTTCATACAAATTGGTAAAACTAAGGAAAGTTTTATACGATCCGTTCTCACAGAGAATATTTCTGTTTTCTAATGATTCTTCTATTTTTGTAATTAAAATATACCAAAATGTAGTACCAATGCATTGGTTGAATGAAAATTCACAATTGTGACGATAATTTTCAGTTTCATAAAATGTTCAAGATGCGCGAAGTTTGACGAGGTTGGGTCAATTTCCCGCAAGAAACGCGTCCATATTCGTCCGAATTTGACTTTTACAGCTATTTGAAGTGGAAATGCGTAAGGAAAGTGATACGTTATTTTAAAGGTATTCTATTACGTGTGTGTGTGTGTGTGTGTGTATTGACCATCAGAAAGAATAATGATGAAGGGGGGGGGGACCTCGACATCCCCCATCATTAGTCTTTTATTACGTCTTTTATTATTAGACTTTTATTAGTCTTTTATGGTGAAATCACAATTGCGATATCTTCTTCCGTTCTCAAACTGGAGCATTTTAAAGGTGAAGAACTTCTCCACGATTCATCAGCTCTAATCTGATAACGGAATGAGATATCTCAATTCTGAATTCACCATCGTATTCAGAGTAACAAAACCTTTAAAATGAGGTGTCACTTGTCAGACAGTTTCATTTTGAGAATTCATATGGAACCCCCCCCCCCTTAACCAACATCACCACCGCCACCTAAAACTGATCTCTGGCACTCGACGGTGATGTTTTGAGGCAGACGAATTGCGCCACCTATCTCGGCATCAAGCTGGACTCACGCCTGTCGTGGAATGCCCATGCGGAGTTGAATGCGTCCAAAGGAACGAGGAGACTGGGCCTACTGAAGAGACTTACGGAAGTGAAATGGGGAGCCTCCCTGGACGTCTTGACGCTGGCATACAAGACATATGTGAGACCCACAATGGAATACGGAAACGAGCTGCTGGTCACTGCGTCCGATGCTACCGTTTGAAGACTCGATGTCGCTCAAAACAAGGCACTGAGGATAATCACTGGAGGTGCTGTCTCGGCTCCAATCGCAGCAATGGAACTGCAAACTGGAGTTGAACCTCAGCAGTGCAGGCGAGAATCAGCGGCCCTGGCCTTCAGTGAACGACTGAAGAGAGCCGATGTGGATTTTTGGGAAACCTATACTCCCGCATCCAGTCGGCTTAGTACTCAAACCACGTTCCTATCCAAAGTGGAGTCTTTACGAGACGAGTTCAGCCTCACCCAGACCCTCCAAAACCCCGAGCAGTTCCCATCAACATCAAATCTGGCTCCCCGTCGAACTGCCAGCTACTGGACCACCCTGACAGTGCCCGTATCGAAGCAGAATACCCCTGCAATAGAGCTCAAGGCGGCAGCACTGGAAACCATACACACCCGATTCCCAGAAGGTGATTGGCTGCGAGTGTATACTGATGGGTCAGCCATCGGAGCAAGAAGAAATGGCGGTGCGGGTGTGTACTCGGTCGTGAAATCAATTGCAGCGCCTGTTGGTAGCCTGGCCAGTAGTTTTGATGGAGAAATTCGTGCGGTTATTCTGGCACTGGAGATGCTCCTATCCATTGACTTTTTGCGGGCAGTGATCCTATGTGACTCACAGGCTGCAATTGTTAGCCTCTGCACAAATACTCCGACAAATTCCCATGATGTCTTGGAGGGCAGAAGGCGCCTGGAGCAACTGCTTGGCGGCGGAGCAACGGTGGTCCTGCAATGGATCCCTTCGCATGTTGGAATTTGGGGAAACGAGCGGGCCGATGCCCTAGCCAAAGAAGGCTCCCAAATGCCCATGCCGAATACACCAATCAGTTTCACCGCTTCCAGAGCATTCATCAGGTCAGCAGTGAATGACAAGTTCGACCAGGGCCACCGGCGGTCGGCTGAAGGCAAGCGGTGGGCCTCTCTCCTCATCCCGGCTGATCGTGTCCCTCCTGATCTTCCTCGCCGCGAGTCGGTCGCGGCTTTCAGGTACATAACAGGCCATGACTACCTGAACGCCCACCTCCATCGACTGGGACTCAAAGATGACCCGACCTGCTCGTTGTGTGGATCCTCAGCCATGACAAGTGACCACCTTAACGACTGTCCTCGCCTCGAGGATATCAAGCGGAGCTTTTCTCCTGACGAGACCAATTGGTCCAAAATATCAAAACTATATTGGGCTGCCAAAACGCTAATGGCCGAAGAGCCGTAAACGCTCGGCGTAGGGAAAAAAAAAAAAAAAAAAAAAAAAAAACCTAAAACTGCCCCAGTGAATACATTTGGGGGAGTACGACTTTTTTGGGGTCTGATTCAGCGTCGAAAAATGCACAGGAATACTCTATTCTGGTCAACGGAATTTGAGTTTTTTTTGTGTATTACACACCCCATATTCTTAAATTTGCCGTATTTTATTATCAAAAACAAATCACGAAAAACACCTTTTTTTGGTTATTTTAATGAAAACGGAAAGTTGAAGCCTTGTTTATTACTATATCTGTAACCAGCCATCGATAGCCATTTTCGCCCACTGTGCGGTGCATCGTCGTCTGATTTAGGGTCACCATCAGAATTCCGATTCGAACGCGTAAAATGTGTGTCGAGTTTGTCCGTGACCCCGACCCTCACCCACTTTACGCTCACGGATACGAAATGCATCCTCCGCGTTTTTTGTTCCCCTTCAAAGGAATAACTCGAGAGGACCTCTGAACGAGAAAAGGACAAAGTCAGTGCAACCCGTGAAAGGACTCGGTCGTGAAGATGCAGGCGGGCGCGGGGACGGCGGTTTAGTGCAGGGGAACCCCCCCGCAAAAGAAAAAAGAAAGTGCATTCTCGTTAGGAAGAAACCCCCCCCCCCTCACCGCCCCTCACCTGCTGAGTCACCCTCCAGACCTACTGTCCTACTGCACTTGGAGGGGAATTTCCCCTCTTCGACCACCTTCGACACCGTCACCCGCGAAGAGCGTTACGATCTTTTCCGACGTCGTCACTTCCCCGTGAGGTCGCAATTTCCGAGTTACAACGCGGACGGCGGGAGGATGTTGAAGGGGGGAGGGTGAAGGGGGGGGGGGACCTCTGTTGACCTCGAACCCGCCGCCTCTGCGCCTCCTGCAGGCGCTGAATGGCAAACGGCGGAAGGCGGAGGATCCCCCTTGCGTTTTCTCCCCTTTTTTCTTTGAACGACTGAATTCATTTCCGCTTTCGCCACTTCTCCTTTCTTTGTCGACTCCGAGTGCAGATTACGAGCGGGCGATTAGTTAGTCGGAAGTTAAACTCCGACTATTACGAAAGTTTCCACATTTTTAAGTGTGAAGTTCACACAAGCACTTAGCACGATAAAAAACGGAGGTATAGAGTGAGAGAGTCTATTTCCACGAAAATAATGAGTACAATTGTTAAATCGATTTCGACGATTAGGTCATCATCAGTAACAAACATGAACTGAAGGTACATCATGAAATACAGCTTATAATATAGTAGCAGAAGTGAAAGGTATCATCCAATCGGATTGAAGCAGGTTACAGTCAAGGGAGAACTTAAATCCTATTGGCTCAGAGAAGGGAAGGGAAGGATCAACAAATGCCAATTAAGGCAGACAAACTGAAAGGGAGCTTAAACAATGGTGAGGGTAACATTGTGGGGGGGGGGGGGGGTACCAAGCTATTGCAGGAATAAACCTATTAACGGTGAAATATGTTGAGGGATCACCTCATTTAGACATTTACCAGACCTATCACTCTTAAGAATTTCGAATTTTTCAAGTACATCCAACATACCTCCCTTTGGGCAAAAATGAGGGAATTCTACATACTGTCTATTTGATAGATCAAAACTAAAATCATGATTGGATTCGCTCAGGTGACTTGCAAAAGCAGAATCACCCTTGTTATCCCTGAAATCTTTTTCATGATCTTTTATTCTTTCCCTAAATTTCCTACCAGTTTGACCACAGTACTCAAACCCACAAGAACATTTCAGCTTATAAACCCCACTTTTATCCTGAACACTTATATTATCTTTAACAGAACCCAACAAAGCTTTGAGATTATTTTTATTTTTAAACCCTACTTTGAAACCTCTAGACGATAACATTTTTCCAATTTTATCCGAAATCTTTCCATAATAAGGTATACTTATCCATTTTTTCTTTTCTATAACAGTTTCCCTATCCAAATTTGATACCCCTTCCCTACAATTTTTCCTAAGAACCTTAATCCATATGGAATCTATGAGAGCGCCCTCATATCCATTACCCGCGGCTATACTTTTAATAACTGATTTTTCTTTTGCTAAATTTTGATCATTCATTGGTATTGACAAAGCTCTATTGATCATACTATGGAAAGCAGCATGTTTATGAACTAAAGGGTGATTTGATGAACTATGAATAGTGATATCACTGTAAGTGTCTTTTCTATAAATGGAGAACTCATGCTTTTTATTAATTAATGAGATGGACAGGTCAAGAAAATTTAGCTTATTTCCACCTAATTCAAGTGTGAATTTAATAAATGGATCTAATGTATTGATTTTTTCATGAAAAGAATTTAGAAGTCTTTCAGTTCCTGTCCATAAAAGTATTACGAACAAGTGAAGACTCACGAGTTGCCATTTGCTTCGTGTTACCTAATCGAAAAAAATGGCCGGTCCCAAGTGATTCATCAGGTCCGTGTAGTGGACGGCCCTCGTCGGAGAGCTGCCTCACTTGTTTTCAGTGCAAATTGAGTGATTGAAGTTTCTTGGAAGCGAAATGCTCGCATGTGACGCCTCGAGGGTGAGTACAGAACCAGTGAGTCAGAATGAGGTGGACATTTGAAAACCGGGTGAGCAGTGGTGCAATCATGCGACGTACTGAGTGCCCCAGAAGTAACTGCTGTATTTTCCCTCGGAACAGTTTTAGCACGTTATTTCGAGGGTGAAGTGGCAACATAACCAACCTGCTTTGGTGCATGACAACATCACCTAATTGAAATGGTACAGAACAACACCACCTAACTGAAGTGATGAACGATAACATCACCTAAAGCCGGGAATACACTTGAGCAGAGGCAGGCCGCGCACCGCACGCGCAGCCTCTGCGTGGCGCGATGTCATGTGCCGCGATGTGATGTGCCGCGATACAAATTTTCAAATTACAGCGAGGCGCACATGCTCAGCCCTGATCCAACATTGCGCGGTGCAACTGGTGTCCACTACGACGGATCAAGACAGAAAAGTGGCAGAAACACAACATCTACGTCCAGTGATGGGCGACACCACAAAATATTCGATACCATTACTCGATACTAGTATCGAAACAATTATTCGATACTACTCAGATATCGAATAAAAATGTTCGATACTGAAGACTATCGAATCATATGAGCACTTTTTCACACAGTGAATTAAATTTTAATAAAATGGAAATAACAGATAGAAAAAACACTATTAAACCCTTACGTTATTTATTTACTTTCAACAAGGTTAACAGGGCATTTCTACATCTAAAAGTTAGTTATAAGATCAAACGAATGGCCAAGAAGGAAAACTTAACATCGACGGTGTCATTCAGCGATAGTTGCAAATTATTCACATGGGTTTACTATTCTTTATTGTTCTTGAATCGTTAAGAAAACCTCTCCGTGATCATAATCTCTACTACCCGAATTAAGCTTGTAATAAGCAGGGTCATAGATCCTATTGTTTGATAAGAGCTGGTAAAAACTCGATTCCTCCGTAGTAGGACTCGTGAGCCTCCGTAGCATTAAATAAACCGAAAAGCCATGCAGGCGTACTATATTTTTTAATGATTCAGCGAATTTTTGTAGAAAAATTTTGAATTACATTAATTACAAATAGGTAATTTTGAATTACATTAAAAACACGTAACAACATTTAATGTTGTTACGGGTTTTTAATGTAATTCAAAATTATTTGTGAGCCGTTCATCACGTTTGTAGGATGTTGAATTGGTTGCAAGTAGTCGCGGCCCGTTTTGATTGCACCCAGAGGTCCAAAATCACAAATACTGAGGTCCATAATCAAAAAATAGCGTATTAGCCTACTTTACTTTTGTTTTTCTTCAAACATTCGATCCTTGCTGCGTGGAGCAAAAGCGTGGAAGGAAATGTTTAATTAAATAGGTGCTGTACACTACTTACCTCAAATATGGACCGTGTTTTGCAACAACCAGCCAACTCGACTTGGCGGCCACATTGAGTTAGCTTCATATTCTAATTCTGGAAATAGTTCTCCATCGTCTACGGTTGATTATTTTCAAAAATTTACAGCCGATGGCAGTCAAATCGTGAAAACGATAACTGTAGACGATGGAGAACTATTTCCAGAATCAGACTATGAAGCTAACTCAATGTGGCCGCCAAGTCGACTTGGCTGGTTTTTACAAAACACGGTCCATATTATCTTCGTACTTTTTTTTTACAATTATACAAAACGAGCCTATAATTAACAAAACGGTTATAACAAAACGAGTACCTAGTAGGTAATTTCAAAGTGGGTAGGTAGGTTATCACACGTTATCACACATTATCACTTACGTGTGCCGCGGCTCTGTTCGCTGCTCTGAATCGACTGAATTCCGTCCACACTGCGCACCGCACGAGCCTGCCGCGGTCCGTGCTCACTTTGATGGACCGACAGTCGATGGCTCAGGCCGCGCACCGCACGCGGCAGACTGAGCCTGTTTGCCGCGGTGTTGGGGACCCGTACACACTTGAGCATCGCGCCGCGCAGAGGTTGCGCGTGCGGTGCGCGGCCTGCCTCTGCTCAAGTGTATTCCCGGCTTAACTGAAATGAGGCAGAACAAAACAGCCTAAGTGCTTTTTTGCAAGTTTCCAGGAGACACAAAAAACTTTTTAATTTTGAAATTCATCTAGGTACGCATCCTGTTTAATTTCCATACAACTCCTCTTCGATAAAAACTCACCACGTACCAGTTGGTGTCCCAATTTTGAAAAATAGGACAGATAGTCTATGTTGGCGGAAGGCTAAAGCAGTCCATACCCCCAAAAATGTCAGTTAGGTGATGTTATCGTTCATCACTTCAGTTAGGTGGTGTTGTTCTGTACCATTTCAATTCGGTGATGGTGTCATGCACCAAAGCAGGTTGGTTATGTTGCCACTTCACCCTCAATTTTCAATGTAAAATATAATCGACCGAAAACTTGTCTAACAACATTTCAAAAATTACTCGTATCGCCGCCTTATAATGTGAAGCTCTCATCTTCGTACTACCTAACTTTCCAGGAGAAGGAAAAGACTGCGCAGCTGCTTCATTTCTAGTTTATGTGCATAGTGATTGTGTCCGTACATGTACTCGTATCAGATAGGTACATTACGCGTTAGATCCTAACGCCATTCGAACAAAATTGACCTCAACGTCGTCGATTGTGATAGTTATAGGAGTTTTTCATGTTACAAAAAGTGAGAAATTGTAAATTGGGAGGTTCTCATTCGGTCCATACATCGACGATAATAAACCAAAATGTGCCGATTTTCAAGTCTATCAGTGAACGTGGAGAAGCTGTAGCCTTGACCGTCTGAAGTTTAAAGAAAATCATGGTAGACCATTTTTGAAGCTATACCTATAACTCGGCTCCTTCTGGACCGAGTGACTTGAATCAATGTAAAGTCACTTGCTAAAGTTGATACGAAACTCTGTGCCAAATTTCAAGTCAATCGGTGAAAGTGGAGAAGCTGGTTAACTGAACAAGAAGAAGAAAATGTTAAGGGCTAAAGAGCTGGTTTTTGAAGGTACATAACTCGGCTCCACTTAGACCTAGCGACTTAAATCTTTCAAAAGACACTTGCTAAAGTTGATACGAAGCTCTGTGCCAAATTTTGCCTCTGGCCACCAACACGGTGGAGAACGAAATTCCGAAATAAAACGTGGAAAGCGATATAAGTAATCGAAAAGACATTATAAATAGGATAATAAGTGATAATATCACTTATTATATCCACCATATATCAATATGATAATATCACTTATAAATTATCAAGTTTCGCGATAACCAAGAGTGGAGGTGGCTATCGATGGTTCGATGTTTAAAAAAAATCGATATTTGTCCCCTCAATTCCCTTTCAATGTTTTCCAGCTATCAATGTTTTTCTCAAAGAGTTTTCACATTTTTTCTGTTCTTCCGAATTTTTTCATCACCTTTCTTCTGAAAAGGCATCTCAAAAGTCTATCGTTCTATTAATCAAGACTAATTTGATTTATTTGAATCACTTGTTTTGCTTCTGTAATGGTGAAGAAGAAAGAATCAATAAAACCTCCCTGAATTTTCACGTCCCAAATTAGATAGCTAAAACATGAAAATTTCATCATCGGAAGAAAAATATCGATATTTTTCTTCCGATGATTATTGATGTTTATTCTTTTAAATGGAAACATCGATGATTTTTCAGAACAGCAATAATACGTGATAAGTACATGGTAGCCAGGAATTAAATAGCCTTGTTTTTGGAAACGCATTAATACGGTAGCTGAACCCGAGGGAGAAACACACGATTCGGAAACACCGACTTAATTGCGGCCATAGCCAACCTAATAAAAGACCTTCCCGAACGGACTAACTACTGCGTTTCCCCTCCGAAAAAAAGGAGGTCTTTCGCAATGATAGCTTCCCGATGATTGGTTGGAAGCTCG